>VZTD01001756.1:546516-1056714 GCA_013397725.1 Rhagologus leucostigma
CCCCATTACCTGCTGCCCCTCGGGCTGTTACTGTCCTTTAAAACTCCTATCCACCTCATATCCATCCTTTAAAACTCGCCTCCGTCAGTTTATTTGTTGGGTTTTTTGTTTTGTTTCGGGTTTTTTTAAGATGTTGACATTGGCAAGGGCCCCTGGTGCGAGATGGGCTTTGTGCCACGTGGGCGCTCACTGTCAATGAATTGTACTCAATGATGCGGCCACGCTGCGTCTTACTAAAGGGAAGGCTTTGCTCGACGTATTGTGAGGTGAATTGTTTTCGATTCCATGTGAAAAGCATAAAGTCCTTTTGGGGATTGGTTTAACAATTCCCTTCCCTCTAGTTTATAAAGCAAACAGCACAAGACCTCCACCATGCAGGCAAGAGGTGGAGGAGAGGTCCAGATACCTCTATGTCGGGTAGAAGCACCTCAGCAAACCACCACACTGATACAGGGTAGAAGCACAGCTCAAACCAGCATCATTTCATTGATTAAATGATGAAAACCGCATCAAATCGGGTTCTAAGATTAAATTTTACATAGAGCTGTGCCTGACTGAGGAAGAGCTTCTACTGACTGCAACGAAATTGAATCAGGTACGTGTAGATTAAGTAGATTCAGTTGGAAAAGCACACTGTAAGCAGTTAATGGTTATCAGGGTCTTATTCCAATTAGATTTTTAAACAAAACTGGGAAATCAGAAGCCCCAGACCGGCGAAAAAACTATCAGGCAAATGTGGAGGTCAGATATGTGCAGTACATCAATAAAAACAGGGGGAATATGAACACAGACATATAATACAGGACAATGCATTTAAACATGAGCTTTTCCCCTTGCTACATTTGATCTGAAAGTCATAACGATTAATCTCCCACACTTTCCCAAATACTGAAATGTTATCATGCAAAATCCATCAAAATAAAAGAAGAGTCAACACAAGAAAACCAGCAAACTTAAAAAATCATTTTTCTAAAAAAACACATTCTGAATATAGCATAGCTCACAACATAGGTGTACAGTATTTCTTACTAAACACAACATGAACACTTTAGAAAAGGACACAAACCCAAAACAATAAAGTGGGTTTAACATTTAAATCCCCCAAAGATGGTTCTGCTATGTTTCCTTCCACCTTGGTCATCAGTTTTTCTCATCGTAAGCCCTTGGATGTCAACTCCTTGGCATATGCCAGTCTTATAAATTGCTAATTATAATCAGAGAAGAAATTGTGGCATCAGAAGCAAACCCTGGGATCCAAGGAGAATATAGGACTGTACCTGTGCTCAGAGACACTTGTCACCCAAAGGAGAAAAGCCAGCGTTGGTTGAGAACCTACACTCCCTCGTGTACAGCAGCCTGTGCGGCATGCAGACAGAGAGCCGAAATTGAGAGCCCTGTGTGTTTTGTTCTGATCAGCAGCGGAGTTGTCTGGGTCTCCTTCATTCCGACAACCCTCAAGACAGAGAAGTTCCTCCTTTAGGAATGCAGCTTTTAAGGAATCTGCAGCCCACTTCACACTCCCTGACCCTTTTTATGGTGCCAAGGCTGTAACCTTCCCATTGTGCTAACTACTGGTAGGAGTTGGAGAGAGACAGGAAGAAAAAGGAGCATGTGCAAGTGGATGAGCACTGCTTTCCTTGTCACAGTCCCGGACATGAAAATTGAGATTCAGCACTAATTCTGATCTGCTTTTGAAGAAGCAAAGTCTGCTCTGCGTCATCCTCTTTGTGGCAATAGAGATTTGATAAGCCCTGACATGTAACAAAGTTTAAATCAGGACATTGATTTGCTATGCTTTCATTACAAAACAGGGTGACATGTATTTCTAATCCCATGTAGTCAGATGCTGAATTCTAGTGTGATGATGACTGAAATGGAAAAGAAGTGTTAAGTCAATGTCTTCCTATAGACCCATACAGTTTTTCAGTGTACTTTAAGGAGAGGACACATTTTTCCAGCCATTCAGAAAGACAATCTAGATTAAAAAATTACTTCAAAGCTTTCATTCATTTACACAAAAACGGGTGAAAATGTATAAAAAGGAGGTTAATGGTGTGACTAGCTGACAAACAAAAAATGTATGGTAAATTACAGTAGAGCCCCAAAGCTCTCCCTGTGTTTTGTTCAGACTGTACGCTTGGCATAACTATACATGAATTCTGTAGTCTGGACATAAAGAGCAGGAGCAGAATGAACTGAATTTGGAATTGTAACCCTAAAAGGAAAATGTCAGTGCTTTTGTCAGTCTACATCAGAAAGTTTCTGCCATTTCCACATAGTTGCAAGTTGTTGGGGTTTTTTTTGGTAGGAGCTTTCCTCATCTCCCAGTATTGCAGTTTTGGCAAGGATAAAAGAAAAAAATATAAATAAAAACATAACCACAACCTTTTTAGTGGCAATTTTGGATTTTAATCAGCTCCACCATTGCAGAGCACACATGAGAAGATCCCGTGGGCTTTCACGGTCGTTACATGCACTTTCAGCAGTGCATGAGCTGACCTTTACAAGGGAAGTTTCCCTAGGAATTGTGCATACTAACCACGTCACTGAGGGCTGTGCTGCTATGAAGGGCACTGGCACGTACCACCGTGCTCCATGGAAAATTGCCTTTTGGGCAGGAATGACGGGGTGGATTCAACAGGAGATTTTGCCAGTTGCTGGAGGGAAGGTGTGCACTAGGCAGCTCTGCTAACAACATCCAATTAAAAGGCACAGGGAGCAAAGCAATGCCTTCCTTTTTAAGAAGTCAGCAAGGCTGTAAGACAAGCGTGTGTTAAATTGTGGATCCTTTAAGAGAATTGCCTCCTTTTTTTCCTGCTTGGACAGAAAACCAAGAATTAAATCTGACCTTTTCACAAAAATTAAACCAAGAGAGAGACGAAAGCAACAAGTTTGTTTCCTTCTCAGACAAGTATCTCATTGAATTTACTGCAACTGCAGGTCCAAGTAAAACAAGCAGGATTTGGCCCGTAAACTTTCATTCCAGCTGCCAGAGCAAAATTTCTAATTGATTAGAGCAAAATGAATTTGCAGCAATACTGGGTTGCCATGGAACCTGAGCAAGTAGGACAAGTTACTTCGCAGTATGTGCTGTTTCTCCTTCAAAAATAAAAAACAGAAGGACTAGATAACACATTCATTATGCACACTCTTGCAATTTGGAACCTAACTAAAGAAAAACAAAACGGATTCCAAGTATGGGCCCCTTGGCATCAATTTGTAACAATCTTATATATCCACTTGCAGTGAACAGTCAAAATTATGTTCTTTGGACTTGAGGCAGGAATAATAGTCTTTGAATGTCTCTGTATGAATGATGTGATACTTGCACATATTCAGAGGAAAACAGAACAGAACCTTCTATTCTATCTATGTACCAGTATTTCAGATTAAAATTTTAAAAAAAAGTCAGGGGAAGATATGTTACAGTCACTGGTAGATTTATGAAAGCACTTAGGAAACACAAACTTTGGAAATAGGTTAGTACAAAGAATCTGTTTCCCAACTTAACCAAGGAACCAAGAACTCTAAAACCAAGGAAATATTCAGGCAACTGCTTTAAATTTAGGGAAGAGACAAGCAGAGCAGACCCTAAATAGTTAGGGG
Source organism: Rhagologus leucostigma (assembly GCA_013397725.1). Classification (NCBI taxonomy): domain Eukaryota; kingdom Metazoa; phylum Chordata; class Aves; order Passeriformes; genus Rhagologus; species Rhagologus leucostigma. Next base: position 550,123 of record VZTD01001756.1, read on the forward strand.
AAAGTAAGACAAACAATAAACACGCCTTCATTTTATGCTGCACATTTGGCTGTAATACTTCAGAATTTATCTCTCACAGGATTTGGCATTCAGAGATCAAGAGCTGATTTAAAACGGGTGTATTCATGCTAGTGTGAATAGAAGGGCTGCCAGAAATACAGAACATTCACAGAGATACTTCTAAAGAAGGTCAGTAAATTGTTTCATGGACTATATTCAGTGGATTATACTCATATGTTTATAATTTGCCCCAAAAGAGGTGAAAAAGAGTGGATATATACAAAGGCTGACTTCTCACAGAGCTGAAATGACAAGGCAACAGGATGTAACAGCGTTCAATATACCCAGAATGGTATTATCTGTTATCAATAAATAAGTAGTATCAGCTTTTTTCACCTAGTAACTTCTTAAATCAAGCTTCATCCAGGAACCTTTAAGGGCTTTACAAGCATTGGGTATGTAAACTTTGAAATACTGTTATCAGATCTGTTGGGATCTGTTATAAGATTGGCTGATAAAATGGTCAGAGGGCTGGAACACTTCCGTGAAGTCAGGCTGAGAGAGTTGGAGTTGTTAAGCAGGGAGAAAAGAAGACTCTGGGGAGATCTTCCAGCAGTCTTACAGGAAAACTTGTAAAGGAAGTTACAAGTTTCTTAAAGGAAACTTGTAAAAAACAGGGACGGTGACTTTTTACACAGGCAGATAGCAATAGGACAAAGGGGAAGAGTCTTAAACTAAAAGAGGAGAGATTTCTATTAGATACTAGGAAGAAATTTTTTCCCTGTGAGGGTGGTGAGGCACTGGCACAGGTTGCCCACAGAAGCTGTGGATGCTCCATCCCTGGAAGTGTTCAAGGGCAGGCTGGACAGAGGGTTGAGCAACCTGTTCTAGTGGAAGGTGTCCCTTCCCAGGGCAGGGGGTGTGGAACTAGATCATCTCTCAGGTCCATTATAGCCCACACTATTCTGAGGAGCAGACTTACACTTCTGACAGATAAGGAAACTGAGGCACAGAGATGTGTAATAATTTTATTCAAAATTCTGTCATTTCCTGTACCTGCATATCATATCTCTAGCCACTGAAACAGTCTAAAAGGCTGTTTGCCACACTCAAAATACTTTAAATTAGCAGAATTCCCACCATAAAGGAACAACAGGCGTGGGCAGAAGTACTGTGATTGCAATTACCTCAGTACAACTGCAGTAGTTCTCACATAAGAACGTGTGCATTGTCGTATCACTGACAATGCCTTTGTACCACCTTGAAACAGGAAAGTCTCTAACCAAGGTTAGAATTGGTGCACCAATGATGTCAAGCACCACTGCAAACAAAAGACATCACGGTACAGCTCTGGCCTTTAAAATGAGGCTTTGCTTTGTGGGTTCACAGGAAGGCTGTGTAAATGATAGCAGAGTGTATTCTGGGTTTATTATCCTGTCAAAGGAAAGAGAGTGTAAACAGATGAACTTCTTTTTATGTCTTCCCCTCACTTTACACAGGAGTTTTGAGTGATTTGTACTGACATTGACATGAAATCTTACTGATCAATATTAATTTGTAGCTAGTCGTGTGCTGGAGAAAACCATAACCTGCCTAAATAACCCTTAGGTACCTCTGTCTGATAAAGGAAATAAATTAATAATTAAGTCTAAAACTCAGGCAGTTTCATCTCATAGCGTATCTGACTGATTAAAACCCCACGAGCGTGAAGCAGTCCTGCAGGGCTGAGATCCTGTGTGAGAGCTATCCTTGCAGAGTGGCAACCAGGGTGGGCACCAGGACATCTCCGGATTGCTGACACATGGGATGAAGTGGAAAGGACAGCGCAGTGCCTGCACAGCAGTGCTCGGTTCCCTGCAGGATATAAAAGGCAGTGATTTGCTCCACTGGTATTTCAGGGCATCAGAGATCCTGCTGGATTGAGGAGGGGACTGGGAGAATATCTGCCAGCTTGCTTTTCAAGGTGAAGGGGAATGTATATGAAGATGAGCCCTGATTATCACATGCTAGAAGTCTGGTTTAGCATCCAGGAGCCTCACTCCTTCAGAGATGGAGAAGGAAGGAATTTTCCTAAGGGACAAACAGCATTCATGCCTTTTCTCACGGCAGCATAGCAAGTCTTTCCAGTGGACAGCATAACACACCTCTGGAAAAAAGAGCAAGCTGAACTAGCTGTCTGGCAAAATGTGTCAGTGAATCATAGGAGTAAGGAATTGTTGCGCAGATTTATTGCTGCTCTTTAACAATAGGTGGTCACAACATTCTTAGTTCAACAGGCAATATATATCTTGTGTTTAGAATTGATTAAAAAAGCAGTCTTGGAAAACTACTCTTAGTTATTTATATTTCCTGAATTTCCACCTGCACTTATGTTTATTTTACTTAATTTAATTTTTGTGTATTTGATTTATAGCTTTAAAGCCAGAGGGGAAAATAAATGAAACAAAGGGGACAAATGAATATCTTCTTAACAAGAAAAACCTGGGCAGCTGCCATGTCATCAAAATTAAGAAATGAGTAGTTCTGCCGAGAAAATGGGAAATAATAACATGCCCTGTATGAAGACTGGCATACTGGGGAAAAAAGGGCCATGTGAGGTTAAGAAGGAATGAATAAATTCACCTGGGCTGAAGTGGAGTATGAAGAACACATGTTACGTGGACTTCACCTGCCTTGTGGGTGATTTGTGCTACTCTTCCAAATTGTATTTTTTCCCTTCACTGTGCTGTGAAGACAGGCAATGACTTTCTTTAGCCATTTACCAGGACAGTGCATTTTCTATTGAGGAAGTCAAAAAGTCACTGCCAGCAGGGGCTTGGAAACAGTCTTGTTTGTGCACAGCAGACCTTGAGTAGGCCCTCTTCTGGGTGGCAAACCTCTAGATTGGCAGCAGTTCTGTGAGGAGTGGAATGCTGGGATATATAAAAGCATCACAGCTGAATGCCTGTTACCTGCCTCTGTCCCAGGACAGACCATGGAGCAAGTGTTTGGGTCTTATGCAGTTATTCCCCAAATGAAGCAGAAGGCAGAAAGGGACAAGAAACAACGCAGACCTCAGATCTCCTTTCCCCCAGCTCCTGAGGTTACTAACCTGACCCAAAACAGCAGAAAACAATTATCCATTGAGCAAGATGGAGAGGAGCAGGGAGAAAATTGTTCCCTTCCGAAGTGCAGTTCCTCCAGGGCTTGGGGTGCTCTGGAGCACTTATAATTTTTTGCCAACAGAAGAAAATAATACGGCAGATTTTCAGAAAATTACATGGGCAATTGCCCGAGCCGGATACTCAGCTTGCTCATTTGTAGGCACAACAGTAGAAACAGATTGTGTAAGTTAGCTACATGATTTTCTACAACATCCGTCTCCAAGGCTCAAATTGTGCTGCTATTTAAAAGCACAAACAGGTAATGTAATTTCCAAATATGTGGGAGATTTCTTGTATCTTTTTCAAAATCAAAGAAGTAAGGATCAAGAAAGACTTTCTTCTGATAGAGACAGTATAAACAATCCTAATCACCACAGAATATTTATATGATGCCTTGTGAAATATTTATGCAAGTAATTCACATCATCTAAAGTTTTAAGGCAAATGCGAACCCCTAATTATGGCTCAGCATTACAAAAGCTTCTGCAGCTTTACTCAAACCCAACTTGTAAAAGAATAATGTAATCAGTAGGCAGTCTGATGAGCTGCCCGTGAAGCGGCCTCTCTCAGTCTGACACTAATGCTCTATCTGATCCAAACACCCAATATAAAGTATGAAGTTCTCTGCAAATGATTACATGCAAATCTCCTAAAAGGTCCATTTTCCTGTATTTGATCACCAAACTGTAGGCTTTATAGAAATCGCTTTCTCTAAGCTTAGTGCTAACAAAATGGTTTACACTAGCCTTGCAGAACTCTTCCTGATAGGCTTGGTCAAGGCAAAGAAGTTGTTCGTGCTCCTGTTACTCCAGCAGGAAAGAGTTATTAGACATGGGCCACTGCAAGGCTTTTTCACCTGCCCCAGCAAATAAAATTTACACAAATGTCTTGCAGCATGGTTGGCAGTAATTTTCTAAAATTAACTTTAAAGTAATGCCAGAGGAAACAAAATTATGAAGCACTAGAAACCAACCAAAATCACATGAGGTTAGAGCCCACCTACCAGGCAGCAAAACTAATTCATCCTACAGCCAAAGGACCAAAAAATCCACAGGTTCAGCTCATGATCAGTGATAAACTCGGCAACTGTCCTGGCCACTGGGGGTGGGTTCTAACATACATATGTAAAACAGTTCATGATGAGGCAAACTATGCTGTTAAGGAAGAAAATGTGTATTTCCACCTGTTAACTAGACAATCACAAATAAGCATCTCTTGAAAGGAGTGAAGGTTGCAGTTGTTAAGAGAAATCCAGGACTTGCTTGGGGAAACAGAAGGATAATGTGACATTGTGCAGCATAGTCACTGTAGTGTCTCCCTAAATACAACCTTTATCTTCCAGAGGCCACTTTTTCTGTCTCCAGTTTGAGTTGGAATGTCTCATTTCTCTTCACTGATGATACAGGGAGCCTTGGTGACCCTAACTTGCGCATAAGTGAAAGTGTCATGAATCCTGGGCTAAATGTCTAGAATATGCCTGAAGGTAAAGCAATCTCACTGAGATGCTTTTGGCAGTGATGGTTTGGGTTGCTCCATAATACGTGCCCCATCATATGTGCAGACTTGACACTTCCCTCCCAAGGTCATAGACAAAGGTGCTGCACAGTAGCAATGGAATTGGAGATTGAACACACAGGCAGCTGGAGATAAAAGTTTCAGTGAAGGAGAACTCTGATGCAAGGATATTTTATGCTTCTCTTGGGAAAAAACATAGTCTGCCTGAGTAAGAACAGCCCAAAGAAAATATATAGCTGCAGGTCTCGGGAGTCTGGAAAAGGGGTAATAAAGGTAAACTGCAGTGAGACCCCTACTTGTCTATGCATAAGTGTTCTGGGGAGGAAATTTGGGGTGATAGGAATGTTGCCTGAATAAAGAGATTGTATCTGTTTTGATTACTGTTAAGATTACTGTTGACTTTGGATATCTGCAGTGAAGAAAACTAATTAACTTGCTCAGCCTCTTACACTTACTGGGGCAGTTTCAGCCCAATCCCAGTCTTTATTCCCACAAGGATTGGATGCTTGCATCCTTAAAATTGTATGGGAGCTGTTTTCCAGTCACTGTTAATTCTTATATTCTAGCCAAGCTCCCTTATTTATGGAGGACGTTTTTTGCAGTGCATGATTTCAAAGAAAGCAAGCAGTCTCCCTGCAACATCTAAGAGTCATGGTTCAGAAGATCATTTTCTTTCTTCAGCTGAGAAAGAGATCAAGGCAATTTGTGCTAAAAGACTCTTCTTAGATCAACTTTTAAAGGGATCTGCTTAAGAAGAAAGGTTATTTTCCATCACACTGTCTGTGAGCTAGCCCTGGGGCTCTGGAATTGAAGACAGTGGAAAGTGGGAGGTTCCTGCAGAAGGGTAAGCAGGATGACTGCTCCAGGACGATGCTGAGACTCGGTCCATGTGCTGCAGACACCAGCAGCAGTGCATGGCGCTGTGCTCGAGGGGCTGCACCCCTGCTAACGCTTGTGCTTAGTACTGTGCTGCCATGTGCAGCCTGTAGCAGCTCCACGGCTGGATGTCTGTACCCAGGTTGATAACGGGTGTAATTCCTTTCTGGCCTACTCTGAGAGTAACTCCCCACTCTGTAACCTGGGGAAGAACTCTTCAGACCTGTCTGATCTGATCCTTACGTGTCAGACTCTCATTTGGCATCCACCTCATGCTCCCCCAGGAATGCATTTGAAGATTGCATATACCCTGTGCCTGGCACAGCTCATTAAAAACCAGACCTATCCTGCATCTTCCAGCAATTTCAATCAGTCTTTTCTATTCATTCTGCAGGCTTTTCAAGACATGGACTCCTTCTCCTTGTGTGCACGTGAAGCATGCAAAACTGCAGCACTTTGATCTTGTGTTTAGCCATTAGGTGTTCTTGCAATGGAAGCTGTAAGAGTAGAGAAGTAGTTTCTGCTCAAGTAGCTGTAATTACTGTGGAAGAGAGCAGTTCACAATGTTCTGTAGGCAGAGAGAGGCTGAGAGAGCCCCTTTACAACAATCTGCAGGTAGGACAAGTGCTGCGTTTCCAGGGAGGTCCAAGTGGAGATCACACATTTACTGAGAAAGCTGCTAGGGAGATGTGCATCCCTCACTGCTCTATTCCAAAATTTCCCCTTATAAACCTGCACCTCAGCTTTGTTTTCCCAGAAAACCTTCTGAATTTTTGCTGAGGCCAATATATCTGTATCTGAGGCTATGCATCTGTAGGGCATGCTCTTCTCTCCTGAGACAGATGCCATTTTATGTTATTGCCCATGAAGGTAGTGCAGGAGTATGACAATATTAAGCCAGGAAAAAATGGTGTTCGACCAAAAGTTGTGATTTGCTTTACATTTGTTTCAGTCTTAGAACAACTTAGAAACTAAACACTAACAGCCGCCTGCAAGAAGAAAAGAAATGAATCAAGAAAAATTTTCAGATTATTGAGTGACATTTTAAGTCCCAAAATACGGGAACAATCCTTTTTCCTCCAAAATAACTTATGTATTTTAGCAGACAACAAAACAACTTGCAATGCAATAGCAAAACTTCAGAAAGTTCGAGACACTACTGATGTTACTGTTATTTTTTTTCTCCAAAGCATTGATTAATATTTCTAAAGCTGCAATTTAAATACCTCAATTATTGCTTTACTGACTTTTGCCCTATAAGAAACTTTACTTTGACTTTTGTCCAGTTCCCTGCTCAGTGAAAAAGATGAAATTTTTCAAGTGACTATAAAAAGATTGGACCCAAATGACGGATTTTCTGGATAGAGGGAAGGTAATGATAATTCAAAACACCTTGCAGGCACATCAGAATTATTTAAAAATTCCAGTAGTTCAGAGAAGAGTGGCTATAAGCAGTAAAGCTAAATACAGAGAAAAGAATACCAGGTCTCATTCACTGAATGGTCTCTCTAGCTCTCATTTCTCCCAGCCTCTGTCTGTTTTTCAGAGTGATAGTTAAAGGAATTGATAGTTAAAGGAATTAATTCATATTCAAGAAAAAGAATATTCTCTTTTAAAAAGATGAGAGCAGTATTAGAAAATAATTCAGTGCTTGGAAACAAGGCACCTGAGCCCATGTGAAAATGTGCTGCTGGTTTTGCCAAAACAGAACACACTACTGGTCCACCTCGTTTACTTCTCCCTTCCCCATCACTGGCTAATTGCAGCCATGCAGTGCTCCCATTAAACAGTTAATTACACCCAATGGTATAGGGGGAAAACTCTGATACTGCACAGTAACCAAAGCTAGGCAAGGAAGCAAGACGGCTAAGACACCTTATTTTTCCCTGGCTGTTGAAACAGTATGTGCTATGTGTATTCTTAATCACTGGTAATTATTTTCCTCAGTCTATTTGCCCCAAAACCAACATGTAACAGGTAGCTTTGCAAGCTTGTGATGAAATATTCACTGCTTTTCCAAGTGTAATGGTTTTAATCATGGTAAAATGCTAATGGGAGAAGAGAATTCTTATGTTCTGGGTGACAAACAGCTCTTGTTGGTTATTTTGTCCACCTCTGAGGTGGTTATTCACTCACTATAGGATAGAATCCCTGCTATAACAAGTCTAACTTCAAATTCCCGATCAATTGGTCTGGCCAGCCTGATCCAGAGTTTTGGAGGTCTAACAATGCCCACTCTCACATGTGCTTCTAGTATACTGCACTGAACACTCCTCAGTAGGCTGGTGAACACACGATGTAACATCGTGGTCTCTTTTATCTCTAATTTTGATGATTACCTGCCTGACCTCTTTGGCAGGCTTGACCTCCTGTACACCATTCAATAGTTTATACAGCTATTTTCTTTCTTATGATTCTTTTTGAACCAAAGACCCTGATCTGCAAGCAGCATGTAGACCCAGCTGCCTTTCATCAGTCCACATGTGTATCGGCCAAATGCCTATGAGTGGAGAAGCTCTGACTAAACAGGGCTTGAGGCACTTCTGCAGACATTACAGCAGTTCCACTACCCTTTATGAGCCACTCTGGCTCCAGTTTTGTCCTAATTTTTACCTTTTGGCTATCTGTGCATGCATTCACATGAGCTATGTTTTCCCCATACTCTTTTAAATTTTGGATGCACAGAAAAGAGGCTCTTTTTTCTCCTGGACAATTTTTGAAGCGATGCTTTTCATTTACAAAAAGACAAGATAAGAACAAACATGAAAAAAAAAAACAAACCCTTGAAAAGTCTAGAAGTATAAACAGCTTTTCGAAATGTATGACTTTTTGATCCTATATATGATCAGTTGCCTTGGGTTCATAAAGTGTAAAAATCAAAGGAGAGAGCAAAATGAATGTACATGATTCTGGGGAGATTCCTGAAGTCCTGGATGGTCAGCAAACTTGATCACTTCTAGGGGCTGCCCAGTTGTGTAGGCTTTTGTGCTCACTAAGTGTCTTGCTACTTAACCAGCTGGTTCCCTGATTTTTAACATTAAAAAGAGTATTATCGGAGAGAGAAGCCTGTCTGTTGCACAACCTTGCTGAGATAAAGAGCCCCCTTAAATTCTCAAAGGGCCAAAAAATAACTAGTACCACCCAAACTGAGTGGAGCCTAGAATCAAGGCTTCCCACTTCTTGGGGAAAGGTTCCAGTTCCTAACTTATTTTAGAAGAGATCAGTGTTATCATCACACACTCATTGTCAGAAGATGGCCTGGAAGACTGACACTCCAATGTTTCTTATCAGTTGCACTGGATGACTTAAAGAAATTAATGTAGGAAAACACATAGGAGACACTCGAACTTCCTGTGCCCTGTCCAGGTGGGAAGGGATTCCATATGAAAGGTTGATTAGAACTTCCTGTGCTTATCTTCAAGGCCATCTACCTTCTTCCACTTCCACTTCCCCAGACAAAAAGCAAAATTTGGATGGCTTTTAGTGTATAGACTGGACTTCTGCCAAACCGTTTGGGACCAGATTTCCCAAATTTCACTAGGTTTCTTGGACTCCTAAGTTGTGTGATTAAGCATGCATAAAAGCCACAATTTGCAGACCTTAGTCCTTAGAGGAAAGAACAAAAATTCACCTTTCCTTTCTTAAACTGAAATGCTGAAGTCATCAAGTCAGAGGTCCTGACACAGAGCGTATCAGGGTTTTTTGTTATTTTGGAGTTGAGTTTTTTTCATAGATGCAGAGAACCCTGAGGTCATGGTGAAGACTGTAAGTGGATTTTGGTGTGTTTATTTCTCTAATCAAACAAACAAAGGTATGCCTAAGAGGCAGTGATTGAAATTGTTGACAGACATAATCATAAACAGAGATTATTTCTAAATGTATCTTACTCTATCAAGAGTTACCTGCTCACAGACTTTGTACAGAAAGGATGAGTTGTATTTTCAGTGTTCTCTGAAAAAAAGCTACTGTCTATCCCTGTGCCTTTGGGCATGAACTAACCCACCACACCCCCATGGGAAAACAACACACATTTGGAGATGCTTTAAGAAAAACAAAAGCTCATTGTTTCCTGTCACAGCTCAGTTTATACAGAAGCTACAGTAAAACTCAATTTACATTTGGGATTCTAGCCATGGACAGGTAAAGGTGCTGTTGACAAACTGTTCTGCATCTGAAGGTTCCTGAAGGCATTCCTTATCTAAGGCTATTTCAAAAGCAGTTCTGTTTGGATCTGTCTGCTGATCCACAGTAACTGTGCTGTCTTCTGGTTTTCCTTTTTTTATGTTTTCCTTTCCCTTTATGTTTTCTTATATGCTGAAGCTGATGCAAAGATAAATGTGAAAAGGCATGACATTTCCTTTTTCTTAGATGCTCGTGGCTTCTATTATGCATGTCCCCAAAGGTAGCTTCACCAGCACCTGTGCTGTTTGAGTGTTTCTGCCTTCCACTCAATGAAAGAAGAGTCTCTGGAACTGAGGAGCAATAAAGCTACTTCAAAATCAAAATGGTCACCCTGGTGTGAATATTAAAAGTTCTCTCTCACACACACATGCACACACACAGACAAAAGGGTTCCGATAACCATTATTCTGTGCCATTTACCCTGCAAAAATATCTACACTCATACAAGATCTGTTATAAATTCTTAGCAATTTCTTTAAACTTTCACTTAGCTGCAAAGTCTGCTGCTTCTGTTCCAGATTTGAAGAAAGCTTGTCTACTTTTTCCAAGTATATCACTTCTAATAAAAGATTCTACCTGTGCCTTTGTTTTCTTGACTAACTCGTCAGATTATCACACCTACAAAAATATGCCACTAGGCTGATATTTCAAGGTCTGAAAAGGCATGCAGATGTTTGCTGGCTTATTTTGAGAAATAGCTTTCTACTACAACATGGGTTTTAGAACTGTATTGGTAACATAAACATTTAAAGCTCTTCTGGTAGTAGAGAACCAAACAGGTTTCTCTACATTGTTCTAGTTTTGGTGGGGAACACAGATATCCAGTAATACAAAGATGTGAAAACGTGATGTGAATTACATGAAATAAACCTATTATTTAAAACATAAGAAAATCTAACACAGGTCTCAAGCAGCACAGATAAAAATAAAAGGTCAGCAATCTGAATGTGTCCAGAGCTATACTTCATATGTAGATTTAATTTCTGAGCTTTGCTGTACCCTATCACTGATGCCATCCACTTGAGCATGTAAACATAGGCAACAGGAGCAAAGGCTGTTTGGACTACTTGGAATAAATGAGGAACCGAAGTCTGAAAACACAAATTGTACAGTGTCACAAGAAGTTAAATCTGCTGTGAGCAGAATGGGGAAGGCCACCAGGAGCTAACAGAGAAAACTTACAGGATATGGGGAAGAGACAAAAAGATGTGAGGGTTTTGTATGGCATTGCAAAATAAGATACACAGAAAGAGAACTGATGAAATAATGGTGATGAACTTGGCCATTGGACCCACAGGATGAGAAAGCATAGCTCTGCAAATGATTTTCCATCTGGTTTACTCAATAAAACATACGTATGTTCAGAAAATGTTTCATGGGAAAAACTCTTCAGCTGCTGTAATTTGTGAGTTAAGTCAGGTAGAAGAACTGAGATTGGTCTGTGGCTCAAAATCTCCACAGCAACAGGCATATCTGCTGCTTTTGTTAATGCTAGGTGGAACATGGAAGGGGTAACATTTTATGTAGAGAAAGCAGTTGTCTGATTATACACAAATGCTAGTTTAAAGCATGGATTTTCCCTAACTGTGAAAACAGCTCTTTAAGTCATTAACCTCTGTGTTTCCTCAAGAAACAGGTATATTTAAAATAATTTTAAAATTCCATGGCCAGCCATTGTAAAAATTCTTGCTTTTTTTTTTTAAGCAAACAGAATTCTGCTTTTGTTGTGGGCAAAGGTCAGTTGGAGGAACAGAGGTTTTATGATCCATTCTTCTTTCTTACTTGCTGTTGCTGGGATGCTGTGGAGTCAGCCAAGAGAAGGATTAATGAATGTCTTCTTTACACTTCCCATTTTATCCTTCCCAATGGTAAAAGGTGGTTGTCAAACCATGTAATGGAAAACTGGACTGATAGAACTGGGATTATAGTTTTTGGAACAGTGCTTTTCAAACCATTCCATTTTCCCAATCTCATTTGTTCATTAATTCAGCAGTGTCTTTTACCTCAACCAGTGCTAAAATTCATATAGCAATGATACATCCAGCAAATTGCACATTGCTGTGTAGGCAGGAATTGCTCCCTTCAGATCCCTGGCAAGTGATAAGCACATGCCCTTGAGCCTAAGGTTTTTTTGCAAATCCCTGTTGCATTATGCAAATCTCTAGAACTGATTAGAACAGTTTCTGAATAATAGCATCTTCTTCTGCCACCTGTTCACCAAGGCCTTAGGAATAACTGGAAGAAACTAAAAATCCAAACTCAATTTCCAAATCTGTCCAGCAGCACAATATATCTGACAAACTGATTGACAGAAGCAAGTTTGCTTCTTAAGAGGAGAAAAACAGATGAGCAATAAAGCTACCAGGCCAAAATCTGCCAGCGTGACAGATAAGAGCATACCACTTCCCTTGGTTCCCACCATAGGGCTCTATCCACTTGATCATCCCATTTGCTTAAAAAACTTTAGTATTATTTTAAAAAGTGGCATCAAGACTGAAAAGAAAGAAAATTAAACCAATCTGCCCCTCACACCTTGGTGTTTAATAGAAATCTGCAATGAATAGATGTGTTTTGTGAAAGGTCTGTTTTAATAAAACCTGCCCTCATCTCAAAAGGGACTAGAAATAGAGTGAAATGAACACTAATAACACCAGCTTATCAGCTACTTGGTAAAGTCCTATTTATAAATCTATGAATGCTAATTAACTGTCTTGCAATAGCAAGCAGAATTGTATATTATTCCCAAATGAAAGCATGGAAAGTGTTAAAGAAGACACCACATTGATTAATGTCTAGCCAGGTGTTTTGTATACCTAAACTCTTCCTATCCAAATTTTTCCCATTATTTTTTGTTTTCATAAAAGACTTGTATGAACTCTTTCAACAGCTATTTTAGTTCCTTCTTAAAAGACTGCAACTTGGCAATAGAATCATAAAATCATAGAATGGTTTGGGTTGGAAGGGACCTTAAAGATCATCTAGTTCCAACTCCCCTGCCACGGGCAGGGACACCTTCCACTAGACCAGGTTGTTCAGGGACCCATCCAACCTGGCCTTGAGCACTTCCCAGTTGTGATGGGGCATCCACAACCTCTCTGGGCAACCTGTGCCAGTGCCTCACAACCCTCATAGTGAGGAACTGCTTCCTAATATGTTGTCTAAAGCTGCCCTCTGTCAGTTTAAGCCATTAACTCTTGTCCTGTCACTCCATGTCCTTGTCAAACATCCCTCTCCAGTTCTTTTGAAGTCCCTTTAGGCACTGTAAGGTGCTCTAAGGTCTCCTGGAGCCTTCTCTTCTCCTGGCTGAACAACCACAACTCTCTCATCCTGTCTCTATAGCAGAGGTGGTCCAACTCCCTGAGCATCTTCCTGGCTTCCTCTGGACCCGCTCCAACAGGTCCACGTACTTCTTATATTTAGGGGCCCAGAGCCGGATGCAGCATGGCAGGTGAGGTCTCAGGAGAGTGGAGCCATAGTACAGTGAGCATGTGAGATTGTCCCAGAGTCTGAACTCACCAGAAATCAAGCAGAACCCACTACAAACAATAAAGTGGAATGAGTATATTTATGACTGACCTCTGAAGAGAGATATTATCTGGTAACTGTGTTACAAAAAACATGGTCTTTATAAAAAGACTTGTAGGTAGAAAAGTCCACTATAGGAAATCCATATGTATTTATAAAACACATGACAAAAACGTGTAGCTACAATGTCAGATTGATGGAGCAGGCTTAGAAATTGTCTGTGAGACTCTCAGGAGATGGAGACACACACCGCTGACTTCAGACAGGTCAGCTCTGGAAATGAAGAAGTTGCATAGATACAAATGGGCTGCTTCCTCACAGCCACCCTTCCACGGTGTGTCCCTGACCTTAAAAAGCCTCTTTAGGATTGCCAAAGACTAAAGAGACTTGCCAGCACAGACTAGAGCCATCACAAAACCCCGAGGCACTGCTGCATGACACATACAAGCCCTCAGGTTTGTCAGGTCTCTAGAGAAGTACAAACCAGGCTGAAATTCAGATCTTTCAAGGTACCTACATACTTTCCTGGATAAGCTTGGGAAGGAGGTACATTTCTGCAATTCTTATTTTGCAGTCCAGCACTGACAAGTGCAAGCATCTGAGCAAAATATGTATCACGCCTTGACAGAGCTGATTACCAAAGGTCATTTTCCACATGGACTATTCTTATTGATTTTAATTGAATTACTAACAGCATAAGGCACTATTTAATGAGACTTAGGGAAAAACGGGTTGGAAACCAAAGTATCTCAGTTTCTGTTGGATGTGTTCATGCAGAGGTGCATTTATTCTGTGAACAACTCCACTGAAATCAGTGTGTATCCCTGGAGAATAACTCTTTGACCAGTTGGATTAAGAGAAAAACAACCTGGCTTCTTTGGATGAGAAAAGTTGCATAGAAGTATAGCATAATTTTTATACCACTTCTTATTAATATATTAAACTTCTCATCATTCTTCAGGGGAGATGAAGCACAGCAATGCTCAACACAACTGTAGGTTGCAGTTACCTGTGTCATTCTGTCAGATAGATGACTTTTACATGGTGTATCCTGGACAGCCAAAATATCAAGAGGGTAATTTGTCTCTAAATTATGGCTGTTAGTAATTAATCCTCTTTTACCCTGGACTTGAGTGACCTTTATAAAGAAGCAGTTTAAATTAAAAAAAAAAAAAAGAGAAAGGGAAAGAAATGAGCCCTTTCTCCACAAACATATACACTTTTGTCTTAAACTTGTAGTAAAACTATTAAAAGAATAAAAAATCCTACAGCTGACTCAAAATATAGCCCACAAGATGTATACTAGCTGACTTCTCCTGTATTTGAGGATAAAAGACTTTCCCGTAGTGGCAGTGGGAAGCCTGTGACCTCTCCAAGGCTTGCCAAAATCAGGTCATCTCTGTGATAAACTGCTCAGTCCTGCATTTCCATCTCGAACAGTTTCCTGATGAAGTGTGAAGGAAAATGTCCGGCCTCTGTAGATATGGTGTTTCTTAAAACCTTGATGAAAATCAAATGTCTCCCTCCCTTTATTAGGGATGTTAAACAGAAGCAGCTGTGCAAGGGACATGCAGTCTGTCAGCGTGACCTTCGGAACTGGTACCTGCTCACTGGTAATTGCACAGCCATAGCTGCTTATCATATAGAAAGTGAATCCAACACCTTGTAGGAAATACCTTTGAGGAAACAGAGTCATGATGAAATGCTGCCCTGCTTTATTTTTGTGGGTGAATTCTTGCATTTACAGAAATAAACTACTTCTATGACAGATAAAAAGCAGACACACTTTTTGTGCAGACTGATTGGGGTGAGACATCTCTGCCTCTTTGGAAACCATTCCAAAGCTGTCCCAAATATAAGGAGAAGGGCAACCTTTTGCCATAGGTTTTTTAAAAAAACCATCTAGGAGAATAAGTAGAAGGATTTGTGGTGAAACCACCCCGGTGTTTGGGATGCCTTGTTTTTTTGATGGTAGGCAATTTGGGTTTGGCTGGAAAGGTTAAGTAGGGAAACCCTTTTTTTGCAATATTTATGTTTTCTCATCTGAAAATCTGGGACATTATCTAAAAGAACAGTGGCGACTTCTCTTTCAGATACAGCAATCTCTTCCGTCTCAGATTCGTTATATGTGATTTTAAGCTCCATCTAATTGAGACTGCCTTATCTATGTTATTCTTAGAAACCAGAAGTTAATCCATAAGAGCTACAAGTTTATCTTTTCTCTTTCTAGCCACATCTCAACTTGAAAAAGACCATGCCATCACCCTGCTTTGCCTCATTTATCAAAATAATACAGCAACTAATCCTTCTGGAAGGACACAATGTGAGACATGCAGGGCAGGACACCCACATTCCCACGGCTCTTTTGGGGAGTCAGGGGGGCTGTGTGCCCATACTGTTGTTCCTAGGAGGTTTGGTTGGCTGGTTGGGACCAGTTCAGTTAATGTGAACAAAAGGTGATGGGGAAGGTAACAGCCTGGTAGGACCTGAACCCCCTCCTGATCCCTGTCTGCAAGTCTGTGTCTAGGGAGGATGACCAGAAATTATCACCTCTCCATGGGACCCAAAAGATTAGGATGGTGTCTCCTAGTCCATCACTATCTCATGTCAAAACCTGTCCTGTTTTGTGTATTAAGTTGAATCACCAATTTTCAGAGCTGTCAGCTCAGCACCAGTTCCCAGACACGCATTTGCTGCACAGAAAATACCCATCCTGCTTCTGTTCCAAAACCCAGCATATTCCAACCTGAGCCAAATGTCCACAAGGCAAATGACTATACTGGGTGTAAAGGTTCCCTCAGAGAATGGAGATCTGTGTTTATTCGCAGAATAGGTGAGGTCTGCTGTTAGGGTTAAATGAGGGAATGGGATGTTTGCAGGAAGATGTTTAAATAGTTCTGGTTCAGTGAGTGCAAATTCCCAGTAAGCATTGTAACAGAGATGGATAAAGAGTGCTGGGAACTTAACTGCTTTTCCAGGTTTAGGTAGAAGTTTAACAACTGCTTTCTTAAGCTTTTATTTGGGTTTCTTATTATGGAGCAAACATGGAGCAAAAAACGTCCTACTTTCTCGAAGAGAACGCTCGCTTCTGAAGTTTCTCATTCTGACTTTTGTACCAAACAGTTCACAGGGATGTGAATATATACACCTGATGCATCAAGTCTCCAAGTCTGAAAGGACCAATTCAGGTATCTCAAACCATCTTACTCCTAACTCTCAGGGTTTTCCAATTCAATTATGTCACAGAGCACGATGTTTTAATCTTCAGCAAAACCTATCAAAACACATGGTGGTGGCTCATTGAAGGAGTGGGTTCTTGTAGAGAAATGGCAGTGTCGAGGACGCTGCTCTGTTGGCACAGGGGGGAATATGTGAATTTAAGCGTAAGCCAAGTCCTGAAGCACAAAAAGTGTTTTAAGATCAGTGAATTGGACAATGTTGTTGATCCCTGCAGCAAAGAGGGAAGGTTTGAAAGAGCAACAACTGTATGAACGGCCCAAACATGAATACTTAGTCGATGGTTCACAGAGTCGGAGGCATTAGGAATGGAAAAGACCTACAGGGTGAACCATGATTATTCTGCTTCAGTGCTCTGTCCTGTGTTTCAAACTGAACGCAGACTTCTCTGACCCAAATGTAGATTTTAATACATGTATTGTACAATCAGCTTGATTTTGGGTCCTGAGTCAATCTCTTGTACAAAGAATATTAAACCGCAAAGCATGAACAGGGATTTAAATAACAAGAAGGAGGTTTTGGTTTGTTTGTTGTTTTTTTCCCCTTCCTCTTCCCTCTTTTATTTTTTCTTTTTAATAGGTTCTGAACAACAGCATGCATTAAACTGTCTGCAAGGCCAAACAAATATTCCTTTCCAGAAGGGAAACATTTTCTTCCCACAGTGTTTGAAACAGGTATGTACATTGTAGGGATTCACACCAAACAAAAATCTGCTAAATAAAACTGGCTGTTTTACCAGCTGAAGGCAAAGTGCAAATCCTTCCCCCAGGACATGATTTTTAGTGGTAGAAAGCGAGGTATGTAGAAAAAAAGGTGAGATCTTACAAGAACAGGAAATTGCTCCAAGTCATCCTTCTGGAATCAGGGATAGAGAGGAGGGAGGAAGGAATTGCAGAAGTACGTGAAGACATTTTCTGAAAAATTTCAGCTTGCGGCCATGTGTGGCACTCATAAGCTCAATATGTGGCTCTATTATATGTGCTGATTTACACAGCCTGCAAGAGAACTTAGGTCTGAAACATGGCAAGAGAACAATGCCTATCCCAACATATTCCTTATGGCATTTCAAGGCAACATACTTGCCCAACTAAAGATAAATTTCAACAGGAGTCACAAGAGCCATTGCTATATGTGAAACGGTGCTAGCAATTTATTCACAAGAGGTCCAGTGTTGTTTCTGTTACCTTTTAAAAAGCCCATGAAGCTTGCTGTCATTTTGATTCTGGAGACTAACCTCTGATCAAAGTTTTCCTCAGCTTTTCTCCTTTTTGACAAAGTCCCCTTTCTTCCGGCTCAGTTGCTTTGTGTAAAAGTTTGCAGCAGCTTACAGAAAGGCAAGCCACAGCCTCCTCGCCTGGCAGCAGTTCAACACTCTCAAAAGCGAAGGTGCAAGGTAGGAGCAGAAGTATAATGATGGACAGTTGGCCTAAATGAATGACCATCCCAGCTACACACTTGAAACAGAAAGAAATTACATAAAATCCAAAACCAGGACACCGAAAGTTTTAGCTCTGAGGGTGGTAAAACACTGGTACAGGTTGCCCAGAGAGGTGGTGGATGTCTCATTCCCGGAAACATTCAGCATCAGGTTGGACGGGGCTCCGAGCAACCTGATCGAGTTGGACTAGATGAGCTTTAAAGGTTCCTTCCAATGCAATACATTCTGTGATTCTGTGATTTTCACGTTTCTCCAGATCCTGAATGTGTAACGGCAGCTGCATTCTTCCTGCTGACTCTGCTCTCTTTCCTTCTTAGCTGGGTTTAAACCCGCATTGCTTCCTAAAAAGACTGGCTTTGCTAGTGGGTCCTAAGACTGAGAACTCTCCCTGTCGTTCTGCCAATCTGAGGGTAAATATGTCAATAAATACAGTGATGGAGCCTTTGCGATAAGACCTGGGCTTGTCTGCCTGTGCCCCAAGCCCATCAGAAGCGGTTCTGTCAAGGGCTCTTTTCCTGTGGTTTAATGGTTGGCCTCAGCACTACTGTACATGGCTGCAGGACTTTAAGGTTTACAACAGGCGTGCAAGGGGCTGGCAAAGAGCTGGGGTTATGTGAGCTTATGCAGCAACCCAGTGTAATGTATTTACTATCTCTGAATCTCTTCATATTTTCTTTGGATGGGAGCCCTTTGAGTAGGAAAGAGACTTGAAAAAGATACTAATTAGAAACTTGCTAAACAACCTAACAGATGACAAATGTCTCCAACATTGAAAACTAGAGGTGAAAAAGACCATTTGTATCCTGTTTACCTCTTCCTAAGATCAGGTGTGATGCTATGCTCATATATTATCATGTACTTTACTCTGATAGACTTTAAATTACTCTTTTGATAAGGTCTACAGACCATGCAATATGCTGTACAGTTTTTTGCAGTATTTTTTGAATGCAGATTTATATTCTAGGTAGACTGATAAGAAAAGTGATATAGCTGAGGGAGTAAAACACTACTCAGTTTTTATCAAGATGGCTTTTAGCGAGACTGAACTGTAATTCTCATTAACAAAAACAACAGAATGTTTTACACAAAGTACTTAATATTACCATTAAAGTAAGCATCTATCTGAATGCTCCTGAAATGTATAACAAAAGATGTTTGTCACCACAGTTAATTTCTACCAAAGGTTGATCTGATTGCTTGAAGAAGTTTACTTTGCCTTGAAAATGATCTGTGTAAAAGTCAAGCTTCAAGTGACCAGCAGAAGAGATTATATCAAAAGTATTCAAAAATAGGAATGAAGTCTTGCCAAGTATTTTTTTCTATATGCTGATGATATTTCAGTAATATTCACATTTCTGCCATACTGGCCATCCAGTACAGATTACTGCAGAAAGTTGCTGTTCTTTGATACTTTGTTGAGAATCTAATAGTGACTTTAATGTAATTCAGGCTTCAAACCATTTCTGCGAACTTGCTCTGATTATGGTGACCAAGTTCTGCAGGCTAATGCCACCCCTGAAGTAGGCAGTTATATCTGAGGGGCAATCAACCCAAAAATAACAAATCCAAGTTACCTTGTGTCTTCAGGCAAGCTGCATAACATTCAATCCATACCAAAGTGGTCTTCCAACTTTCTAATTTCAGGTATTTGACACTCAGCCTGAACTCATGCCAGTGATTATTTGCATCACTTTCCAACCTGCAGCACTCTGTGTCTGTTATCTGAGTTACTGTCACTACCTCTTTGAACAGCACCAAGACCCATATGGCTTGATTTACTGCCTCATGGAATTAAATAAGCAGCACAACATCCACAAAATCGCTCCTTTTCAGAAAGATCCTAATGATTCTCATGAACTCTGTATCCAGCCCAACTGAGCCAGACTTCCCTCTCTCTTAGGCAGTTTTCCCATTACTGAATATACTTGGCACATACTGAGCCTTTTTCCTTGTCAGATCTCTGAACTGATTGCTGTGCAGCCTAACCCCTGGAAGATGTCCTGTGTGCTTAGTGAATTTTTCATGAATCCCACATTAAATCTGCAGGCTTTGAGGTGCACTAAGGGAACTGACATATTTACCCTTCCAGATCAGCACCACTGTTATCTTTCCTGAGAAAGCACAGGAGCACCTTTGTTTTCAAAATAGGTGTGGGCAAAGGAAAGACCATGGTCCTCACATGTCACTCAGCTGCCACATCATCATTCTTCCCAAGTGCACTCCTCGGGCCATTTATGAGCATTGCTAATACCAAGCACCTCATTTTTATGCTGCTAGCAGCAATTGTGAAAGCCATACTGAACTTTCTAATCCATTTATCTATTAATTTATTATCTAATTAAGGCTCACAATGAGAGTGCTATTTGTTTAAAAATGCCCTCAAACTAAACCAATACAAAACACACATGCATTCAAATCAATTAAAATGGTACTCGCTAATGTTTTCCTTAATCAGTTGGTAACTGTTCCATTATCGTTTAAAAAAAGGCAAAATTAATTTTAACTTCACCGTAATCGTGCGACCTACTTACATGGTGCCAAACAGATACAAATGGATGTTACCGTCATGTCATAAGGGCACGGAATTGTACCAGCCATGAATTCTGCAAGAGCCATCCTAGGAATATGACATTTTTGGATAAAAGGGCCCAAGAACAGTAGTTTAAATGCTGTCACTGAAAGGCAGGCAGGCAAAAATGGAGATTTCTGAAGAGCTTAATAAAGTTTACATTGTACCTCGTGCTGTATCTTTGTGATTTTTTTCTTCCGAGGGCTATGCCTGTGGCACAACAGCAGCAGAATCTAGCGCCACATGCCTAATGCTTCATGTTCATTACAGGAAAAAGTGAACCCGTCTTCCTATGTTGTTTAAACAAAGCCTGAGCACATTCTTTAGCTACTGAGCTATGTCAGGGACCCTTTCCACTGTGTCATCCAGGCACAGAAAAATCCTACACAATACCTTAATGCCATTTGTTTTGGCCACTGACTTCCAAAACCAGTTGTCCCTCTTCTTTGGATGCAAAAAGTGCAGGCACTGCACGTCTAAACCACGTGCAGATGTTACACCGTCATCTACCTTCCTGATACTGTGAAAGATTAAACCTGATGTTAATTGCTTACTATGGCAAAGGATTTCTGGGGCACAGCTGGGAGAGAGTTCTGCTCCCTTCCCTCTTTCCCTGCTGCCAGAGTTGCTGTAGTAACAGCACAGATTATCACGCTGGAGAGGGTTGCTCCATTTGGTTATTTAGAAACATTTTAAGAGCATCTTTCAAAGCCCACAGTAATGCATACTGACACCAAGGTCTGAAACACAAATCCCCACGGACTCAGTCTACCCTGTTCAAGCCTGGAAATGCATGGAGGAACATCCATTCATTCTCCAGTATTGTGTTTGAACATGATTAAACTGCTGCTTTTCCCCTCCTGCATGAAGCATCACTTTCCCTTCTGCTCATTATTTATAGTACCACGTAAGATATTTTTAAGATGAGGAGAGGCAGAAAAAGCCAGATTGAAGATACATATAGCTGCAGCTTCTATAACTAAGAATGACTGAATAACATTTCTCAACCTATTTACTTCTTGCAAGTTTTTTTTCTTTTTTTAAGACCAAACAGGTAGCCAAAAGCAAAAGAAATTTAATAAACAGGATATTTATACACACTACAATTCAACTCTTGTATTGGCAGAGTTTTAGAACTCCAGCTCTGCAGTGACTGAAATGACACTGCCATATCTGGGATGGAAATCACTCACTATGCCTGAATTTTTTGCAAATCTTTTAAAAAGTGAAGAAATACACCTGACTAGACTTCTTTTCCTTTGCAAGGGAAAACAAGGGAGTAGCAGAGAGCTCTCAGGATCTGATCTAGATCCCTCTGAAGTCCAGAGAAGACTGTATGGGTGAGCTTCAAACCCTCACTGCCTTCCAGCACTAGTGTCAGCCCACAGGCTTGCAAGCTGGTTTTCAAGCAACAGCTAAGCCACCTGAAGAGTTGCTCTGCCTTATCAGTTCAGTGGGGATTTTTTTGATCAGGTTTACTGGATGATGTCTTCCTGAGTGACAGTGATGGTCGGAGTACCGGATGTGTGTTCAATAAAGCGCATTCCACTCCCAGAGCTTATTTCTTTCCTTTTGTGCTTTATTTACCCTAGCTGACATTATGACACTTAATTAGTCTTAAAATTCGAAATGTTTTCTGGATTAGAGATTTCTGTTTAATAAAGCCTGGGAGGAAGTGCTAGGTCTGATTAGTGATGCCTGACTCAAAGGAAAACAAACTCCCAGAACAGCCTCCTGACAGCTAATCTCCAATCTTGAATAATGTTAGACCAGGAGAGGAAACTGCTACTGCAAAGCATTGGGACCTATCCCTGTTACATACCCCCAGCGAGCAGAATGAACAGTGGCCACGTAAGAAACCTTTTACTCATGTGATGACTGGTGCCTCATGTGAACAGCCTGAAGGTAAAGCTGCATTGTATGGTTTTGGTAGCAGAACAGGCTTTGCCAAGGCATGGCCGAGCTCTCCCTGGGTTCTGCTTCTGCATCAGAGAATCACAGAATGGTTTGGGTTGGCATGGACCTTAAAGGCCATCTAGTTCCAAACCTCGCTGCCATGGGCAGGGACCCCTTCCATAAATCAGGTTGCTCAAAGCCCCATCCAATAGGCCTTGAGCACTTCCAGGGATGGGGCACCCACAGCTTCTCTGGGCAACCTGTGCCAGTGCCTCACCTCCCGCATAGTAAAGAGTTTCTGGTTCACTGGTTGCTGGTTGCAGCAGAGATGCTCTCTGTGGAATAGGGATATTCCCTGCATTACTGAAATAGGTCAGCTCCAAATCATTAAAAAAAAAAAACATTTAACTATTACTTGTCCCTTAGGATCTTTTCTACCAAGCAGAACTCATAAACAGCATTGCTGCTGTCAGCAAAGAGATCTTTGCTAAAGCTCCTCACCAAAGGAAGAGGAGGAATTGTTGCTGGCCTGGTAGACTGGGACTGGCAGCACCACAGTGAACAGAGGGGACAGGACACAGTGCAAGGGGAGCAGTTCATGAGGAAGATGGTGGCTGGAAGCTTGACTGAAAGGGTGGCCAGAGAAAAATGATGACAGAGAGCTCATGCTAGAAATTGAAGGGTCTCTCCATGAAAGGATGAGTCTTCAGAAGGTCAGACACCAGCACCAGCTCTTTTTGGGAACTCAGAATTGGACCCTGTGGGTGCTGTTACAACTCAGTCATGCCATGGTACAATCGGCAGCGCTGGCCTATCTGTCTATCAATCACAGTTAAATTGCACTAGGCAAGAGGGTGCAGACAGCCATCCTCTCCCCCACAAAGCCACAACATTCCCTCGGATCATGCTGCTCTGGCCCCATCCTTACACTCCATGGGGAAGCTGCTTCAGCATATCCAAGTCAAATGCATGTCTGTCCTGGACTTCCCCACTGCAGACTAAAGTCAGCACCCATGCCAGCATCCTGCACACCCAAAAGGAGACCGTGGCTGCGCCTGTGGCTGTGCTTGCAGATTTGCTCTCAGTGTAGCACACAGGTTTACTCCTGAGGGCAGCCTCAGGGATCAGAAGTGCTTCATGTCCATATCTGAATATAATTTTGCCAAAACTTAGCAAAGGCCGAGTGCAAACTGCCTTGGAAAAGAGAAACATGGAAGGCCATGATCTGCTTTCCAATGTAGTAAAGCAAAACAAGTTTACACCACTGTTTCAGTGTAATAATAATATATTAATATTTCATTTAATTTAATAACATGCTTGGGGAGATGATTGGTTGAAAACAAATAATTGCAGTGGCACATCCTGCCTATATTATGATCATTCTGAATATCTATCAATGCACAACACCACATCTATTGATACACAGTTATCACAGCTATATCAATATATGCAGTGGGGAGAGTGTGAGAGAATCCTAATATTGATGTGGGATAATTGCTGACAAAAAAATCACAGACATTTCTATGGAGTTTCTATACTTCAGGTAATTCCAGGGATGTGCTATAAGAAAAACAAAGATCTCCTGTTGTTCCGTTTTCAATTTTCAATTAATTTTATAGTATAAATGATGCTGTGCTCTAGAGAAGCTGACATAAAAGCAGGTTGTTATGGAAAATCCCTGCAAAATGTTTGCTAGTATTGTTAATTCTTTTTTAAAACAACTATCTCCCTGTGCAATTATATTTCAAGAAGCAAAGGGTTATCTCTGTTGTAAAGGCACACAATGGAGAAAACACTCAAACTGTTGCAATGTCATCGCTGGAATTTATCCTCCAGCATAACTGTGTTCTCAATTACAGCAGAAAAAATGTATTAAGTATCAGTCAGATAGGAACATCATCCAGCAGCTGTATTCTTCTGAAAAGCTTTTAGATTCCAAGGAAAGAAGATTTTTTTTCACCTACATTATGCTCAGTTTAGGAAAATAAAGTAGAAATCAAATAGAAACAGCTGAGAAAGAATAGGAGAGATCTGCAAGCTATAGCCCAGAAGGGGAACCCAGGATTTCTATTTACTAGAATTATTATTGGTATTGTTATGTTGTCATCCACAGGGTACCAAAACCCCTTTACCGTGAACATGTGCTAGTCACCCTTCACCCATGATTTGCTTGCCTCATCTCTAAAGTGGAAATAAATGTCCTTTCCACAGCTGGGTCTTGTAAAGCTGTGTTTTCAGGATTGGAATGCCAGTATAAACGGGTTTCTTATTCAGGGCTTTATAAACTGTAATGAAAAAAGGCTGAGTAATCACTGACAGTGTTGATATCTTATCTGAGTTTTGCCCTGAGATCCCTCTAGTCACAGGAAAGTGACAAATTATTTTTCTTGTGTTTCTAATAGAGTCAAAATGAGCATGGTTCTTTGTAATAGCCAGTTCCTTAACAAGCTCATAAACTTTCATTATGTCTTGCTCTGCAGAAATATTTGTGCTGCAGAACCAGACATCAAAGATATAATGTAGCTCTGGACACTGGGACTACTTCGCGACTGCTGCTTGTAGGTTATGTATAAGAGAGCAACATACTGTTTTGTTTTTATGAGATCCTGTAAAAGGAAAGCTGGTACTTAGAAAAAATGAAATGCTGCAAGCAATATATTGGCTGGATTAACTTCACCTCTCGTATGTATAATTTGAAGGAATCTCTACCAAGTTTCAGTATAAACACGTTGTGACTGTGCTTACACGGGAAGTAAAAGAGGGCTCAAGCTCCAGTTCACATGAATTTCCTGCTTAATGTTGCTGGGCTCACAGTGGTCATGGTTTGACTCCGCTGTGTCAGCCCGTCTCTGTGTCTGGGGCCAAATCCATCCTCCTTCATCCATGCAGCTTTCCAGGAGAAGTTTTCTTGCTTCTTTCTTGATGCCCAGTGTGTGCCCACCTGTTTCTAATTAAACTGGATCATGCCCATCATAACTGCTGATAGGCAGCATTGTTCTGAAAGCTGGTAGGCTCCTTGGTTAACAAAAGGCAAGCATACACCATCCCTACTGGAATTTTCACCAAACCGCTTGATTGCCCTTGTGCCAAGGATAGAGCACGGAACTCAGTTTTGCTTAGTTTAGAATCTGAGGAAGAATTAAAAGGAATTTAACTGCTGTCTATTGCCTTTTCTCAGGATGCATCCAGAAATGCTGTTCTGCTAAACAGGTGTCTCTGTCTCCTTGAGATGCAAAGAAAATGGATTAATAAGTATCTCATCTCACACCCCATGAACACTACAGATGGTCACTGACCAGCAGTGCAAGGTGGGGACTTGGAAGTGACAGAGACATGCATTATGTTGGAGCAGATAATCAATAACAAGTGGAACACAAGGAAGGAAGGAAGGAAGGGAGAAAAATAAAGAAAAAGAAAGAAAGAAAGAAAGAAAGAAAGAAAGAAAGAAAGAAAGAAAGAAAGAAAGAAAGAAAGAAAGAAAGAAAATAAAAGAAAACCACAATTGATATACTTCTGTGAGGATAGGCTGGTTTGAAAAGTTGTGAGAGATTAATAAGCAGTAGGTCTGTGCTTTGATAATTAATCTCTGTTACTGAGTTTTAGTCCATGCACGCAGTATTTATTTTTTGTTTTGGTACATTTTGAGAGGGTGGAGGGAAAGAGAAGATTATGAGATCTTCAACACGGAATGAGACAAAGTGTTAATGGGACAGATTACTGCTGTATAATCCTTAGCAAATGGCATAAAAGCATCAGATACTTGTACTGCTACCACGCCTGCCTGCAGAGATATGTCATTTCCAGGAATTTAGTTGCTCTTTCTGTGGCCTTCGTAGCGGTAAGAAAAATTCAAACTGAAGCTGTTGTTCTGTTAAGGTTTCCTTGCAAATCCATTGGATTTTGCTCCCAGGACCATAAAAATTGCTATGCTGGGTCAGATCAATGGTCCATATAATCCAGTAGTCTTTCTCCAACAGTGACTAATACTATATGTTTTGGTAAATCGCAGGAAAATGTAAGAAACCTTTCATGACCAATTATGGAACAACTTTCCCATAGAAAGAAGGCTTATCCTAACTTCTGGCAAAAAATAAAGCTTTTCTGCTTAAATTCTGAAGGATTTCTATTACCTCCTGTCCAACATGACTCTGGTTATATTTGCTATTAAAATAAATATCCATTCCTTTTTCAAATTTGGTTAAGTTTAACTTAACATGACTGTGTCGCAGTAAATTTTACAGGTTAAATTATCTTTGGAAATCTGCCTTTTATCACTTCAAAACTTACTGCCCTTCTGTTGCAATGGATGGCTCTTGTTTTGATTTTATGAGTGGGAGTAAATAGGGCTGCCATTTTACCGTCTCTGTAGTACTCAGGATGTACTATACTTCCATGAAACACCTTTTTATTTGCCTTTTCTTTAAAGTAACTGTTCCTCTCTCTCACCTTTGCATTCTTCCTAATATTTTCTGTGCTGTGCGAGACTTCTTCCACTCTGAAATCCATCTATTTCTCTAAATATAAAATGAGTTATTTATTTAGATCTGTTCTTTTCTTCTCTATTATTATGTTCTATTTAATTTAAAAACTACAATGACTTTGGCACTGAAATCTGATTTCTGAAGGTCTGATTTGAAATTCCCTGAACCACTTACTGCTTTCTTACCAAGCTTCTGCCACCATAGCCATGTGACATTAGGCTATTTGTGGTATTATTCTTAAAATCCAGTTTTAATATTCTAGCAATGTATATTTTTTAGAATTTGCTACATTTTCGTAAACACAGTTCTGCACTGAGTGCATGGTTTCCCTGAACTGTTGTTCACAGGGACCAAACAATTCTCTCCTAAAAACCTTCAGAATCTATCAGTGTGCTGGAGCCTCCAACCTGTGTATTCTCAGCTCTGATTTTTCTCATCTGTGTTTTCCCAGACAATGGTTCAGTTGTTCCTTTGCTGTGGAAGGTGGCCCTGCATTTCCTCCTTAGACTCTTTTGGCCCTGTCACTGCTTTTATGTCATCTGCCAGTGTTGCCCCTTCCCTCTTCACTGCTTTTTCAAGTCAGAAAAGGGTGTATTAAATATATTCCCATCATAAACCTTTTCCTTAATCTCTTCTGCTAAAGACTTTTATTTGAAGTCCATGTTAAATACAATCAACTGTCTTTTTATCCACTGTTGCATCAAGCTCAAAGCAGCCTGGACAAGACAAGCAAAGAGAAAAAGCGTGTTTACATCTGCTCCATTGTGTACATATGGTACATGTGTCTTCTTTGTAATCTAACACTGCTATAATATTATTTTTCATTTTAGCAAACTCTTCACTGGCCCATCATCCAGAGATCCCAGCTTCTGTTGAAAGAAGCAAGCAGAAGATGCTCAGCCCTCTGCTGCCTAAGCTTGAGGTAGTATCCTTCCTTTCTGTGATCAGCACCAGAGCTGTTCCCAGCAGCAGCCAGAGAATAAAAACCTCTGAACCAGGAGAGGCATCGAATGCACTTGATTTCAGCAGTCTTGTTTCAGCAGCAGGGCACTTTCTGTAATGATGAGAATAGAAATACTGTAGCACCTCTGAAGTGCAAGTTGTTCCCTGAGGCACTTGTTTTGGTGGCATTCATCACCCTCTAGGGATACTGGTCTCTTTCTGCTGAATACCAGGACTGCCTAGAGGACCAGCTTGGAACTAATGGCTCTGTTCTGCCTGACTAAAACTGCCTGAGATGAATCCTTTTCTAAGTGACCGGAGAATCCTTAACATAATGCTTTTTTTATGGTCTTCTCTGGCATTCAAATTCAACTCTGTTGCTGTTTTTAAGTGTGTGAGGAGCTGCAGGGCTCAGCAGACTAATAATAGGCTGTGGAAACTGCTAAGAAAGAAACCTTCTTTTTACTGAGAGGTTGACCAAGTGCTGGCACATATTGCCAAGAGAATTTATGGAGTCTCCACCCTTGGAGATATTCAGAAGTCATCCGGTCACAGTCCTAGGCAACTGGCTTTAGGTGGTCCAGCTTGAGCAGGGGGCTTGGACCAGATGATCTGCAGAGGTCCCTTCCAGGATCAACCACTTAATCATTCCATGATTTTGAAGTAAACTCAGTTTGGGATGGCCTAAGGATATTGCACTGGTTTGTGGACTAGTTTGTCAACCCCACAATAGAAACACAGATGTTAAGGACCTTCCAGATCCTTCAACTTCAGATCCCAAAGCCTCGTTGGCGTAGTTTGTTTGAGTCCTGAGGTCTGCACTTATCCTCTCAGAAATGCTGTGGAAGGACAAAGGTTTTAAAGGTACCATGCTTCACTGTATGCAATATATAGTCACTCAGAGAGCTTCACTCCAGGAATCTCTGTTGGATGCTTTTCAGGAGAATGTTCAGGACTCACTTCCTTTAAAAAGCAATACTTGACTGATGGTGGTATTTGCTATATAAATATATACGTATATATATATACATATATGCATATATAAACAAGGTGACTAGACATTCTCATACCAGCTGAATCTATATCTATATAAATATTTTAAAGACATTTTCTTTCACTTCTCTTTTAAAAAAATTTAAAACTTAGTAAGGTATTTAATTGACAGTGAATATTAAGTTCCAGCAGTTAGAAACGTAGCAAGGAAATTGTGTTATGTGATGGGATGACAAAAACCCTAAGCTGTATCTCTCATGAGAAATCAATGCACTGTGTCGTTCAATGTCATAAAAAAAACCTCCCAACAAGATGTACTCAGAGTCGTATTAGCAGAAAAGTGAGCTTCTAATGGCCTTTATTGATTAAGTCAGAACAGCAGACAACTCTGAGGGTATTGCTGTTGAACAAAACAATTGGAAGTACCACCACCTTACTGTATTCTTAAGTAGATTTAGTGAGGATGCCCTAAACTCACTATCTGTGGAACTGCCTTTGGAGCAACTCAGCCCTTTGCTGCAGTGAGAGTGATTTGATGAACCTGAAAGAAGCTTTCCCATCACCTTTCCTGAGACACTCCTTTTTTCCCAAAATTTGCATTTGCTAAGTGCAAACCCTCCTTTGTCCTTCTTAAAGATTTCCTGAACCATCCTGTTCCTCTCCTGAGCATCTGTCAGAAGTTTGCATGAGGGAATGAGGACTAGAGTTCCTTCGAGAGACAGCAGCCCTAATGACACAAAGAGAAAGTTACTTCTTTGGGGAATCAATCTACAGTGACTGTAGGACTCTCTCTCTCAAGGAAAGGACATGCAGACAAATGCAGCTGAATTATGTAGGCCTAATAGCATGCCACCACCTGTGCTGTTGTACCTCAACAGGGTGGGTGCAGGTCCCATGCATCTGGAGGGGACAACGTTGTATGATGCAGAGGTGCATTCCACACTGGCTGATGCTGAGAAGCACAGATATGCACTCGTGATCTCCACATCCCCGGAAATCTGCTCCTGTCCTGAGGCACAGTTCCTAATTGTGAGATGGAAAACGTAGCTTTTCTATTCTTTCCTTATGCTGAATTCTTCTATTTTGCAGAGAGGGAGCTCCGAACAGCTGGCCCAGCTGCACAGCCGTAACTCATCGAAGTACAGCAATTCAGTGAGGTTTGACTGTGTGCCCATGTCCTCCAAAAAACCTCATGATAGGCACAGACCGTGTCGGCGGCCTTTTGACTCACTGCTCGGCTGCATTATTGAGATGAGAGCTGCTGAGAGCCATGGCCAACAGCATTAAGGGCCCTGCAGAGCATCTGAATGCCGGCCACACAATGCTGTAAATGGGCCAGGACGGATGTTTTGGATAGGGGCCAGATCACCATAAATGCCAGCCAAGGAAGATGGTTTGTGACTCACCCCTTGGTAAATGCACATTTATTTGGTGCACAATTAATATACGTAAAGTAAACAGAGACACAAACAGACAGACTCTGGAGTGGTGTGAAGAGGTGACAATAAATAGGGATGATAAAGAGCATTAAAAAAATTTCTGCAGTCAGCCATAAAAATTCCCACTCCCCACTGGCTGTTTTACAGAGAATTGTTTTCCTCTTGCCAACAGCAAATAATGAAGGCAGGTTGTAGCTGGGTGAAGGGCACTGAAGCAGTGCTGGGGCTGATCAGAAAGGGTAAAGTGCTGAGCAAACATGGGGTGCGCAGACTGGAAGCTGGGAGCATCACTGCTCCTCTGCTGCTAAAAACACTGGAATCACCCCAAGCCATTGAGCTCTTGCCAAGTAATTCACCGCTCTATGGACAGACTCTGCTTCTTGTTCGTGTTTGCTGATCTGATGCAATTCCTAGTGCTTAGTGGTTTAACAGAACTTTCTGTGAGACACTCGATTTATCACTGATAAATCACTGATGAAATCTGAAGTTCAGTCATAAAGTGACGGCGCAGCCACAGCTGTATAAAAGGCTTTCCCCTGGCTTAGAAATACACCAGTGAAGATACTCAATATGATAACCACTGCAAAACCCCTGCACTGCTCAGCCTTTGTTTTAGGTTTTTGTTCTTAAAGCATAATTACTGTTCCTGGCTAACAATGGAAAAGATCTGTACATCATTCCTACCATGCCCAACCAGTCTTCTCCCATCCTCTACCAACTCTCAGCTCTGTTACGCACACAGCAAAGCAGCTAAACTCAGCAATGAGATTCTCCCTTTTAACAGGAACATTTTGTATTTTCAACACTGCCTGCATCATTTCCTCCTTTGCATAGCATAGACAAGTGGATGGATGTTGGATAGTTGGCTGTCTTAGGATGTTTGAGGGGTTCTTAGTATTTTTTCTTCAAGCAATGCCCCAAAAGCAGTAAATTTTCACCCTTTTCTGTTCAAAACCTTGGCAATGTCATCGGGCAGTATGTTTTAGATATGGAGATGGTGATGGCTAGTGATAGGACAAGGAGGAATGACTTTAAACTGATAGAGGGAAAGTTTAGATTAGATTTTAGGAACAAATGCTTTACTGTGAAGGTGGTGAGGCACTGGCACAGGTTGTCTAGTGAAGGTGTGGCTGCCCTGTCCCTGGAAGTCTCCAAGGCCAGGTTGGATAGGGCTCTGAGCAACCTGGTCTAGTGGAAGGTGTCCCTGCCCATGGCAGGGGGTTTGGAACTGGATGATCTCTAAGGTCCCTTCCAACCCAAACCATTTTGTGATTCTGTGATTCCATGACTTCTTTTCCTTGCAGGTGTGGGCTGAAGAGAAACCCCATGAAAAAATTTTAAGCATTCAAAATAATTATGGATTTGTGTTTGAGGCAGGATCTTCTCTATTTGCATTTCAGCTGGTCAAGTAACAGATGACACAAACAACTCTGCGAGCAATTTTTTGATCTGCACTAGACACACAACTAGAATGTTTGGGACCACACTACAAATCTTTTTATTCCCCATACCTACAGTGCTCATCACATAGGCTTTTGAAATCTGTCTTAGAGATCTCAGTGCACATCGGACCCAAATCTCTAACCCAATACATTTCCAGTGCACCACTTGAAGAGGAGGTTCTGCCCTTTGATCCCAATATGCACAAAAACCAGTAAGAGATCTGCAGGGCAAAGCGCTGCCTGATTATTCCTTTGTGTGTATCTGTTATTTCCCAATAATGGATACAGTGCTGCTGCTCTGGATCCTGACCCCCATTATAGTGACACAATGCAGCAGCTCCACTGACGTTCTTATTTGTGCCATCCAGAAAGGTGCTGCAGAATGAGCCGCTGCCCCACCATGTGTTTGCCTTTCATTTCCGTGCATTTCTTGCCTGATACCAAAGTGGGAGTAACACCAGCACAGTTCAGCCTGCACCTCTTCTTGGCATGATTTATGTGCATCATGCAGCAGCTCTACTAGAGATTGTTCTAATTTATACTGTGCTCCAGCATATTGTCGCCTCAAACTAACTCGATACCTTTAAATAGAAGCAACACCTGAGCAGAGGAATGAAACCAAGAGTCGAAAGAGGGAGAAACAAGTGCCTGGGCACTGTGGCATTAAAAGTGAATCTCACAGTAACCCCGTTTCCACTGTGATCTTTGTAAAGGGTACAGACACTACCTCTGTAGAATCTCATTGCACTGACATCAGTATACATGGATTTTGACTAAAAAATGGAAATGTATGGATGTTGTCTATGGCTTGTATAATGGTGCTGGGAATCTGGCTGGATTGAAGTTTGGTTTGAAATGGGACATAAATCTGAATACAAACTTTAGCCAGTTTTGTGCTAAAAACTGATGAGATGTGCTTCCAAACTCTGTCTTAACACTTAATAGGCTGCCTGTTATGGGAAGGTGGTATTCTAATTGCAATTAGTGGTTTAGGGGGATTTTAATTGCAATGTAGTGGGGAGCACTGCCTGTAGATTACAGTTTCATTAATGTGATGTTACCTGAATGACAAATGCAATAGGTGGCTTCTTCTGATTTAAGAAAATTTGCCCCCAAAGAAACAAAATTAAATTACAATAGGGCACTCCTAAACAAACAAACAAAAACCAAAGAAGAAGAACTACCTGTTAAGCTGACTTGTCTTGCCTAAAATAGGAAAACAAATTCAGGCAGGCAATATGCAATATACAATATTTCAAGCACGTAAACCCTGGCAAGAGAGAAAAGCAACTGAGGCGTTATAAAATGGTGTGAATAATTTGAGACTGAAAATGAGACGAACACTTCTACGCATGTGAAGAATGAAGTAGCTGTTTCCAGTAAAAGAGATCAGAGTGAGGCACCAATCTGGCTTCAAGATGAAAAGTTTATCTCTGTCTACAGTGTGAGTTGGGATTTGATGAGGGAGTAGGGGTCTTGGGAATGACAGGGCATGATTCTCAAAGATTTGGACAGTTTACTTTCTGCGGTGTCAGCAGCAAGATAATTTTCAAAGAGGAAAAAAGAAGGGAATAATGGAGGGGAGAAAAGAGAAGGAAGGAAGGAAGGAAGGAAGGAAGGAAGGAAAGAAGGAAGGAAGGAAGGAAGGAAGGAGTAGAAGGAAACAAGAAATTAAAAGAAAACAAAAGAACAAGCAAAAGAAAATAAAAGAAAAATGTAAGAGAAAGAGCAGAGAAGAAAAGAGAGAAAGAGCAGGAAAGAAAGAAAAGAAAAGAAAAGAAAAGAAAAGAAAAGAAAAGAAAAGAAAAGAAAAGAAAAGAAAAGAAAAGAAAAGAAAAGAAAAGANAAGGAAAGGAAAGGAAAGGAAAGGAAAGGAAAGGAAAGGAAAGGAAAGGAAAGGAAAGGAAAGGAAAGGAAAGGAAAGGAAAGGAAAGGAAAGGAAAGGAAAGGAAAGGAAAGGAAAGGAAAGGAAAGGAAAGGAAAGGAAAGGAAAGGAAAGAAAAGAAAAGAAAAGAAAAGAAAAGAAAAGAAAAGAAAAGAAAAGAAAAGAAAAGAAAAGAAAAGAAAAGAAAAGAAAAGAGAAAAGAAAAGAAAAAAGAAAAGAGTAATAACCTTTTAAACCAAAACCAGCTACACCTAAAGCCCAGATGACTTCAGAGAAGCTGATTTACTAAAGCTTTCTAACGTTTCACATAATCAATTGCATCTCACCATTGCTTGACTATTGTTTAACATACAAGAGCAATATAGTTCCAGACCTTGCTTGGGGCAGGTAATGATGGTGTGTTTGTGTGGGATGGAGTAGTAATTCATTTCAGACACGGAGGTAATTCATTGCAGACACTCTTTAAGAGACTGGGGGGAGAAAATAAAATGACAGATGATTTTACAATAGTCCAGTATTACTTTTTTTTAGCTGTTGACCCTGGAACTGGTAATAGCAGGAAATGGAAAGATTAGCATAAAGAATGGTCATTGATACTTCGGGTCTGATAGTAATTTTTGCTGAGCTCTATACTTATTTTGAAAGGAATGAAGCATTAAAAACAGCCAAGGTTTTCTTTCTTGCACATATACAGTCTTACAGCTCTTATGGAAAGTGTAAAATGGGTGAACAGGAATTACGCCAAAGGCTTTCACAGGAATAACTCTGAACTCACATAAAACATGACAGAGAATTAGGTCTTTTTTCTCATCTAAATTGAGTAAGACTTCTCAGAAACCTATAGATAATCCATCTTTTTTCATTAAATTCTTTATTTTACCATATGAGAAGAAAGGATTGATTTTGTTTACAGTCTGTTTAGTAATAAAAACTGGTTTTGCACATAAATGAAAAGAGTGGATATTCATACCCAGAAAAATAGTCTAAATAATAATATAGAAAAGAGATTGTTCTATGAAAGTCAGAGATGGAATTTACAGGAGGATACAAGGAATCTACCTAAAACGTGCTAAGAATCAAGATGGCTCTTTAAGATGTGCCCTCAGAAATTTTTTACTGAATGGACAAGTGACAATTAAAAGTTATTGTGGGAATAATGATTTGTAAGTTAGGTTCAGCTCTGCAGTGCAACACTATCTATCCAGGTGACAGTAAACCCACCGGAATTATTCTGTATTAAGGAAGAACAGAAGTGGTTTAGGCTCATTCACACTTGATCTGCTC
The DNA here is from genome assembly GCA_013397725.1 of Rhagologus leucostigma. Lineage (NCBI taxonomy): Eukaryota > Metazoa > Chordata > Aves > Passeriformes > Rhagologus > Rhagologus leucostigma. The sequence goes on from VZTD01001756.1 coordinate 584,970, forward strand.
AATTCAGCCAGCAGATTCATCTTCCACTTCAGCAGACACTTCTGCTACTTAAACTCTGGTCTGACAATCTAACTGGTCCCTTTCCCAGTCACCATTCTGAACTATTGGGCAACTTCAGTGATGCCACAGGTAATCCACAGCCCTTTTGCATAGCTCTGTGGGTTAAATATACAAAACAGGTGATATGAATTGAAATATATCCTATATAACCTTGTATTCATTCCCTTTTTCTAATTGCATGAGCCTGGTGTGAAAAACAGTCAAGGAAGGATGGATGCACCTTAATTTGGAGGAAATATCATCAATGGATGACACAAGCTGGGTAAGTGTTAACAGCTGCACTGAACAGTTAACAAAATTGATGTGATTTATAGTAATAGACAACTACTTGTGTGACTTTGAGACTTTAGTGCTTTAAATTCCTAAAGGAGTCCAGGTGAGGAGACACTGGATAAGGAAATGGGAACTCCTGAAAATGGTCATTTTTCCAGTCCTGCGATCAAGTCTAGGAAACTCCTGCAGCATTCTCACCATAATGTGAAAAATAAAGCAGTCAGATGTTATATGACTGTCTTAATTGTGGTAATCGTGCATTTTTCAGCACAAAGAAGGAGGATACTGCTGCTTCTACATTAAAGGGAGAGTGAGTTTTATGAGTCATAAAAGAGAAGGAAACACAGGAACATTATCTCACTGGCTGTAAAAAAAAAAAAGAGAGAGAAAAAAAAAGAAAAATGTGATGTGAAAACTTTCAGGGCTTATCCTGAAAAACATAGAAGCTGGAGGCGTTCAGTAGCTCTCTGGACCTGGCTTTTTGTCAGGGACTAGCATTGATGACAAAATACTTTGAGCTGAGGCTTCATCCTAACATCCCTAGAAGTGAGGAACAAAGGCATTACTGCACCAGGGCTAACTAGGACACCACTAAGGAAGGGACCCTCTGCAGCAGCCAAGGCATATTACATCTCCCAACAAACGTACAAAAGCATGTGTTTCCAGGAAATTTATTCCCTTTCTCATGTGCTGTTCTCTTTAAAGCCTGTTTCTACAAACACTTGCTGCTTGACTTCCTTCCTGACACCACGAGGAGTCCCATTTAATTAACCTGGCAGCCTACGGTGGTGAAAATAGATTGCGGCTTGTAAGTGTGGAGATTGACAGTCTCTGCAAGCTGCCTTGGTTTGCTTAGCTACAGAAGTTATTGTTTCACAATTATTTTGATCCTATGATTCCAGGCTGTACATCCAGTGGCTTGGCTTCAGCTGTAACAGTAGCTGAGGATGGGGAGGGAGGGGAAGGGGACTGTGTGTGACACGGAGCATCAGCAGTTCACTCCCCCACGTCTGTGTTATATTGGGTAGTGAATTGCCTCTGGCTAATCACAAGCCTTCTTAACATTTTCCTCTGAGAAAACAGATGATCAAATGCAAGAAAGCCTACTCATTAAAACAAGTGCTGGGAAGGTTTTGTTCTTTTCAGACCCATCCCTGTGTTTGAGTACCTAGAGAACCAACCACTATTAGCTGAATAGCATCTGTTTACCATCAGCTTTGTGTGAAATCTCTCTTTTTTTTCCAAGTTAATAAAAGTGGAGTTTGAAAACTGGTTCTGATTAGGCAGGTCAAATAATGAAAATACTCTCTAACACCAGAATATACCTGAGGATCCCACTGCAGAGCAGAACAGCACACAGAAATCACCAGAAGAATGGCAGATCAAGGCAGATGGAAGTGGCCTACTGGGTGCTGCTGGGTTTGGAGGTGCTGCCATGGTGCTGCAAATGGAGGTGTAAAAACTGTGGGTAAGATTCAGCCATCTGAATTTCTGCATTAGGTCCCCAGGCAGTAGCATTAGACCCTGAGGAGGGCAGACATAAAGGAAGATAAAAAAGTCCCCCCTTTTTATTCTTAAGGAAATAACAGTGTGGTACACAAGAGTGATGGAGGCCACAATAAAAATTTCTTTTCTGCATTTCTTTCTAACTTCACAGTTAGTTGCTATACACCACTTCCACTAGAGTATTTTCTTTCCCACTGTTGTTAAGATAAATTGCCTATTACCAAAGTAGCTATAAGGAAGAAGAAAAAAGTGTCTTTTCCATCACAATGCAGTCAGGTTCCATTGTAATTGGCATCGTGGTGGGTATGTCACTCCCACCAGGTCCCTTGCCCAGCTGATTGAGTCTGTTCTTTGTGTGAGATGCTCCTATTTGTGTTGATTCATGTGACTTTCTCTTTCTTTTTCAGTCTCTTTTTATGGGTTGTCTTTTCTTTCCCTTGTAGGAGATGAACAGCCGGGGGAAGGAAAGGCAGTTGTCATCTCCATTTACTAGAGTTAGTACTGCTGCAGTGAACAGGATTCCTTCTTATGTGTTTGTGCACTTCTGTGGGTGCTGCAGGGTGAAACTGTAAATTCTAGCTATAAAAATAAAACAGGAAGCACAGGGCAAGCAGGTGAGGCAGAGTGGTTAAACACTAGTATTTGGATGGCTGGATGGGTGTCCGTGTTACACGAGCTTGGCAGAGATGTAGACAGCTTGCAGCTCCTACTTTGGGGGACAGGGGCAGCATCCAGAACTTCAGATGTCTGGACTCCTGAGTAAAACTATATTGAGAAAATCTAAACTTATAACAAGAGAGCCAAAGAGTGACTTTTAACAAGGGCGTGTAGTGATAGAACAAAGGGGAATGGCTTTAAACTGACAGTGAGTACAGTTAGACTGGATATTAGGAAGAAATTCTTCACTGTGAGGGTGGGAAGGCACTGGAACAGGTTGCCCAGAGAAGCTGTGGATGTCCCACCCTGTAAGTGTTCAAGACTTGGTCAGATGGGGCTTTGAAAAACCTGCTCTAGAGGAAGGTGTCATGGCGGGGGGTTGGAACTGGATGATCTTTAAGGTGCCTTCCAACCCAAACCATTCCATGATTCTATGACCTGTTCCAGCTGACACCCCACTGTGACCGGCCTGTCTTGCTGTTACACCCTGAGGGATGCCTATATCCTAGTCCATACTGCTGTTGACTGGCCCATACCTTGGCTTCTTGTGCTCATCTGGCACAGTCAGCTTGGCCACCCCAAAGAAGACCTGAAGCCATGTACGGTTCACCAAGAGCTGTCCCACACATTTGCACCTCCTGGCCATGCCTGCACATCACCAGCCGAGTCTTGTCATGATTTTGTCTCACTCTTACTGCTTTAACGGCTTAAAAAGTCTGAGCAGCACTGCTAGGGATTATATTTGAATTCTCACACGGGTGACCAGGAGTATGAATCTCTTCCTGCTCAATATATCTGGGATAGCTCAAGGTACACTACTACAGAGTTGTCAAGCACTGAAACAGGCTGATCAGAGAAGTTGTGGAACCACCATCCCCAGAAGATTAAAAGATATGTGGATATGGCACTTAGGGACATGGTTTACTGGTGGGCTTGACAGTGCTGGATTAATGGTTGGACTCGATAATCTTAGAGGTCTTTTCCAATCTAAATAATTCTATGATTCTAAGAGTGTTCTGTTCTCTTCACTCCCAGATTCAGATCAGGTCCACAGGCTGTCCCTTTCAAGTTAAGTAACCTGGAATTATTTCTCCTTCCAGAAAGTTGCTTTCAAAGAAATATTTGAAAGGAAAGCTCTTTTCTCAGTGTCTATAATATAGTGCAGGTTTCTCCCCTGAGTTTGTCTGTGAGGAGCCTGGGGTGCTAGAATCTTTTATCGACATCTGGCCAGAGTCAGAATTTGGAAATGCCATGACTAGACCAAAACATGTCTGTGAGAAGTCATAAGATGTCTGTGCCAAATTTTACAGGGAAAGCTAATCCTCAGATTAAAGTATAAAACCTGGGTTTAATCCATTACTGGCATAGATTTAAAAACTGTAACACTTTCTGTATTGCCATACCTCCAAAACACACACACAGAGATTATTTCACTTTATAAGTGCGGATTATTTGAGACTTATTGGAAGCTACAGAAAAATGCAGAGGTTTATCTGACAGAAAAATGCAAGCAGCATCTTCACATATCTTTTGGGATTTAAATGCAATTCTTTTTAACTATTTTTCATTTGCATCCATAGAGAAACTGAAAGTCACCAGGAAGGATTAGCTTGTTGTAATACACAAGGTGAGATGTGTAGTGGCTGCAAGGCTGGATAATGTAATTTATATTTTATAGTGTAAGTGCAAGAATGAGATGGGCAAGCATGAGATAGGCAAATCAAGTCCAATATAAATTGTATAATACTACTAGAGAAGAGAGCCGTAGGGCTCATGAAATCTAAGGGCTTTCTTCGAAAATAATAATGTTAGTCAGTTCATTAAGGAAACAGAAGCAAATATGAGTATTTGATGTAATACATTAAATAGGATTGGAAAGAGTAAAATAACCACAAGCTAAGAGCAAGGATCCTTCAGCATACTGCATGCACAGATTTCAGTTTAGCCATCTCTTGCTTCTGTCCAACACAAAGTAGGTTACAAAAATTAACCCTTCTTGCAAAGAGATGCTTCTGCATACAGAGGCATAGAAGCTGGTGGCATTGCTCTGGTCCATGTCTATATTCATGTCTAGGTCATCAGCTCTATGTATGTCCTTCGTTGCATAGAAGTATGTGTTTTTTTTAAATGAAAACTGCTATTCACCAGAGTAAAGAGACAAACTCCCAAGGGAAAAAGAATAATCTTTGAAACATGCCACAGAATGGGAAAATATGCTTATTTTCATTCCAGGGAGGTGTCATAAGTCCACAGAAAAATTAGCCTCACATAAGGCTACCTTCAAGACCTATGGAAATCCATAGGAAAAAATGAACCTTCACTGCAATGGTTATGAAATCTTACAGGGCCGCAAACAATACAAACTCTCCCTTCTCCAGCAACTTCAAATGTATTTAATGTATTTTTCTAATGTACTAACAAAACTAATAAGCTTATTTCACATGGAAAAATAAAAGGCATAAACGCTGTTACATCCGTGAGTAAAAATGCTCTCTCAATTTGCTGTGGTCAATTGCCAGCCCCTGCACCTCATGCTGGCAAAAAAAGAGCTGCAGGAGAGAAATGCCTTATGCATGGGGGGAGACTGTGCTGAAGGGTCTGCATCTCCCTCTCCACAAAGTGAAAATCGTCGTAGGAGGCTCTAATTATCCTGTGGCAAATTAAATGGCAAAACCAGCGTGAGCCTCTAAGTCTCAGCTGTAGAGCAGAGTTTCTGAGGGGGGTTTTGTTGTTTTGTTTTTATGTTCTGGCTTAATGCACAGCGCATCGTTACCAGACACTTGGGTTATGCCTGTGCATTGCAGTCCAGGTCAGGAATTACATGGATGTAATCAATATTTCAGTACCTGAAACGGTCCTACAGGAAAGCTGGGGAGGAGCTTTTTACAAGGGCATGTAGTGACAGGACAAGGGGAATGGCTTTAAACTGACAGAGGGTAAATTTAGATTAGATATTAGAAAGAAATCCTTTACTTGAGACAATGTGAGGCACTGGAACAGGCTGCCCAGAGAAACTGTGGATGCTCCATCCCTGGAAGTGTTTAAGGCTTTGGAAAGGGCTTTGAACAACCTGGTCTAATGAGTATCCCTGCCCTGGGCAGCAGCACTGGAATGAGATAATCTTTTAAGGAGCTTTCCAACACAAACCATTCTGTGATTCTAGGATTCTATGATTTATTTCACTTTGAAAGAATGGGAAAAGTGATGTCTTTTCCTAGGCAAAAGCCAACCAACCAACCAAAGCAGACATAAGTTCCCGAAAACTACAAAAAATTAAGCTCTGTTATTATCCTCTATCCCCTCTCTGCAGCCTTGGTTTGAGATAGGCCAAGGAGTAAAGTGTCATGCAGCAAACAGATAGAGTAGTAATGGTGAAGCCAGGAATTTACTGAAGCCCACGCGTGCAATTTGCTTCTCTTCATTAAAATCTGCACAGAATCAAATAAAATGGATAAGCAAGTTATCTGATCATAAGAAACAAAACATCAGCAGTTTGGCTCTGTGCTTGGCAGTGGGGTTGTCTTCTCTTCAAGGCTTTGCAGTTCCGTGAGCTGTGAGCCACCTGCGGTGCCTGAACCACTAATGCACACTGTCAAGGACTGAGTAAATACCTTGTCTGCGAGACTTAACTTTTTGTAATAATAGAACATGATCCAAACAGTGAGCTTCAAAACTAACAGAAACAGAAAGCTTTGCATGTATATGTCAAGGCACAATTGCATATCTGTCTTTAGCTGTAAATATAAATACTGTGTGATGCCCTGGCAATGTGAGCTGCACAGCAGAAGCACAGCATTACCAAGCAGGGTCCTGCTCTGAGCCTCTTGGCATCAGTGAGAAGCAGAATTAAGCCCTGGTATGTAAGAACAAGAAAATGACATTGGATTGGCCAGTTTGGCTTCACTAATGCTGAGATTATATACATTTTATATATATATATTTATAATATTATGATATATATTATATGATATTATTTTGAATATGAAGTAACATTGAAAAGTCCAGCTGGGATTCAGACAATCTGACATGGAGGAGAGCTGGGCATGTGTGATCCTAGCCATTCAGCCAAATCTCCACTTGATGTAGATCAATACATACCTTTTCCAACCAACTGAAAAAAAAAAAGTGTGTGTGCTTGCATGTGTACACGTAAGTTCATGTTTTTTCCTACTGAGGGAATTAGAGCTTTTAAAAATTATTCAGTATTTCGTATCCAACACTGGCTTTAGCTCATACATTTAGGGTAGGCAGAAGACTTTCTCCCTTCCCCTCTCATAATTTTCCTAATGGTCCTGGATTAAAAGGAATAATTTCTCTGCTTCTGCTGAGTGCCTTATAACTAGCACCATGTTGATATTTACCAGCAGTAACACACAGGAGTAATTTTTGGCAGCTAATGCATCCCTCCTCTACGTCCCTGTCACTCTCCTGCTCCAGGCCAGCTCCCTATGCATGAGATGAGACAATGCTGTAAACTTCACAGCTGTGCTGAAAATCTTGGTCTAGGCAAATTCCTTTAAACTTTGGCACTTTCCTCAGTTGCCTGACTTTGTAGGGGTTTTTAACTGGTTTACAGAAGAAAGCCATAAAATACATGCTTGGCAAGCTCAAAAACAAAAAGTAAAGAGAAAGAAATCTGTATTCTCATTATGTTCAAGTCTCATTATTACAAAGTGAATTTCATTATTTTTTACAGGTTACTTAAGATCTCAGCATGCTGGTTGTTGGCAATGCAGACAATATACCTTTTAACCACTTGTTTGTGAAATGAAAGCAACATTCTCACCAGAATTTTCAACCTGTGGGTGGCAAAATTTCCTCTCTTTGGGGAGTTACGAGCTTCTAAGCTATTTCCAATCTATACAATAGGCAATAAAGTAAATCCAATAATGCCTACTGCTGTCTTCAGTGCTCTGATCCTTTTCCTTTGCAGTGCATAATTTAACATAAAGCTCTATCTAGTACATGATGTGATCGGGCATGCCAGGAAAGTGTGTTGTAGGATGGCAGTTACATCATATAGTGAAGACTGAGAGAAGTATTCTTGTTTTCTCCTGCATGGTTAATGGAACTATTTTATCCATTTTTCTGTAATGCTTCAAGAAGTTTTCTTCTGTAGAATGAGCCTGTAGTTTGTCTTCCTCAAGAGCCAAGGGCTGAGCTCCTCAAGATGCCATATGTGCTGTCTAGGGAGGAGGGAGACAAATTACCTCAGTAGCTCGTGTCACCCCTCTCTGGTCAGCTGGCAATGACTCTTGGAAACAAAGCCCAGAACAAAAATGATGCAATGTGCCTTTTCTTTCGAGTGGCCAAATTATTCTTCAAAGACAGAGGACCAGATTTTCCAATGGCGCAAACCATTCTTGACTCACTAGAAGTGTAGCCAGAGAGGCCAGCATCAGATAAGGATGTGGCCACCTGTTCTTCTGTCTTTAGTATTCACCCTGCACTGGTCACTGGTGAAGCTGCAGCTCGAATCCTGTGTTCAGGTTTGGGCCCCTCACTACAGGAAAGACATTGAGGTGTTGAAGTGTGTCAAGAGAAGGGCAACGGAGTTGGGGAAGGGTATGGAGCACAGGTCTGATGAGGAGCTGCCGAGGGAGCTGGGGGTGTTTAGCCTGGAGGAAAGAAGGTTTAGGAGGCACCTTATCACTCTCTACAACTGCCAGAAAGGAGCTTGTAGACAGGTGGGGTTTGGTTTCTTCTCACAAGTAACATCTGATAGGACAAGGGGAAATGTCCTCAAGTAGTACCAGGGGAGTTTTAAATTGGAGATGAGGAGAAATTTCTTCATGGATATGGTTGTCAAGCTTTGGGACCAGCTGCCCAGGAAAGTGATAGAGTCACCATCCCTGGAGGTATTTAAAGAACATGTAGGTGTGGCACCTGGGGACATGGTTTAGTGGTGGGCTTGGCAGTGCTGTGTTAGTGGTTGGACCTGCTGATTTTAGAGGTCACCTTTTTTCCTTTACATCTTTAAGTGAGTATTTCACTATGATTTCTTTATCTTATAGAGGTAAAATTCTCTGCTACAGAGTGACTGCTCAGAGTATATTGTTCACAGAATTTGGGAAGTTCTGCCTCTAACAGGGGTTTCAGCTGCAGGATGGGTGGTTGGGTCACACAGAGCTATTAAATACCCAGCGACTAAGCGATGATTCCTGGCTTTTCACCCACTTTTCTCTTGTGCTGTTGCAACAATCAAGCCTGAATGACAAACATCCACTTAAAGCCTGATTTTGATGTTGACAGAGCAGATTTCCATTTAAATGGGAACCAAAATGGAAGCATCTTCTTGATCATGAATGTGTAGAAACAAAGAAAAAGCCATGGACTCACAGTAATGGTATCCATCTTTGTGCTGCTGAGTACTTGATTGCTTGAACTCTGAATTTTGGCTGGTAAGGATAAAAAGGCCAAAGATGTGAGGGAGGAAGAGGAGGGGGAAAAACAGTAAGAAACACTTCACGAGAAGGTGGCTCACAGTACCAGGACAGAATGGAAACTGGTGGGAAATTCTCCCAGTTGTGGTTTTCCTGGTCTAAAGAGAAAGTGGATATATTTTATATCACTGTGTGTTGTAAGTTTCTGCCCTCCCCTGCAACTTGCTGCAACCTTTCAACCACGAGACATTCTCAATTGTATGTGTATGTATAAATACACACACACACACATACATATATTCATGTGCACGTATGTGTGTGTATAAGTATACACGAGCACTGATCTACAGATTCTGAGGTAATTTAGGAAGTGCAATAAATATTCCTAAGTGGAATATAAATTAATTCTTCTGACTCAGAAAAGTTAGCAACATATGGTTTGTAAAAGTCTGCACATTGTTAAGGAAAGTAAGTTCTCTGTGCCAAACCTCCCACATATCTTCCATGTGGAAACAGGGAAGAAAATGTAGTGACCCAAAGACCCTAAACCGGTTCTCTGAGGTTGATGAAAAGCTTCTCTTAATATTCATACAGAACTTTTAAGACTTAATATATTTATTTATTAAATATATACATATTGTGTTATACACTGATATATAGATACATCTTAATATATAAATACATTAAATAGATAATGAAAATTTATCTATTTAATATATATTTAAAACAAGATCTATTTTTTTTATTTGTTCCTGCACTTGTTGGCATCAACAGGATTGCCTGGGCTCAGCTGGTCTGATGCTGGCACCTATTAAAATGCACTTTTTAAAGAAAGGTGATTGAATAGCTTTATAAATAAAACGCTGGGCTGGCATCATTGAAATATGATATGTGAACAAGAAAAGTACACAAAGCCCCAGAGTAGGTAGGATCAAATCACAGACAGCATATTGTCTCTGTTTTCAAGTGTTTTGAAAAGGACAAACCAACTAGGATGCTGGGATAAAGCTTTGATCCTTTCTTTGTAACAGTGCTATGCTTTTAAGTCTTTTTTTGAGTGGCAAACCACTCATGAGTTAAGAAAACAGCATGGAGCAGTTCAGCATGGAAAAAACCCCACACTCCACAACAAGATATAAATAATAAACTGTTTTAGAGAAAGGCTGTGGTATTACAGAGTAAAGTTGATGGGAGAGTGATATAGGTATATATATAAAAATATAAATACATACATATATATATTATAAATATAAACATGAAGATTTTATTTAGTAGTAACAGTGGTGCTAACAAAAGGGAGCACCTCTGTGTGTGTTTCACGAGGCTAGAAAAGAGTGTAAAATGCTTTGGAGAGACCTGCATGTTTTAGTTAGAAATGCAAGAATACAGCCCAGGAAATCTGGCCTCATGGAATAAAGACGAGTTAGATGAGAAGAGCTCCTGAGCCACACACACACACAACAGACAAAGGAAAGCACATTCCAGCAGTGTTTTTCAAGGACCTTGAAAGGCTGATGAGTAAACAAAGAAAATACGGTGAAGGACAGCAGTGGCTCTTTCACCTTCGTGTTAGACTTGACTGAAAGAGAAGAAAAACCTAACGTAGAAGGATCTCTAAGAACTCATCCCCATGGTATCTGATGAGTTTTGTCAGGATAATTGTGCTTGTGCAGCATCTCCTGCAGTAGGCAAGCGCCTGCACACAGACCTTGCAATGCAGACAAGGAACCAAGGCAGTGCTGCTTACTGGTTTCAGCAAGGGACAGGCGTGGAGCTATTGGCAGAATCACAGAATGGTTCGTGTTGGAAAGGACTTTAAAGATCAACCAGTTCCAACACCCCTGCCATGGGCAGGGACACCAACCACTAGACCAGGCTGTTCCAAGCCTCATTCAACCTGGTCTTGACCACCTCCAGGGATGGGGTATCCAAAACTGCTCTGGGAATGCTCTGCTTCACTGCACACTGAGTAAAGAATTTCCTCCTAATATATAATCTGAATCTCTCCTCCTCTAGTTTAAAGCCATTCCCCCTTTCCTAACACTATCTGCCCATGTAAAAAGATGGGAATTACTGCAAGTCCTGGAAGGTGTTCTAAGGTCTCCCTGGAGCCTTTTCTTCTCCAGGCTGAACAATCGCATCTCTTTCAGGAAGAACCAGAAATAAATTTCACTAGTCCTGGATTTTCATTTTAAAACCATGTATTTTTTCCCCTTCCACAGATAACTGTAGATGCTACATTTTTGTAAGGTGTTTAATCACATCAGTGGCTAAAGACAAACAAAAAACCCCACCCTAAAACCAGCAGCTAGGCTGAGGTGAGTTTCATGGGTTTTTAACACTATATGACCTGGACTGATCTTCGCTGTTCCCAGAAATACTGTGAGCTGGAGCATCAGGAAAGACAGAATCCTTATCTGCCACAAGCTTTTTAATGATACGGGAATTTCTGGAACTTTATCTCTGTGGCGCAATACATCAGGCACTTCTCTGTCCGCCCAGCAATGTACTGAATGCAAACCTTTTAATCAGAAGTGGATCATAGTTAACTGATGTGATGAACAGGAATAAAAGAATCTTGCTACTTTTTGGTTTGTTTAATGATATTTTCTTGGAAGCCTGGATTGTGTAACTAGAGAGCAAACTCTCTGGGCTGTGGACTGCCCTTTCTAACTGAGTGTATCAGACTCAGCACAGCAGGATCCTGATAATTGCTTGAGGGCTTGAGGTGTTACTGAAGGAAAAGCCATCAGTGAAGTGCCAAACACAACAATTAACATTTGAATTATTTACAGACTACAGGTGGGCTATCCATATGAATCTGTCCATATACTCATAATCTGCTTGGTATAACATTCTGAAACAGAGTTCTTTTTAGAGTGGAAATGCTGCATCCATGGAATAGCTTCCCATGTCAGCCAAAATGGGGATTCAAATTTGAAATGGAATTAATGCACAAGGAAATTAGAGTTGCATGCACAAGACACGTAGAGTCGCATCACCACTGTTAGGGCAGAAAATGATACACCCTCTCTGCAATGAGAGTGGAGAGGATCCCTCTATGCCACAGGCTGAAAACATTGAACCAGCATCTCTGTATCCAGCCTCTGACTTTTGAACAAGAAAACAAAACTGCAACTGAAAGAGCAAAAGCAAGAATGTAAGGAAGGTCCAACAAATCTGTAATCAGTGTGTTGCCATTTCTAAACCCTTAATAATCAAGTAGAGTGCAAAAACCCCAACAGCAATTCAGGGTAACTGTGCAGTAGAAAGCATTCAGCTATTTACATTTCAAGAGCTGTTGATCTGAGGGAGCAGGACAAGAGGTAATCTCACCCTAACTGATAGTCTAGTGATATCAAAGTCTTCTGAGCATTAAAAGTGTAGAGAGAAGCAAGGTCTAGATGTCTGTGTTTGCAACGCATGTCCGTCATCCATCGGTGGTTTTGTCAGGCACCAATCACCATAGTAACCCCACAAATCCCCTAACACTCCCTTGGAACCATCCAGATCTTCAAAAAAACTAGGAGCACAACCATCACTTCCCAGCCCAGCTCACAGAGCTCTGCATCATTAACCATCAGGTAATGACCAAATCGTAACTGCTTCATTCCCCTGAAGTATGGGAAGGTTTCAAACAGCTAAATACAGTGCTTAGAAACAACAGCCCCACTGAAATCGCCTGTTAATGAATGATTTATTAGGCAGCAGCTTTCGATGGGATCATTTCTTAATTAACAGCCACTAACTAGTTGATGTCTGAAAAAGAAAAAAATGCCTAAATATGTTGATTTTTATTTTTTCCTGAGATTTTAGAAGTCCGTTAATGTACCAGTTCTCCTTCCATACTGGAGCCATCCCAACACCAATTGGCCTGAACAATGTGAGACGTGATCTGTGTTGCTTTCTCCTTCCCCATTTTCATGGAGGCACAGTGCTGCTAAAAGGCTTCAGTGTTCAGTCCCTCCACTGTCCCGCTGCGATCACTCTGCCACAGTTTACCACAAGGACCTGCCTTGCACACCCATCGCCCAGTCTGCCTAGCTGTGTGTGGGCACAAAGAAAACTAGGTTATTTATTTTCTCTCCTCTGAATTGCATATTACCCTTTTTTTTCCTCTGAAAATTATCGATCAAAGAGCCAGAACAGGGAAATATCCCTGTGCAGGGACCACTAACAGCCACATCAATTTGCATGGGCAAGCTCATTTTAAAGCATTTTGGTGTTGTTCGCATGTGGCTTCTTGTACCAACCCTGGAGAGATTCTCAGGGAGACATCTGCTGCAAAAGGAGAAATTTAAGATCTGCTTTTGCTTTAGTCCTCTCCTTTTTCTATTGCTATGAGGGTCATGTCTGGTGGGAGCAGCTCTGCAGCCCCTCATCCACACCGTGTGCAGCTTTAGTGCATCTAGATCTGGATGCAAGTGATTTTTACAGGGTCATGCCATGATGCAGGAGCAAAGCAAGGAAACAACTGAGAATTCCTGATATGTCCTTCATGACCTAACCAGATATAAATCCCCTTACTTCCTGGGAAAGGGCAAAAGGGGATCTAAATTCCTCTTTGTACATGGAGAGAAGGAAAGATACTGCACAAGAAGGGCTGTTGAACAGTGGGGTAACGAGGAACAACAGGACTAAAACCAGAGGCACCTTGCAATCCTCTGAAAGGAAGTGAAAGGATTTTGGAGCTGGGACAGCAATGTAGGATTTCCCTACCTGAAGGGCAGCCAGGTTTACTGTAGGCTGGGGAAACTGGAAACTGGAACTGGAGCAAAGTGTGTCCTGAGGCAAGGAGGGAGGTTTGGATGTGCGTGAGCCTGGGTTTTCAGAGGTGACTCAGCTCTGCAGCAGCAACAGAGAGCTGGGAACGAACGGTGCGTTTCTGCTCTCCTTCAGACACAACCTAAATATGCTCAGCAGAAAACACTGATCTTGCTGTAACTGTGACACTTTTTTACTTAAAATAAAGCTCAATTTCTTTTCTTGTCTTGGGGTGTGAAACCAACTTCAGTTCTTGCCTGGACCTTGCTTCAGCACAACTGAAAAATGCCGGTCAGACTTACCAGTTTTCATATGCTAATATGATGAACTTTCAATATGCTCTAGATGAGGCAAGTTTTGTAATTAAAAAAAAAATCCATTTTCAATGACATAGGAAAATCACTTTCCTCTGTAATAACGAAAAAAGGCCATAAATAAATTCTACTTCACTGTTCTTATCTGTCATGTTGCATAGAGTTATGCAAATGCCAGGACATTTGAAGCACAGCATTTACTAACTCAGTGAAACCAGTACAGACCTGAAGGTATTTTTCCTCTGTATTTCTTTTTCATGCTCACAATGGTATTTGGATAGGGAGGGGTGTGAGTTTCTTGGCCATGTCAAATAACTTGGAAAATGTAATTCTTAACAGTTTTGGAAGTGCCTTAAACTTTTCAAAGCCTCAGATGTTTGACAACTTCACAGTGAGTGCTTTCATCAAGCTTCAACTTACTCTGGCAGTGAGATAATGAACAATTTTAAAAATATGAATGAGAAAATTAAAATTAACAGTCCAGAAAATGCTAAATAATGAGGGAAGAGCCTCTGATGAGTTAGAAATATTCAAGCTTTTTGAAGGATTTTAAGTATTTGCCTGTATGTGTGTGTATAAAAATTCATAACCTTGTTCATAATAACCATTATTGCTCGATGATCTTGAGAGTAGACAGATCCTATGCCACATACTGGCAATAATCTCTCTTCTGTTTATGATTGCTCACTGGAATAACATTCATGAAGACACAGGAAAATAATTTGCATTAACTGAATGAATCCAACAGTCTTTTACATCTTTAGCAGAAGCAAATTTTTTACATTCCTTGTCATTTACTGACTCATGATGGAGTCTGAGCAGGCTGATGGCAGGGTCATTAAATTCCCTCACATACGATTGAATGCTCTGGAAGAGCCTCCTTAAAGTGACATAGGAGTGTCTAAGAGACAAATCGTTACCTATGCAACTACTTCTGGAGTTGGACAAAGTGTCTACAACAAGCTGTCCTCAAGATTAGAATCAGAAGTCAGGAACAATGTGTGTTCGGTGGAAAGGAAATAAAGAAACACTGAAATGACGTAGGAAAATGTCATCTCCATTCTCACTTAGCTTATTTCATCTATTGTCATCTGGACTTTACTGCAGAACACAAGAAATATGCAGCATTGTTTGTTCACGAGTTGTCTCTAGGAATGTCAGATGCAGAGGATAGCAGAATGTGGATATAATAAGCCTAGTTTACAGCTCCCCTATCAACTTAACAACATTATGAACCGGGATGGGGTCCAAGACTCAAATGCTCCTTGCAATTAAGCAATGAGAGATATCAGCTCCTATGGACAGTGCCATGGCTTGAATCCTATTGTTCTGAAGCTTCTAAAATAGATTTCTGACTCTAAAAACCTCATGCACACAAAAAAACCCAAGAAAAGGTGATTATCAGGCAGACCTAGCAGGTATTTGTGAAAACGTTGAGTTGCAACCCCAGCACTGGGAGGGGGCTTGCCAACAATTGCTCAGAGGTTTAAGAATGCAGACGGAATCTGGACTAAGTCACAGTGTCTACGGCTATGGAGGCAAATAATTCAAATGGGTGTTTTCATCTAATTTCAACAATAGGTAGTTTAACCTCATGGAAGCTGAATGACTGCAAATCTGATACATGATTTTTCCTTCCACACCTCCCCGGGTCTGTAAAACAAGTCCGAGTTTACAAATCCTCCCTTTTCTCCCCCATAATCTGTGCTACTTGAGCCAGATCCTTAGCTAATTTGGCAGGACATGAGGTATCCCAAGAGCTGTTGACTTAGAAATAAAAAAACATTCACACTCGATTCTCTGGTTTTTTGCAACATGAGAAATCATTTACACTGCTACAAAGTGAGCTAAAATTGTAAAAGAATGCTCTTATGATATAATGATATAATATCAAACTGAACTTTTTATACCAATTCTGAACTTGATTTTTATTATTATGCAGCTTGTTAAAGTACAAGGTAATGAAAAGTTTGCTCCTATATTTTTTTTTTTAAGGTTCCAGCTGATAGCACCAGAAGAATCCTTCAGAAACAAGGCTGCTTCCTATTCAATGTTAACTTTACACATGGGAAGCCTGATCTTGTGCCATTAAAGTCAATGGGATTTTTATCACTGACTGTAACGAGCAAACCATCAGACTATATGCTTTCTTCTCTCCCCTCCACTCAGGTCCTAAGTTTCTTACTATCTTTATTCAAATGATTTTTCCCTGATTTTCTGGACTTCCTTTCCCTTCAAGTTTTGTGCCACCAATGCCCTACATGCAAAACCAGTGGTTTAATAGGAACCATTGTGATTCTGTCCTTTAAAAATGAAGCTAACATATTATTTTGCCACTTTTACAGACAGAACTGGATAAGTTGCAGAGCTCTCAGCAGAGTCCCTTTGGAGGCTTGGTTTCCATTCAAATCAAATTGAATGGGGCATGAACATGAGTGAACTAAAAGCAATCAAACCCAATATAACACAGCTGGAGAGGCCAGCTTGGCAAAATGCTGAATATCCTATGCTCTTGATGATTAAATGAACCATAAAGGTTTTTGGCACCTTTTAGCATTATGCTTTGGGTCCTGATCTTACAGAGGACTTCAGCTATGCTTAATTTTAAGCTCTTGCTTATATCCAATGACATCAACAGGTTTTTGTTCCAGATTCATGCCATCTAACTAGAGACACTTCACTGAAGCAGAGAAGAGATGAGCAGTGGTCCTCAGCCTCACTGGAGAAGGACAAGCAGCTCCTGGATGTTTTCTCTGTTTTGCATTAAAACTGTTGAAGTGCTTTACATGGTGTGAATACTTCAAAAAAATGATGACAGTAAAGGGACAAACCCAGATGATCTCATCAATATCTCAGGGTCCTTAAACAGAACTTTCCTTCTTCTGCTGTTGTACAAGCATTAGATCCCAAAGCACATACAGATACCAATATATCAAGAACTCAGAAAGTTGCATCAGCATTACAGAATAAAACACTGCAGTGTCAGGTAGCTACATACAAAGAGATTGTATAAATCCGGCATAAACACGGTCAAAATTCTTTGTAATTAAGGAAAAGAAAGATTTTGGCAAAGAAACAGAAAAGCCAGAAACCCAAGCATGCATGCAATCTCATTTTCTGGCAGGTTGTTCGTATCAGTGGAAGGAAATGATCTAATTAGTTTATGGACAGTGTTTGTCCCCGAAGACCATAGCCTGGAACTCGGGGGGAAAAAAGTCTGTCTGAAGCAGCTCATGTTTTTCATACACTAAGTGAGTTCTAGCATCAGTGAAATGAGTTATGCAAAGTAAAAATAATGCTTATCAAGGCTGATAGGCACCCAAAACCTAGCTACAGCAGAGGAAATGAGGACAATCAGTTCCAAACACTCTAAAAATAGGTTTTTTTCCAGGTTTGCACAAGGACTTGTATAGATGAAAAAATAACCAGTCCCCTAAAGCCCTTTTTTTTTGTGTTCACTGAATGATAAGACATACTTCTTTCTGAATATGTATTCTTGGGGGGACTCAGAAACTCAGTTCTGCACTTTTAAACACCGCCCATGTGCTCAAAAAGGGCAGCCAGAGGCCACATTTTTCTAGTGTTGTTGGCAAAAACAGACTTGAAGTTTGACAAGAACATGAGAATCCAGCATAAGGGATGGACTAGTCTCTGGCTGCTTCTACCTCTTGCTCTCTTTCAAATTTCTCAATAGATTTATCTTTATCACTCAATTAATGTGTCTAAATCCTCATTTCCTTATTTTTGCTCATCAGGGCTTCCAACAGTTCTAGGAATGGAGATGACTGATGAAGTGAGAACCACTGTGTTGCATTGTCTCTTAGCCTTGAAGGATAAGGTAACAGAATAATATTCAAAGGAGTGGAAAAACATCAGAATTTTTTTTCTTTCTTGAGTTTTTCTTTTTGATTGCTCTAACTGGAACCTGAAAATCGTTGCAGTGCAATTTTTGGACTGTCATGAATCGTGGGTGGTTCTTGTTCTGATTGTGGCTTTCTAGGATGCTCTGGAAGCTTGCTCTGTCTTAGGAACTGGTGCATATCCCTCTTTTGTGCTTTCTGCTCTCTTGTTCTGCCTACACCCTGACATTTTAGCAGAGAAATCAGTATTTCTAAGGTATGGAGGGAATGGGATTATGTTTAACAAGTTTAGGCTGTAGGGTCAAAGCTGGCACTATGGAAATTGCTGTGGAAATAAAATCAAATTTCACTAAACTATCAAAGAACTGAAATCAAAGATTCAATATTTGTGCTTTCCCTGATAAAAATAAGGAACTGATCTATGACCTCTATATATGACAGGAACTTCCTTTGGTCCATTTTCACTTGTGTTAGCATTTACAGAGTCCAACTTAAACAAAATGCTTTCCTTGTTTTTCAGGCACTCTGTATTTAAATAACGACTTCTTTCATCCTACCTTTCAAAGCCTTGATAAACACTTGCATATTTAGCTTCTCATCGATTCTTTGGGCATTATTAGACCAAATTTAACACTGAATAAAATAAAATGAACTCCAAAACATCTAGTAAGTCAGCTTCCCAGCTTGGATAAGACGGCAGGAGCCCTGACTCCTTGGCTGTTATTCTAACCACTAAACCACATTCCCTTCTCTTGCCTTATGTCTTCTGGGAATCATCCATCAAATAACTTTCCTGCATTTCCTTTTATTGCTTCCCAGGTAATCTTTATTGCTTTGAAAGTAACTAATCATTGGTTGGGCTGTGCTTAGATGCAATTAAAAGAGTATTCCACACCCCCCTCTTAAAATGCAGAGCATCTCTGAGATTCCTAATCATCTGAGTTTTATAACTCTGTTTTATTACTTTCCAAATATACAATGCTCATAAAAAAGGTAATTGGATCTTTACAATAATGCCATTTCCTAATCTTCACCAATGAAGGAAAATTATCATCATGTAGCAGAATATTATGTTTCAATTGTTTTGCTCTCTTATCCCATGTCAAAAGTTTTGAGGGCAAATGCAAGGTATAAATACTAAGCCATCACTGCTGCACAAAATGGTCGTTAGGGGTGATAATTCTGTTAAACAGGGAGCATCAAGGATGAAGGGATAAGGCAAAAATATAGAGACTGGATAGCTTGAAGTAATAGAGAAAAAATACGCAATAGCAAGTGTTTAGTTTAAATGCTTATTAAATAGGAAAACTAAGAGCCATGTTTTCGCCTCAGTTCTTAAAGTACATAAAATCACAGAATTATTTAGGTTGAAAAAGACCTCTAGGATCATCAAGTCCAACTATTAACCCAGCACTGCCAAGCCCACCGCTAAACCACGTCTTTAAGTGCCGTGTCTCCATGTCTTTTAAACACTTCCAGGGACAGTGACTCCACCACTTCCCTGGGCAGCCTGTTCCAATGTTTAACAATCCTTTTTTGGGGAGAAAATTTGCCTAATATCCAATCTCAATCTCCCGTGGCACAAATTGATGTCATTTCCTCCTGTCCTATCACTTGTTACCTGGGAGAAGAGACCAACCTGCATGTCACTACAGCCTCCTTTTGTGTAGTTGTGCATGGCCAGGAGCTCTGCCTCACGGAGGCACATTAGAATCCTTTACTTGCTTCAGTACTGGAGTAGGTTGAAAGAGCTTTCAACAGCCACCAAACACAAGAAGAAACACACCACATCAGGGGGGGTAGTTTGGTCCAAGAGTCAAAAGATGTAAGAAGCAGAACAGCAGTATGTTTACTAAAAAAAAAAATTAGCAGTTCTGGTGTCAGGCGTCATCCTCAATTGCTCTTTTTTTCAGAGGAACTGAAAGTAAGATCGAGCCTGTAGGGGCTCAAGCTGAGGCCATTTTTAGAAATATAAAGCCCTAATGAAGCCCCTGTTGCATTTCCCTATGTGTGAGGTGGGGACAATAACCTCTTTCTCCAGCAAGTGTTGCAATTCCTTTAGGATGAGGATTGTTCCTTAATGTGAAATGAGCAGCACTTTGCCCAGCAGGGCTCTGACTTTTCGTTGAAAGGCTTGAATTTGCGGAGAGGCAAAAATACACAAACTGAAAGGATAACAGTACTTGGGTAGATTAATTTAAAGCTACTTTCAAATTTCCCTTATTCTTGTATTCCTGTGGTAAATGCAGAGATATCTTTTCTGTCTGGGATAGCTTGCAATTAAAAAAGCCCTCTGTTCTCCTGCATGGGAAGCAAGCCTTCAAATATGGTTTGTCTGTGATCTGTTCCCATTGCCATGGCTCTCAGCCCTGGGAACTGGCAGTGCATTAAAACAGGGGCTACTGGTATTTAGAAGTGGCCTGTCTGACACAGCTCTCTGCCACGTTATACAGGACACTGCAGGCTTTGGATGACACAGAAATGAAAGACGAATGTGGGATTAAGAGGGATGTTCAAGGTCACCAACACTATCCTTCAAATATAAGAGGCATCATCCCATGCAAGCCTGCTCAGGACTGTCTAAAAATTAGTTATTTTCTTGTCTAATCTTCTAATCTGGAAGAAATTACAGAACCCATTCTTTAAACAGTTAGAAAATGTCTAGTTTCCTGTCTAAATTTATTTTTGGCATATTTGTAGTCATCTGTTCTTGTGCCAACATCATCTTTTAGTTTAAAGACCTCTGCTCCCTCTCTAGTATTTACCTGGCTGATATATTTAGAGTCTGCAATTGTATCATTTCCCTGCCCTCCTCCTCCAACCCTTCCTGTGAGAAATGAAAGCCAGACAGGCTTTGCAGTAACCCCAAGCCTACCTGTGCTGTAACCATCCAAATTGTCAGTTTTTTTGGTTGCAGTTTAAATTCTTCTTTCTTCAACATGTTCAACAGAATATGGGTGGGAGGAAGGGGGGGGGAAGTGTTATAGTCAGTATTGCTGTGAAGAAAATGAAAGTCCAGACCGAAAAAGAGATTTGAATGAGTTGGCACAAGAAGTGACTAAAGCAAGAGGAGATTTTGAGTCTCCTGATGCCAAGCCCACTACCTTCAAACACTTTTATTCATGGCATACCTCTATCATAGCAAAGAGTTATTAAGGTGTGAGACACTAGGTTCTCAAACCCAGCATCTCACCCTGTGATCTTCTAAGTCTCATCCAATTTGCTCATGAAATGAAAATCTATCAGGAAGGGTCTGCTGTCTGTGCATATTAATATCAGCTAAAACTAGAGCTTTCATGATCATCCTCCTTGCTTTTCCCTTTTGCCAAAAAGGCAGTGTGAAGGTTACACTTAAGGTCAGCTGCTGTTCACATTTATTGGTTTATTCCTAGATTTTGAGTTATTGATATTGAGCTTGTCCAGGAAATCAGTGCAATGCAATCTAAGGTTCACTGATAGCCTGCTGTTCTTTGTGCATTCTAAAAAGATAACCTTAGAGAGTAAAATAATTTTTTAAAACAGAACTTCAATGTCTTCCCACTCCCAATTCAAAGCTTTGCAAATCTTTGGGCAGCTGTTTTAATTTATTTTTACACTGTCTTTCCCCTAAAGCTGTCTTTAATGGCCAAAGCAGGTTTCATTCCTTCTTCTCTTCTTTTTTTTTTTTTCATTTCTCCTGAAGATGAAACAAATGCCCACTGCACAGATATTCAGATAGTTGACCCACTTGGATTTGTTCCCTACATATTGCTAGACTGTCTTTTAGCTTGCTGGGTGCCAGGATTGAAAACAGCATCATGGGCTCGTGGTATCAGCAGGGCTGTGACCTCTGTCTGAATGCTGCTTCCCCCAGCCATCTCACTGGTGGTCTGTTTCTTGCCCTTTCCTTAAAATTCACTTCAGGGACACGTCTCTGTACTTTGTTTTTCAGAACACCCACAAATTCACCACTGCTTTGCTTTTCATGCTCCTGCCTGCCCATTTTGCCTCCTGTGTGTGTGTTTGGTTGCTGTGCAGCTCGCCTCCTTTCCCTGCCCTAACGCTGTTATAGGATATTGCTGTTTGCTAAGAAATGAAAGATGATATTTAAAACGATGCTACTACGAGGTTGACTGCTGTTGAATTTCAGAGTCGCTGGTACAAATACTGAATTGCATTACTTTCATGGTAACGCTCTCCCCAAAGGATTCTCCTCCTGCCTCATATGCTCAGTCCCCGGTCAGTTCAGATCTGATTGCTCATCTGTTAGATGTAATAATAGTATTGTGCTGTAGCTCTACAGTGCCTTTCATCTGATGTGTTTTGCAGAGTCTGGGCAGCTGTTGTAGAGAAACAGGTGGAAAGCTGAGTGCTGAGGCTCTTTCTAAAGTAATTTCAGTTGACATATATTTAGTGAACCCATCCTGCTGATAAAGAGGTACAGTGTGTATTATATAAGTGTATATATACACACAGCTAATTAAAATGACAGCACTGGCACCAGTGGCCAGCTGGGACAGATCTTTTTCCATAGCACTTTTCTTCATCAGCCCCTCACCTTCCCAGGCTGGTGACCAGCCCCAAAGTGTACCCACCATCACTGCTGTTTCAGAACATGATTTTTGTAGTCTCATGATGACTGAGGGCATCTGTCTGAACACAACTTAGGAATTTGGCTGTGTTTATGAAGTTGCCATTTCTCTGTCTGCTCTGATGTATTGTCAGCAAACCAAGCCCAAGTCATAAGAGGAAGGATCCTGTTTGCCCAGAAGTAAGTTGCAAATGTGGCAACAAATATGGCGATAGCCATATTACTGGAAGTGTAAAAGAAGATGGAAACCAGAGCAAAAGAGATGTGATTTTGGAGGGTAAAATGTTAGCTCAGAGAAATAGCTAGAAACTCTGAATGTATCTGCTTTGCTTAGCACAGCTAAACTTGGGACACCTCTGGGAACTGGGCCAAAACACACACACACATGATATAGCATGGTGTCCTACTGGGATATTATCAGAGATCTTTAAAGCAAAACTAACTGATCTGGGCACTACTTGTGTCTGTTATTCTGCTGAACGGCTCTGATGACACCAGAGTAAGCTCATAGGCACTGCGTGAAACAGCTCTCTAGCCCAGGACCAAAGCCCCAAGCAGATCTTTGATTTTCTCAAACCCAAAAATTCAAGTTGTTGTGCTAAGAGACAGATCCTGAAGCCTGATGAGCAAGAAGGGGAATTCAGGTGAAACTATGACAGTGGTGAGCAACTGTATGAGGAAGAAGGTTGGCTTTTTTCAGCGCTGAGGTTGTACCAGCACAGTCCCCAGAACAGACACAATGGTCTCCATGGACTGTAACTTCCTCTTCCAGTAGAGGAATTGGCTATATTGGACTGGTTTGTGGTCCAGTAGTAGGAACTGAATCTTGGAGAGCCATTGCCTGTTAGCACCCTGCACTGATGTGGGTGCAAGTGGATGAGATATGCAGGCCTGAGGGAAAGAGCAAGAGAAAGTGAGAATTGTGGCGACCTTGCCACACGCTGAATGGCAAAATCATGTTTTCTAAAAATAGTAACTTGCCTTTGTCACAACACTAACCTGCACTGCAGCTTCAGATTTGCACGTAAATCTCCTCTTGGTCATGCACCAAACCACTTGATTCCAACATGGCAGTGCAATACATTTGAAGTGATATGCTCAGAAGTATATATGGGATGAAACTCAGAGCAGCATTACAGATCGGCTTCTGACATTGTCCATTTGTGCCTCTCAAGTAATGCCTGTCATCCCATACCTTCTCACAATTCCCTCTGTAGCCCCAGAAAAAACAGACATTTCTTTTACCATTTCTTCAAGAATTTAGGGTGAAGATCAGTTCTACGGCAGTGATAAAATGCAAAAGATTTTCCCTACTATTCCTGAAGCCGTGCATATATGATGACCATGGCAGCATGGGCACCAGGATACGAGGTATTTTACAGTAGTACTACTCTTACTCCAGCTCAACTACTTCCAGTTGAAATACAATTCTTCAGTGAAGACAGATGCCAAGAGCGAAAGACCCTTCTGTTGTGTGTGGGGGGGTGACCAGCGTGACTATATATTCATGCAAACAGATGGAACAGTTTATACTACAGTCCTCATGCATATTTGGTTTGTATTTGAATGAAGACTAACAGATGCAATGTGCTATTTTATTTTTTAGGAAATACAGGATTGGATATGGTTAATTTGCAGAGGGTAATGAGCTACATGCCCTTATTAAAAAGTCGTATATTTATGTACATTTCTAGCAGAAACATCTTTCTCTTGAAAAAGGGAGCTCTCTTGAAAACAGAAAAGTTGACCTTTTCAAATTGGTACCTCAGTTGTGTACCTGCTCCTTCTTTACAACTTCTTACAGATGTTTATTAAGAAATTGAGACAGGAGGATACTGATGACTGATTTGTGATCCTCCAGAAATTTGTTCTCTGCACCTGGTTAGATTGTTTTCATATGTATATTCCTCACATACTGCTCTCTCAGCTGCCTGAAAGGAGGTTTTAGCAAGGTTGGAGTCAGTCTGTTCTTCCAGGTAGCAAAAGATAGGACAACAGGAAACAGTCTCAAGTGGCACCAGTGGGGTCTAGACTGGATATTAGGAAAAGCTTCTTGACCAACAGGGTTGTCAGGCATTGGAACAGGCTGCCCAAGGCAGACAGTGGTAGAGTCTCCATCCCTGGACTGATTTAAAAGATGTGTAGATGTGGCACCTGGGGACACGGTCTTGTGGTGGGCTTGGCAGTGCTCCATTAATGATTGGACTCAATGACCTTAGAGGGCTTTTCCAACCCAAGCTATTCTATGATTCTATACTTAAATAATTTTATTTGGTTTTGAGCACATCTCCAGGAAAACCGCATTTCATTCTTACCATGTTTACATGGTCTTCAACATCTTAAACCTGACTGACCTTGATATTTCAATCATCATTTAATGAGACATTAAGTGAAATATTACTAGGTGGTCAGTTGCTTACTTGGGCATTAAGCAATTAATAGCCCCTTTGGAGTACTTTTTCTTTTTGCCTTTGTGAAAAAGACAATTGATATATGGATACTTTCCCCCTGAATTTAATAAATAGTACTATGTCTTAGGCCAGAAACCCTTTTTTTTAGTCCCATAAATTCAGTGGACTGACCATGCTAGGGGTGCATACCATCATTTCTTGAGTGTTTCAGAGGGCTGGAGTCAGTAGTGGCAGATCAATTCCTATTCCCTGAAGATCTCAGTAACATTTTGGGCAGACTCAGGGGACTGGGTGTCAAGAGTCCTGGAGTCTAGTCCCAGCCTGGCCAATGACAGAGAACGCAACATCAAGCAGGTATAATTAACATGGATGGAAATACAACCCAAGGAACCACCTTGCCTTGTAGCTGCCCATGCACACACACACTTTGCAGGCTTGCACACCATCAATTTGCAGACTGGTACATTGCCATTTTACAGCAGTTTCATGAGGTTTACTTCTTTTACCTTTTAGCAACAGGGAGTAATTAGCCTAGGATGCGGATGCCTGTAGTGTTGAGGATGGTAGCCAGTTTTTTCAGTGTTAACCATACAGTGCTGAGACAGACACCCTAGCACAAAAACCTGGGTCACCCTTTCCATTAAAGCACTCTGAGATTTTTAACATCCCTGTAGAGCAGATGAAATCAAAGTCTCCTTCAAAGCAATGACCCACAGTGCCACATAGTTGTGTTTTCCTGTCCTAGTGTGATGAAAAGCCAAGCAGACTCGGCTGATGAGTTCAGTCCAGTGGGAGTGTGAGTTTCCCAACATCTGGCCCAGGCTTTACTGATGTTGCTCAGCCACAGGAACAGCCCTCGTGCCACTTTATTAAGCGGAAGCAACGTGGCTTTTTTCATGTTGTGTATTATCAGATCAGGTCTATCTCAAATAAATCATATCAGCCCACACTGTCATCTCCTTCCACCCACTTTTTGTGTAAACTTCCATTGCCAAGCTTACATGCACTGAATTTTCACAATGGGTAGTTTGCCAAAAAAAGAAAAGGAGGACAAGACTTAGCCTTTATTTGAGAGATAGCTTCCTTTGTAGGATTGGGAAAGGAGGAAGGATTGTGATAAACATCATTACTAGCAAGTAATTTTTCCTTTTCTGATGCAGCTCTGCAGTGAGTTTGTTATCTGCCTGCATGAAAGATCTTTTCAAGATGTTTCTAGTCCCCAAGGAAGTGAGAGACTAACAGAGTCTTCCAAATGATAATAAAGGAGGCATGTCAGGGGGGAGAAGATGTCTCTCTTGTTCCTCTAACACTTGACAAAGCACTTTGCCCCCCTTCCCAGCACTACTTTCCTAAGCAGTTTGGGAGGGAAATGAGCTTGCTTGCAGATATTTTTGTTCTTTAGCTAAAGAAACAAATGCGTTCACTGAATATAGCTCTGCCAAGAAAATAAGAACATGGGCAGGACTTTGAATGGAGTCACTGATGGGAATGAAGGGGAGGAACAGTTTGCTGTTTGAATTGCTCATCAGGAAGAAATAAAGGTGAAGAAAGGGAGGGAGGAAATGGAGTTGTTTGAGTGAGGATGCTGAATGCAAAATCTGAGTGGAAGAAATAGTAAATGCTGAGAAGAAGCTGGATGAGTCTGAGTCATGCAACAGATTTTTTTTTTCCCCCCCGAAGCTGTGTAAAACAGACGCTGGGAGGACCCACCTCAGAAACCGTTAATGCAATCGTTATAGGAAAAATGACCCTGGGCAAGGTCATGTCTTCAACAGATGGACAAAACCATCTTCTGTTCCTCTCTCTCTTGCCCAAATGGGCTGGGATCTAAACGGTTTTGAGTGAGATCTCAGAGATTTTATGGCACATCATGATAAAGGGAATTATTGCCTGCCTCCTAACTCCCTGCAGGGATACACAGAACCTCAAAAAATCCTAATTCCTGCTCTTCTCATACCAACTTTCCTAGCACAGTGATATTTTCAAAATACTCCCTGCTAGTGAACTTCTGAATTCCCTGTAATTTATAACACTCTTACTTGAAAATATTAGAAACCAGAGTCACTAACCAGTTTTGAGACAGTATTTTTGCAAGGGAAGGTATGTCTGCATATTGCCAAAAACATGCAAGTAAAGAATCTGATAAATTTTTTTCATCCTAGTCTGGAACGCTATTCATAGGCTTATCTAGACTTGAAAATGTATTAATATAATTATTCTTGGAAAATGATTTGGAATTATTAATTTCAAAGTAAATCTCTATGTGCAATCAGAATGATCAGATACTTGTGCCAAAAGAAACAATGCTGAAATAATTGTTTCATAAAAGCCATATTAGTACATTTCCAATTGGAGGGGAGCTGGTATAAACAGGAAGGAAGCAAATCCTATTGTCCCCCTCCTTCCTTACAGCCTTGTTTTACAGCCGAATAGGCAATAATGAGGCTGTAGATCTATGTCGTCTTCTTAGAATCTAAAAGGCTTTACAGAGTCTGTTGGATGAATTTCAACACCCTGTTCAAGTCCAAGGAGGAAATAAGCTCTTCCAGAAATTCACAAATCTTCCTTTTTCTTCTTTGAGTCTGGCTGTATCTCAAAGGAACCTTATGGACCATCTGTCCCTCCTATCCTCTCAACCCCCACATGCCACCATCGATAAGACATCAATCTGTGAAGCAGCTCTGGGAGAGATTTTTTTAGTAGTTTCTCCAGGAAAGCATCCGAGTGATTCNCTTCTTGACCAACAGGGTTGTCAGGCATTGGAACAGGCTGCCCAAGGCAGACAGTGGTAGAGTCTCCATCCCTGGACTGATTTATGGACCATCTGTCCCTCCTATCCTCTCAACCCCCACATGCCACCATCGATAAGACATCAATCTGTGAAGCAGCTCTGGGAGAGATTTTTTTAGTAGTTTCTCCAGGAAAGCATCCGAGTGATTCCTCTGCAAAATCTATCTGCTCTCTCTGCCTTCTGGGGAAAAGGAGTATTGACCTCTCCCCATCTCTAATCTGGTCTGGACATTCTTCTCTTGAAGGATGCAAATGTATTGGCAAGAACTTTAGACAAAGCCAAGAATGAATTAACCAAATCCAATTCAGGGAGGACACTGATAAACAGTGCATGGCTCATGAGAGCATTAAAGGTTTGGAAAACATTACTTACAGTGAGAAACTCCAGAAGAAAAGAACTAAAAGAAGGTTAAGAACTCAGTTCATCACTGTCTATGGGGAAATGAATCTATTGGAGTACTGTTCAGGGGCAATAATAGATGTTTGGGTCTAGGATGTCTTTGAGAACCCTTCCTGAATATCTTCTCTTACTTTTGTGCTTGTGTGGGACTAACCATAATCTGATGCAGACAATGCAAAATGCTGATGCCAATGACTGAGATAAAAATGATTGGGGACTGCATTTGCTTCAGAGTCCAGACTGTGGCTCTTTATAAAAGCCTTCAAAAAAATCTTCTGTTCTCAGGTGGTAAAATATCTCCCAAGAAAAAAGCACTATTGCCTTCCAAAATATTTCTTTGGGAACTGATCTTCTCCTTAGTCATGCAGCTTACAGAGAGAAGTTGTCTGAACTCTTCTGTTCAAGTTTGCCTCTAGATAGCTACTAAAATGCTAAGAAGCATTGTACTGAGTTCCAGTACTTACAGCCTCACTATTTACTCTTTTAGCCTCAGAAGCTCTCTATCCAACAGTCCAACAACTAACGTATTTTTTTTTTCTGTCAAAACTTTGGTAACTTTTAACCAAATAACAACTAGATTTATCCATTTGCACTGAAGGAGTAAGACTGTCCACTGATGTTTCTCCAGGTTACTGCTTCAATTCACAAAAATCACAAGGTCTAACAGCTCACACACATGACCCCCATTGAAGGGAGCTATGAATATATCCCATTCAGCCTTAGGACCCATGGAGTTTTTGTGAGTTGATCTCTGTTTTCTTCTTTCTCCATCCACAGAAGGAAAATGACCAAAGAAAGCAAATTTGTCCTGATTTGAGAGCAGCCAGCATACCAGTGGAAGAGGTCCTGTGCAGATGGAATGGCAAGGACAGTCGTCAGGGGGAACCACACTTGATGGACAGTCAACAGCCAAAAATATTTAGGTGGGGTTGAGGGACACTGTGGCTTGACAGAGGACAAGGAGAGCACATTCCCCCTGCTGCTGTGTGTCACAGCAAGTCAGGTTTAGGCATATAATTTACTAATACATACATCTATATTCTATTTAGGTGAACCTTTACCAATCAAACCGTTTTCAGCAAGCTTCTAACTCACTTCTCTACAGCTCCATCAGGTGGCACTCCTTGAAGCCCTTTCCTTATTCTCTGTTGTAGACTGATCCCATGCCAAAATTTCTACTTTCCTGACACCAGGAGTAAATCCAAAGTCATTACCTTTCTTTCTGTAATATCCAAACTCATTACCTTTCTTTTCCTGAGAAGTGAGCCAGGATTAACACTTCTTCAAACTTCTGCAAACACAGCACTCGTTTCATGGCCGTCCCCCAACATATGATGGGTCAAATCACCAGTGTGGGTAACAGGCTTCCTTAAGGACAGCTGAAGAATGCATCCAGAAAATTGCACATGTTCCAGAGGGAACACCTTGTATTAAATGCCAAGGAGGAGTAGAACCAGCGACAGGTAAAGTTTGCTTTGTTGAGCACTAATAAAACTAATGGGGTATGTTTATGTCGCACCTTTCATTCCAAATGATCAAGTGCTTTGCGAGCCTTGATCATTTCACCCTTCACTGAACTGCAGACACCTCTAGGGTGGAACATTAACAGCTGCTCGGTAGAGCACAGCAGCAAGCCAGAGCAATTAATGAAGGAGAAACATCCCATCCAACTACAGGAGCAAAGGGAATTTTGTTAAGTGGAATGTAATTATCAAAAGAAGAGAGAGGAAGACATTTCCCTTCATACTCTCATCTGGGGTTACAGCTGCTTTTCCAGTCCCTGTGTTACTGGGGAGTCAGCACCCTAGCCTGACTCTGAGATTGCAGTGGAGCCTCATTTTAATTTCCATTCTAAGAGAGAGACAAAACTCCCAAAGAAAAAGCATCTTGAATTTTTTTGTGGGATACCAGATTCCCACTCCTTCAGATGAGGATTACCATTTGCCTTCTTCAAGCACCTAAACCAAACTAGAACCAAACTAAGAAAGCAGCTGGAGATGAAGGCTCAGTACATAAATGTTCCATACAACCAACATGTCACTCTCTCAGCTATAAAATCTGCACAGTGTATAAGTGGGAGAAATCATTGTCTCTAAACTATTTGTGGCAGGGTGGCTTGATTTAAATTATAATCATGGTTTAAACCAGGAAGCAGAAAATCTTGATTTAAATAATCAGGTTTAATCTTGTTTTGCATGTGTGCTTTTCAGTTATTTTCTTTTAAAACTGGTTGATTCTCACTGATTGGTATAATTTGCTGCTTCTTTATGCTAAATCAAAAAGTATCCTATATCTATACATATTTATTTCAGCAATTATATAGCTTAGCATACATTTATACAGATTCTTACTTTTTTACATTTTTTACGAAGAGAAAATGGTGAACAACAGATTTCTTATTCAGTAGATGATTACTGGCTTTTTTAGTATTTTTTGTTGTCTTACATTTATTTGAAATTCACGTCAAAACTGCATTTAAATGGAAACTGGAATATGGTCGTAATTTCACCCCCTCCTCCCAAACTAAGGGTAATAAAAGTACTTCAGCATGCTGGAGATTGAGAAGAAAATAAGTCTTGCACAGAAAAATGCGTTGGTGAGAACAAAGACAGTGACCATTGTTGCTGGGGAACTGGAGCAGGGGTGCATTTCCAAGAGAGCTTGGCAATGCTCCTTCCTTGCTGGCAACGCTGGTTTAAATAGCCCCCAGGTGGTTTTGTCATGCCACCCTCAGTCACTGGCCCTTATTTGACCCAAATCAGGAGGATTTTCTGTTGGGTGGGATTTCTGCTGCTCTACCCTGCGTCAAACTGATCTCTCTGTGGCACGGGAGCTGAGTGAAAACTGTGAAATCAGAGCTCTGTGTGCTGGCACCCTTGAGGAAAGGCTTTACAACACGTGGTTTTGGGGGTAAGTCAGAGCTGGACTCCATGAGCAGTTGTGCTACCATGACCATGGGGATGGAGAACCCTTGAAAGGGCACGGGGATGGATCCCCAGGGTGGCAACCTCTTAAACAAGTTGTCCCCTCAGATGTAATCACAGAACCACAGAATGATTTCAGTTGGAAAGGACCTTAAAGATCATTGAGTTCCAGCCTCCTGCCATGGGCAGGGACACCTCCTACTGGACTAAGTTTTCAGAACCCCATCTAACCTTGCCTTGAACACTTTCTGGGATGGGTCATCCAGAACTTCTGTGTACAACCTGTGGCAGTGCCTCAGCATCCCCACAGTAAAGGATTTCTTTATGTCATCTAATCTATATCACTTGTCTGTTAGTTTAAAACCATTTCCCCTTGTCCTGTCACCATCTGCCTGTGTAAAAAGCTAGGAATTATTGTTTTCTTTTTATATACATGATTCAAGAAGATCTTTGCTGTGGTGGAGGACACTAAACAACAACCTGCCCTAGTGCATATAATTAAAGTTTCTAGGGGCAGTCCAAAGAAACACTGAAAACTTTGCAGAATTAGGGCAGTAATGCATTTTCAATTGCTGCCCTTGATTGAATAAAGTTGCTAAAAGTTAATCAAAATCCTCTGAGAAATAAAACAATGAGATTTTAATGAATAAATTCTCATGGCAGAAGCTATGCTTTCCTTTATTTGGAGCTCAGTGTGCACCTCTGGGCATGGGTAAACCAAAAATAATGTGCTCTTTCCTCTCACTTTGTTCTGCTTATAGATGGAGACACATCTTCACTGAAAGAAACAAAGCCAGATACCCCAAGGGGCATTGTAGGAGACTGAACCAGATGTGGACTAACACTGTGTCCTGAACTCAGAAGCAGATCCAGTGGCCCAAATAGGAATTCAGAAATACAGACATGAGCATCTGGAAATGCCCAGTTGGGAAGAAAACCTGAAGAGTGAATAGCGGGTATAGAAAGCCAGGTGCACCAGGCTTTCTTTCCAATTTCTTCCACTCTTCAGGAAATAGTGCTGTATGTCTTTAAAAGGCTGGGATGATGAATGGACATGTCCTGCCCATTGCAGCTCGATGTGACCCCTAAAGATCCAGGATGAAGGAAAAAAATGGAGAAAAGGCAAAGGGGAAACAAGCTTTTCCTGCCTGTTCCGTGGGGAAGAACCAGCTGGTTAACTCTGGAGGCAGGAGGCTGTGGGCCACAGAGGTAGATATCCAACCATTTTGAGTTCTCAACCATCACTCCATCCTTGTTGATAAGACATTTACTGTCTCCTCTAATTCTTTGTTTTTCTCCATGCTGCTTCTCTTTCATCTATCCCAGGAGGGATCAATCGCCTAGAACAGAGTTTATGTCTGGCCCTAAAAACAAAATCCTGCTCCAGATGATCACTGAGCTGCAGATCCACCCTGACTCTGGTACTGATGTCCACTGCTATGCCAGCTCTGATGGCCTTCAGTGTCCTGACCATAATCCTCAGTCCATGGCATTAGCCATTCCTAACTGGCAATGACACACAAATCCCACCCCAAAACCAGGCTGGAAGCAAAGTGCTGCTATCAAAAGAGTAATAGGTTTCATGCTGCTGAACATAGGTTTACTCCCCTTAGGGTATATCACACCAAAAGAAATTATTTATGGCATTCGGAAACAGTGTAAAAAATGCACAGATTTGCTTCCAGAATACCAGGCAGCTTGCCTGCAATATTAATAAATGTAATTATTTTGCTTAAAAAAATCTCCATGACAAGGCAGTTTAAAGTGGCAAAGGAAAAGACAAAAATTATTGGTGTAATTGAGAAGAACAGTAAATTCTTACCTGTTAATGTTGTTTCTACATGCTCTTTCCCCAATATCCAGGGTAATAATGAGTTTTTAGAGTTTGGAGCTTTTTTCCCTGCCTCATGGCTTCAACATCACCACAATAATAATACCACCGTGAAACTTACACACAAACCTATATTGAACTGCAGTTCTTTACAGCAGAAAAACATTGTGAAGGACTTTAATGTCACCATCCTGTCAGATGCAGATTACAGTAAAGCAGAAAGTACATTCTCTATGGGACACACCATAAGGGAATAAAAAAAAGAAAATGGAAAGACTTCTTTTCCTCTAGGGACAAAGAGGCCAGCAATGAGATAAATTAGTCCTAGAAATCAGTGGGAATTCCTTCACTGTGAAACAAAATCAAGATACTGATCACTAATGCTGTACTTGAAGTACTAAACTCAGATTAATCTCAGGTGCCTTCGCCTCTTAAATGGGGAGCAAAGATGCTGCTGATTGCCTTTGTGGTGCAACCAAAGGGACAATCGGCTTTCAAGTGGGTTGAAGCCTGCCTGAGAGGCAGTGATATCCTCATTTTGAAAGCCTGTTTTATACCCAATGGGCAG
This sequence comes from Rhagologus leucostigma, assembly GCA_013397725.1. Lineage (NCBI taxonomy): Eukaryota > Metazoa > Chordata > Aves > Passeriformes > Rhagologus > Rhagologus leucostigma. Next base: position 618,281 of record VZTD01001756.1, read on the forward strand.
AAAGGTGGTTGAATGAAGAGGGAGATAAAGGTCTGTTGTCCTAAATCAGTCAATTTACCATCCCATCCAGGTAAAACTTTCTGAGACTCTTGTGAAGAAGTGAGGTGGTGACTCACCTATTCACTTTCAAGAGGTATCTCAGGACTAATATCTAAAAAGGACAAAAAAGATAAGAGGACAGAAAATATGAGGAATCCATCATCAAGAATATCAGTGATTAGAAAGTTGGATCACAAGTAAGGAAGATGTAACAGCCTTCAAGGGAGCCATTTTTCAGTGGAAAATGTAGCATTTGATGGTCATACAGTTATAAGTCTCCTTTTTAGGACTAATATTCTTCATAGGAATATTAGAATCTTTACGGTTGGAGAGCCTGAAGGCACATTTCTTCTCCTGACCTTCACATTTCAAGTGATCACCAAATCTCTGAATATCTCTGTAAAGTGGCTTCAGTAAATTGCAATATCCCGACAATACCCACATACCTTTAAAATGGGGATTTTTTTGCAAATCCTACCTGGAAAGGGGCAGTGTGAGAGTTTTGAGAAGCTGAAATAAGGAAGGGTATTAGTGAGAATTCCCTTCTGGATGCGCTACTGCTTTATGCAGTTCTTCACTAACTTCTGCGATCGATGATGGATCTTTAGTGGTAAGGGTTCTGGCTAATTTTTATTTCAGGCTGAAACATCTTGTTAATATTAAAGTTACAACTGATGGCAGACACGTGAAAGATGACAGCCAGCAGATGTCTGATCTTGTCTGGGTAATTCTAATTTATTCTTACTAAAATGTCGTAAGGGAAACTTAATAAAGTATAGCTTATAGTACATTCTTTTAAATTATTATGTATTCTGAAAAATGTTTTGTCTTTTAAAAAAAATTCCTTTCTGAATTCTCCAGAATCTGAGTATCACATTTTTGCCTACATGTTTTGCAGAAGAAGCATTTCTGAAGCACACACTCATTTACTGGAAGTACTTTATAATGCACTGTTTAATTCAAAGGAGAAAAGAAAGAGATGATGTTGCTGCAACCACGGTAACAATATTAACAATAGAGTGGATGAAACCTGAAAGGAAATTACTCAGCGAAACACGGTAATAAAAATAAAAGTCACCATGGATTATCAGCTGGGGTATTAAGAAATAATTTGTAATGCTGAGATTACACAGTAATTCTGGCACTGCTAATTGTACTGATATACTGAACTGTACTTTGGGCCAGTGATTTGGGTCAACATGATTTGGGAAACAGGAAGGTGAATGTAAAGAAAACTGAGTAAAAATCCTTCCTCTGCAGACAGGCAGAGCTATTTAGGAGAACCTTGCAAGACACCTGGTAGCAAATATAGACAATATTAGGAGAAGAGCTCTCAACAACCAAATGGAAAAAGGAAAACACACAGACATAATTACTGTTTCTGTAAAGCTCTCTTAGCTGTTGTAAAACACCTCTGAGGAGAAAATATTTTGAAAAAGCTGATGAAATGTGGCTTGATCATTGAGACAGCTTTCTGATTTAATAAGAAGCCAAAATGGATATCAGAAAACTAGCAGTGAACAGCATATTGTGATGTATTTAACCAAAAGTGTCGGGATTTATACCACTCGGGCATGCTGTTTTCAAAAACAGACAGTTACCACCACGCACCTAGGACCTGGTGTAACACTGCTGATGGCACCAGGAGCCTTCAAAGGCTTTACTGAGTTCTGTATCAGTCACCGTTGAATAAATGAAAGCATCAGTTATATTTCTTAACTGCCCTGGAGAAACAAAATCATATCATTTCTTTGGTGTTCCTTGTTTGAAATACTTGTCTTTAATTATTTCCTGCTTTAATGTACCCCTGTGTTTCTAATATGTTCTATAAGCAATCAGTTCTATTGAGTCCTAATACCCTACGCAGTTTCTTAAGCACTCTTTCCAGCAACAGTAATGGCTTAAAGCAGTAGAAGCAGAGAATGTAGTGGTTACTGCAAGAAATGCTCTGTAAATCATGTATAATGTCAATTAAAATGGCTAAGAGTTGAGTCTGGGATAGTAGAGCAGGCAGAGCTATCATGTGAGCTTTAAAGCTCTTGATTTCCACTATGCTTCAGTTTTATGAAAGCCTATGAGAATTTTCCAGAAATGCAATTTATTTGATAAAAAAGCAAAAGTTAACTGTAACATATCCACTACCTTTCTAGTTAAGTTGGTAAGGCTTGGAGAACATGTTTGGATATTGAGCTGGTTGTTTGCTTGACAGTTTTAAAGTTCATTTAAATGCATCCCAGAACAGTAGTGACTAAAGGAGAAAGTTCACAGAATGGTTTGGGTTGGAAGGACCCTAAAGGCCATCTAGCTCCAACCCCTGGGTTGCCCTGGGAAGGCAGGGTCATCTTCTACTAGACCAGGTTGCTCACAGCTACATCCAGGCTGGCCATGAACAATTCCAGGGATCGGATAGAAGAGGAAATTATTCCTCTTTGTAGGATGTGGGTCCAAAATGAATTGGTGCTCTTAATCTTTTCACCAGTGTCTGTATCACCATAGTCACCATATCACTTTTGGCACTGACTGGTCCTTTCAGAGTTGAAGCTAAAGAAAAATGAACCCTGAGATGAAACTGTTCTTCCTAAACAGAGATGATCAACAGATGTGTGGTGGAAGTGTTGGGGTGATCAAACCTGCATCCAATTCATCATTAAATGGATGATCTGAGTCCAGCAGTCAACACTTCGGCAAACATAGAAGGCATGCAAAATTTTTGCAGGATGGTGTTTCCTATGTGGTTTTGAATTGTGAAGATGGAAAGAAGTTGCACAGTGCAATTTGACAGAAAAGGTCCTGCAGCTTGAATATTGGCTTCCAGGGTGGTTAGATCTGGAATTTTAGTTCATGTCTGCTAATCTCTCAGTGTGCTGAAGTCACACTTCTGCAACACTTCTGCTGCAAGAATTTCTTTACGTGATAGATCACAGTTGAGCATCTTCAACTCAGTTGAACTGTCTTGAGCCATCTTGATGTTGATCATCCTGTCTGTGAGATCCTTCTGGGCATTTGATACTGCCCACATTCTTCCAAGTAAGAGATGATGACAGAGAGAAACATCACTCCTCACAGCATTGGTCACTGCTGACTTGTCCTGCTAAGGAAAAAAACTGCTTCCTCTCTCTCTTGTTCCTTCTCATATTTAACCAACTACTTGCCTTGATGGATGTGAACACTGAGCCCAGATTACAACTAAAGTAAATCCTTAGTTTGTCACAGCTTCTTTGGAATAGTAGAAAGTTAAGATGTACTGTTTGTTTTTTTTAAAGGGCTGCAACTCCACTTTCACAAAGACAAATTTTAAAAATGCTGTAGACCCAGGACTACAGCAACCCTGTAATGATTGTACTGAGTAAAACAGTAAGCTCATTATCACATGAAAGGTAGAGGAAAAAGTGGTTTGGTTTTGTTGGTGGTCGCGGGGTTTTTTGGTTGGTTGGTTTTGTTTTGCCTTTTTTTTTGTGGGAAGGGATTTTGTATTGGAATATCTACCCTTTTTCTGCCCACCTCTCAAATTCAAATCTGTCCAGGGGTTACCAGCATGATTCATAACACTTTGGGTGGATCTGGGTTAAGATCTCCATTACAGACCCAAAGGAATGTCACAGTCCATTTCATAGGTGCTTACACACAAACACTGTCCATGTCCACCTATGTTAGGAGTTCCCTAGGCAGTACAAAAGCCCAGCCTGAACAGTCCTGCACAGCCCCAGAGGAAGAAGGCACAGCAATACTGCAAGCATTGAAACTGGAGGAAGAGGGATGCCTAAGAAGCCAGCATGGAAAGCCACTCTGAGCGAGACAGCATCTAGTCTAGAACTTTCTCAGCAGCTAATTGTCTGGTTTACACATGGAAGCTTTTAGCACTGGAGTTTCTCAGACTCCTCTGATCTCCTCCAGTGCCAAACTGCTTTCAAACTGTTTATGTGAAGAGGAGACTCTAGATGCTGTCTTTTAACTGTTTTCGTTATGGGTGATCAGAAGATGGAGTCAGATTGTTCTTGGAGATGCTCAGTGGGAGCAATGGACATGAGTTGCAGTGGAAATTCATACTAGCTCTTAGGAGAAGAGTTGTTCACAGCAAGAACGGTCAGCTGCAGAACCAGGATATAGAGGCTGTGGCCTCTCCATTCTGATAGATACTCGAAGTGTAACTGAAAAAAGCCCTGAGTGACCCAATCTGACCTCCAACTTAGCCCTGCTTTAAGCAGGAGAGGGACCAGAGACTTTCAGCAATGCCTTCCAGTATAAATTATCCTGTGGTACTGTATTTTTATGATGATGTTCTTATGATTAGAAGTTTTTTTGGTTGGGTTTTTTCTCAGTATGTGACTAAATTGCCGCAAAATAAGCCAGTTTCTGGAAGACTATTACCTTGTTCTTCTTCAGTGTGCTCTTCTCTACGGTAAACAATTGCTGGCTCAGTACAAATCCTGTTCAGGGTTAGCTAAGGTACCGCCAGGAAACTCCAGGCTTCAGTCCAAATGACCACTTCAGGAACTTCTTTTGCTTGAATCAGTCTTGCTGAGAAATAGTGCAGGCTACTATAGGAAAGTTGTTCTCCTAACATCATTGCTAGACTTCCAGGAACCAGACTCCCTCTGTGCTTGGTTCTGAACTGTTAATGGGAGTTCACAGTTCCAGTTCAGATCATGATCATGCTGCAGAAAACCCTTGAGCCACATAAAGTGCCTGCCTGCTACATCAGCAGCACAGAATGACGGCATTGTCCCCAGACAAAGTGCAGCAACTTGAGCTGTGCCTCTGTCCCCTCACTCTACAAAGTGACTCTCCAGGTCACGTGAAATGCACTGTCCACTGGAGGGTAAGCCATTGTGGGCTGTTTGAGTGTGCAGGATCTGACCTCAGGGCAATGCCAGAGTTATAACTCAGCTCTTTGGTGAAAACAAACTCTTAACTTAGTAGAAGCATCCAGCTTCCTGGAAGCATTCAATCTTCTAATGGAAAGTGTCCCTGCTCATGGGAGGGGCTTGGAACTAGATGATCTTTAAGGTTCCTTCCAACCCAAACCATTCAGAGATTCTATGAAAGCCAAGGAACAGTTTAGATAAAGTTATGCATGGCTTTCCATGACAGCTACTTGTGCAAGTGATCTATGGACAGCAATATGCCATGGAACCAGAGCACTTCACAGGTTTCCGTAATGACTGGGGTGGATTGTGAGTGCACTTTCTGAGCAGAATATCTGTTCCTTCAAGGCATCACCATTCCTGAAATAAAAACAAGCCTACTTTTCAAGGGAGCCAGACCTCTCCTTTTCTAGGAACACAATAAATGTCTTGGCAGAATCATGCTTCGACAGCTTTAGATTTACAAACATCAGAAGTAAATTCTGATTATTTATTTTGGATAAATAATGAACAGCATAAAAATTGCTGACTTTGACCTTCATTGGAAAAGTTGGTTTAATGGGCCCCATAAACTCTTCTATTGATGGCAGCTTCATAAAGTCCATATTGACTTCGGCTAAAGGCTATAACTTCTATCAATACTGTCAACAATTAATATTGACTCATAAAGGTATCCTGTAAACTGAGTCATAGCATTATGTTACTTTACGTTGCCATTAGCAAAATTTCATGTCTTCTTGAAAATGTTTCTCCCATAAATCTGGAATTTCTCAAAATAGCCTTTGTGATAGCTAGCAGCCCAGATAAACGCTGCTTATGATGAGTGAGGAGGGAGGAAATGCCTTTGTCTTTGCCAGACAAAGCTTCTGAGAGAATCTCAGGCTTCATTTGCTCCTACAGCAGGTCTCAGGCTGTGAGGGGTTTGTGCACAAAGGTTTCTCACACCTTTTATCTGTTTCAAGCAATTACAAAAAGAAAACGCTCAAATGTAAGACTTTTCCCCAAACTTCTTTTCTTCCTACCTTGCAACATTTGTTTGGATACGCTTATACCACCAGTTCAACCGCAGTCCCTATATTAAAGTGACCTTTTTCTCAGTTCTGGACCATTTTTTCTGACTTGAACTTACCTGATGTTTGACATCTTCCCAGGGATGTCTAAGCATCAGATGAAGCTCACCACCAGCACAGTTTGGATCTTAATATTTTCTTTCAAGTTCCACCACCTCATTTTTGTCAGTATGGACAATACTATTACATACTGGATGCCACAGTAATCTAGGTTTTATCTGTGCTACACAGACTTTTTTTTTTAGTATTATACAGCCTTTCTCATTTAAAACACCCAACATCTAAGACTGCAAATGCCTAGGCCCCAAAGAAACTCCTACATTTATATAGCACTGTATGTTCTCCACTTCTCGTTTCCCTTTTTCTAGCTGCTATGAAGTGATGGTTCAATGAATAGTTAGTGTGTTACTAAACTTAAGGAAAGAGGAATCGAAGGTTGTCTCCACCCTGGCATGAGCACTACTGCCTCTGTGATTACTTTAAGCAAAGCCTTTCAAGGCATGTGAAGTTGCTAACATGTTGTTTCTAATATAATTTCATTTGCAAGTGATCTGTAGGTACAAAGTTGCATTTGCAGGTGTAGAGATAGCATTACAGAAAGCAAGGAAAAAGACTAGAGAAGATAATGCAATTCTTCTCTCTTAAGACCAAAGGAAAAAAAAAGACTAAAATTCTGTATTTTGCGTTTCTTAGCAGTCATGGAAAGAAAAATGTATTGGATAGGATCGCAGCTGCTCACATATCACCATGGAAAGCACAAAAGAGAGCTTTGGAGAGGGGCGAATGGGATGGAAGCGCAAGGTGTTTACTCTTGGCTGTTTTCTAGCCATTTCTTGTGAGTGTGAAAAACTTCGTTTGACCCTGATGATCCCTCTGATTTTTCATCAAAACACGAGGATCCGAAGGAAAACAATGTAACCTGGCACTGTGTGTCTGCTCATAAGACACTACACTAAGAATCTTAAAAAAGTATGGTAAGGATAATTTAAAAGGATTCTTCTGCACATCCTGTGAACAGAAGGCCATTTATCTTTGAACTCTGCCTAATATATCATTATCTCTGAGCAGAAACTTAATAAGCTTCAACTGTAATTTTGTTGGAGTTAAACATAAAATCATGTGGGTGGTGTATGTCTCACTGTGTCATGAGTTCCAGAGGAAAACTTATCATCATTTGTCACTATAATACTGTGGCAAAAAGCCTGAAAAGAATAAGTGATACAGTCCTTTCACATGAGCTTTCTGTGCTGAGCACAAGTGCCTGATGACTTGTACGCAGCAGCTATATTAAGAAGCAGGCTGTGCTATAATTGAATTAAAGGTGCAAAGGCATATAGGACTGGATGAACTCCTGGGTCAAGTTGCAATTGAATCAAAATCCCCTCTCCTTCTCCTACACTGCTTGGCAGAACTGCTGACCAAAAGGTTCACAGACCTACAAAAGGCATGCAGGAATCCCCGCAGCTGGGGACACAAAGTTACAGAGATAAAAAATCTGTGACCTTCAGCTTTTATTTTGCACAAAGAAAAAGGCTTCTAAAAATATTTTGCCATCATTTTCCTTCAGAGAGCAGTCAGCCAATTTACATAAATGAAACGGCTCCTGTCAAGGAACCAGCAAGGAAGAGAAGAGAATTATCTGCCCAGAAAATCTGAGCAAAGATAAGAGTAGCATCGGCCAGGGGAGGGGAGATTTAAATGCCTTCCCTCTGAAAGGTTGCTGCAAAAAGCAGGGAGAGTATTACAGCTATTTAATGATCTCTGTTGCAATGATAAATAAGTAGGAGCTTCTCCAGCAGTTCATTAACAAACACTCTGTAGGACAGTACAAAAGGCCACTACATGGGGCTGTTAGAAGAGTGTTCACAGAGTCTGATAAAAAAACCCAACACAAAACCTAAGGAAGATTACGGTGGAGTAGTAGGAAGAGTCATTCCTGGTAGAGCTCGAGGCTGACACTGCATGTGCTGTCACCACTTACCAGTTTCAGTATTCTCATGTTCCGTGTCGGTGAGGGTGAGGTTGGAGTTGGCCCGGCTTGACAAGCAGGAGCTGCGTCCGGACTTGGTGTTCCGTCCCCAGAGCCTCACTGGGTGCTCAGGTGACATGACCACGTCTGCTTCCGTGTCGGCATCCGAGCCGGCACTGATGGAGTAGCCACAGTGAGGCAGCCCAATGTCGGTCCGGTACAAAGTCCCATGTGTGGGTGTCACATCTTCAAGTCCCAGCTCTCGCAAAGAGAAGTTGGCTCCTGTGAGAAAACACATTGGCCTGGTTATTCTTTAATAGGGCACGGTGCCATCTAGCACAAGTCAAGAGCAGAAGCGTTCATCCTCTACCTTCATGTCAGGCACAGCAGCATCGCAGTAACACACATCATACCAAGGACACCCCTCTTCTGTGGTCTTGCTCAGTGTGACACTCAGACCACAGAACTACAGAATCATTAAGGTTTTAAGATCATCGAGTCCAACCATTACTCAGCACTTCCAAGTCCACCATGAGACAATGTCTCTAAGCACCTCATCTACACTTTTTTTTTATAACAATTTCAGAGACGGTGATACCTCCACTTCTGTAGGAAGCCTGTTCCGATCCTTGACCACTCTTTCAGTGAAGAAATTTTTCCTAATATCCAATCTCAACATCCCCTGGTGTCACTTGTGGCCATTTCCTGTTGTCCCATTGCTTGTTACTTGGGAGAAGACACCAGTCCCCACCTCATGACAACCTCTTTTCAAATATGCCAAGACTGAAAAGTGGCTGGATTCCTGCTTTTGGAACCTGACAAAAACTCAGGCCATGTTCAGTGAAATCATCAGATTTGAAAGTGAAAACGGATGTAGAAATTGTGCAATTCTTTAGGAGAGGCAAAAAGTAATCTTCTTGTGAGAAAAGCAAAATGAGGCATGCAATGATCAAAAGTCCTACCATACACCTGACAACTTCCCTGCAATAGGCAATTTGAGTGAGTTCTGCTCATTGAAATCCCTTAAATTACATGCTGGGGATTTAAATTTCCTTTGGCGATTTCACTCTCCCCTTGCTGACCACTCACACCTTGACTCAGTTTAGCTATTCATTCTGATAGAGTCACAGCAGAGGTTATTTGGCTGCAAATAGATGCAATTGTTTAGCTGACTAAAAATATGACCTGAAAAGTGACTCCTGACTTCATGTCTAGTTACCTGCAGAGCTTCAAAATCAGACTGAATTGATGTGAGTAAGTCTTCAAATATTAGCACACTTTGTTTTGCAAAGTTCCACAATGAGGCTGGGGAGACCAATTTTAATCCACATTTATTTATTAATGCATGCATTTATTTTTCAACCCTAAATATCTTGAAAAGATTTTGGCCACCCATGAGTGCCTTTACCTGCACAGTGCATTTACACAGCTCAATGCCTCCCTGCTTCTGTTATGCTATGCCTTGGATAGATTAAGGAACTGAGCAGTGTTTGCAGCTCAGGCATATTTCAACAAGATAAATCTGAATGCACGATCTCCAGGAGATTTCAGGCACAAACCTTCCTTTGAACACTGAAGTTCATATCTACTCACTATTGAAATCTGTTCATCAAGTCTGGATCTCAAAGTTGTATCCAAAGCTGAATTATCATTTTCTCCTTTCTCAAGACCCCACAATCGTGTGGTTCTTCTCACATTTCTATTTGTTGATGTCAAATATCGTATGGTGGAAAACGTTTATCCGATAGAAATAGTCAGATTTCTACTTTTCCAGAGTATGGTTTCACACTTGTGGGAACACCCTAGCTTGTCCTTGAGCCCTGCTGCTTGGCGAAGGTCTCTCATATGAGAGCACACATGCATCAGATGACAGCTGGCCAAAAGTAGATGCTATTTTACTACATTTTTTCATTCAGTTGACTTTACAGCCAATAGTGAACAGAGAGGAGACATTAAAATGCAAGGTGAATAATGGGACTAGGCAACATTTTCATGTATAGCTCAGAGAATGAACTGTTCGATGGCAGGAGAAAATAACTCTGGTTACTGGATCTGCAGTACCTGGATCTGCAGCTGACAACACTCAAACTACATAAAGCATTCATGAACTTCACACCTTTTTAATTGACCAAACAATATTAAAGCTTTCAGACAGAGTGGACAGAAAAGGTTGCTTGGGGCTCACACCTCTGTCCAACCCTAGGGCCTTGCTTGGGAAGCACAATGCAAACTCGTGGCAAAGTAATCCATTTAACATGATTGCAAAGTGGTTTGAGAGACTGTTCTCTACAGTCTCATGGCATGAGGAAGCAAATAAAATTGACCTAAGTATAAATGCTAGGAAGCAGTATTTCCCCAGAGACCTTGCTCTTCTCTTTTAGTTTCAACTTATGTGTAACGCCATGGGTTTTTAAACCATCCCTTGTGGAGTACTGAAAAATGTTTTTTGGTTTTCCTTGCGTGTTTGAGTCACTGATGGTGAGTTCCACCTTCCCCTGAAACAAGCCACACTCAGCATCATCAGGCACATCAACGTGCAGCATGACCGATGTTCTCCAGTGACAGCAGCTCATAAATTATGAAAAATGACTGCTACAATTAACTGAAAATCAAATTTATTTGCAATAAACAGCAGCAGATGCATTGATTTTCATATTCTATGCTCACTGTTGCCTTTCAAGCTGGAAGAACTCAAGTCAATAAAAGGAAGATAATAAATATACAAGACTTTTTAATTCAGATCTGGTCTATTTTCTCCTGTGCTGACTTGCACATTTGCTGACACTCACTCTAGCTAAAACCATTTAAATGCTGACTTGTTTATTTACTGAATTTATTTGGTCAATTTGAAATGTTTCCCTCCTCTGCCTTCCAAACCAGTGCAGGAGAGAAATTCACTTTGCCTTGTTGATGTCAAGCAGGCTAATAAGGCTTGGTTTCAGTTGGCCTGAAGCCAAGCAGCATCACAAAGTGAGGTCCATTTATGGCTTATTGCCAGTGGAAAATGTGGCACAGAAAGTCTGGGATTATTGTTAACACTCTTCAGGCCAGTTTCGGGACCCTCAGGATAAAGTAGGAGAAAGCTTTAAATTGAGCCATCTGTGAGGGTTATATCAGAAGCAGAACTGGTGCTCTGACATGGTTAAACTTAACTTCTCAATTAATTTCAGCTACTTAGACCAGTCACTTTTGCTATTTCTCAGTACCCTCTAAAATTTTCCTAGGGAAGTATGAACTTGTGTATAGAAAATTTACACTCCCTGTCAACAGACTGGATTTTCAAGAATAATCTTTTGTGGGCTTCTTAGGAGAAGTCAGTGGACCTGCATGGCCTCATGGACCTCCAAGTTGAAAACCGCTGACCTGGACTAATTCACATCTATCCTGCATGGTGAGGATATTGTATGAAGTAAGCAAATGCAATGACCTAAAAAGTTTCCTTTTTCTTTATAATGTCATACATTCCTTATAGGGGATGAAGTACTTCAGAGTTGCTAAGAGGGAAACAGCTTTTCTGATCTCACAGTATTACTTACAACAACTATTGGCCCTTTTGTTGATTACTGCCTGTTGCACCTATCCTGAAACTCAAACACCAAAGCCATATGCACAAAGATACTTCTGCAAATCATTTTGCTTGTGTGTGCCTTGAAGATGAGTCTTGCACCAAAACCACAAGTGCGTGATTTTTGAGGAGTGAAATTAAGCAGCCCCCAAGTTTATTAAGTGCAATTATATACATTCCGTTTGGGGAATCAGCTTCTCTAAATTGCAGAGGATGTGTTCAGAGTACTCTGTGTCGGCTAGTTTATGTTCATTTTCTGGAATGCTGCCTACTCTATTTGACTCACTTTGCCATTTTATGCTTTTCTTGATGGACTTCTAAAAACAATTTGTCTGAAGTCCTGGTTGGAATCTGAACTACATCTCTACAGAAAAACGAAGATGAGTCTTATAGAAGAGGCCAGAAATCTACTTCATGTAGGTAACAACAGCAGTGAAAATGTGACTGCACTGACTTCAGGGTAGCAATAAAAAAGAGAATATCTGGACTCTCTATTAGAACTGTGGAGTCTGTGGTGACTCTTGAAACTCCACATCTTCACAGATACTGTGACTCAGATTCACTAAATGTGCTCCTGTAAGTCCTGAAGTGGTTCCTTACTTCTCTAATATTGAAGCATGTCCCCAAGGCGTATCAAAAGCCTGCAGGCCATGTACAATGCCAAGAAGGTTCATCCCATCTGGAGCTCAGTTGCCTCCTTTCTTACAGGATTCTTGGGTTTTGCTGTAGACCAGATGGACAGTGTGGACAGTGACATTCTCCTCTTGTTGCCTTCTGCCTCAATATCCTTGTTGACTTCCTTCATGACAGAGCAGACACATGGCATGGTGAAAGGTCTCCTGAGCAGGCAGGAACTTTCCATGCCATGTTAGTACTGTACAGCATGTGCACAGGGCGTTTAGTCTCATGGTGGGAAGTGGCGAAGTGCTATTGGAGACAGAACGACTAAGACATAGAAAATGTGTAAGTGCTAATGAACATGGGGTATGGGTATGTCACTTAAGGACACTGGGCTGCGCACACTGTCTGTGCAATACAATGAAGATGATCCCTGCTGCTCTCTTTAAATCTCTCTCTTATATCGTGCTTTTGGCCTCAGAGTCTTTCAAAGGTAGCCTCCCACCCAGCTCCAGCTCTCAGCTGATTCCCTCACGCTGCTTACAGCTGCATCTGCTGAAAAGTACCCACCTGCTCGGCAGAACTCATCGGCCTCCTGGTGCACCATGTCTTTGACCCGATTGCTGTAGGTCAGCCTGGAGTCTTGATCATAAGCCTTCAAGGTCTCACTGGAGCTGTAGGACTTCTGGGGTGCCTTGCTGTCCTCACTCTCAGCTGAAGAGCTGGTGTAGCGGCGCTCAGTGTCGCGGCGCCGAGTCAGAGATCGATACGGTTTCCTTTCTTTTACATCCATGGCACCTTTGTCTGAGTATTCAACATCAAAATAATGATGTCCGTGTGATGGTCAGATTGGAATAACCTGAAAGAGAGAATAAAAAAATTTATGCCTTTGGGCACTCAATGGCTAATCTGCCTTCTTTGTACATTCTTGCACTGAAGAAAAGCGATGTTACTTAACGGATTGCAGAAAAACCCTCTTAGAACAATTACCAATAAAAAGAAAGTCTCAGTTATGTGTGACTCATTTAATAATTGCCACTGCTAACAGGACACATACACGCAGCAACCTGTATCTGTCTGAACTGGGCACGCACTTGGAATTTGAAACTGTGATATTGAGTGTCTTCTTTCCATGGGAAGTGATTCAGACACCTCCAGGAGGCATGTATTCATCAGTCACCTAATCTCTGGGAAGACAGGTAATGCTGAAATGCTTCTGTTTGGGCAACCAGAAGACTTCGGAAAAATGCTGTCCTGTGGTTTTAAAAATGTTTTCATAGATCATGAGGTTAGAACATATGAACAAAAGACTGAGACAGTATAAGAAGGCAAGTGGGAAGGGAGAGGGAGAAAGGAAGAATGAAGGAGTGAGATATGCATGGAAATTGCATAAAAATGTCTTCCTTTTCAGAGGGCTCATCTTTACTCAGCTGGAAATATATTAGAACTTAAGCAGAGCTGAGAAAGTGTAAATAAATGATAGTGTTCTGCTTCATGTAACAACATGGCCTGGGATTTATTTCTGTGGAAAAACCAATGTATATGTGCACTACTATGCAAGCATACACATATGCACACAGAGAAAACAGATATCAGAAATAAAACATGTATTAAAATATTTTTGTCAAAATAATTAATAAATGGTATTTTTACTTCAAGTTTATTAAACATGGCAGAAGTCACAGAAAAAATAAAGGCAATGACTTGCATTGAGATGATAAAATATGTTTTTTAATATCTAAACTGGTTTAGGAGGAAAAATAATTATAAAATCCAAAAACCAAATATGGAAAATCTGTAATTATGGGCTGAGCTTCTCAGAAACTGAGTCTTCCTGACTGCTAGAGAACAGAAGTTGAGTCTCTAAATGCCACCCGAGGATATTGTTGTTTACCATCAGCATTTAAAAACAGAAAGCAAAAGGTTCAGAAAGAACCTATCAGGTCTTGGTCTTTTTCATAGCAAATACATATGGTAATGTATGTCAGGGACTGAATCACGTTCTTTTGGCATTTCTTTCTTGAAAGGATAAACCCTGAATGTACTAATGAAATGTTACTCCTCCATGACTCAGACTCTAGCCTTGCTTCAGATGCTGTGCCCTGAATTTCAGGGAGTCACAGAATCCTAAAATGGTTTGGGTTGAAAGGAATCTTGAAGATCATCTAGTTCCAATCCCCTGCCATGGGTAGGGACACCTTCCATTAGACCAGGTTGCTCAAAGCCCCATCCAACCTGGCCTTGAACACTTCCAGGAGCAGGGCATCCACAGCTTCTCTGGGCAAACTGTGCCAATGCCTCACCACCCTCACAGTAAAGAATTTCTTCCAGATACCTAATCTACCCCTGCCCTCACACAGCTGTGGTGCAGTAGTTGAGGATGGATGTGCGAGCTTTGTAGGTCAGTTTAAAGGGATGTGATGCAATGCAGCATTTGTGGGTTTCAAAACTCAGTGTGTGAAGGATCGAAGACTCTTAGCACAAGTTCTGACAACCCACAAATCATAATACTAATACTGAAGCCTGAAGCCAACATTTTACTATTAATTCCTTACTTGAAAAGCTGTAAGGCACAAGCACAACTAAAAAATACTGGAGTTGAAGAGAGACTGCAGGAGGAAGCAAGAACTGCAGGAGGGCTATGAGACAAACTGGAAGCTGGGCAAAGAAGAGCAGGGTTACACTCTTGGGACTCTCGTGGGGTTAAACTATGACACACTCATATTTCTTCAATTCTGATTGTGCTAAAACTGCTCATTAGGTTTTGTTTCTTTAACCTCCAAAACCAATTTTGCAATGACAGAGCCCAATTCAAACATCTTATATGGTTTCTGTAGCATTCTTCCTGGAAATTAAGACACTACTATAAAAAAAAAAATCCATTGTCTCCCAGTCTATTCCAGAGATGGCGGCAGACCAAGTTCATACTTTCTGTTTGTCAGCAGAATGCATAGAAACTATTTAACACTAAGAGAGGACGAGGAGAGGGGAAAGGAGGAGTGTCTTATAACTAGTTTTACCTAAGTCATACACAGAGATTTGAGCCCCAGTTTGATTTTAAACGTGTTTTTAAACCCACTGAACTCACTGACTTTAATTCATTCATGTAAATGCAATACAGTGAATGCAAATGGGATTACTCACCGGCCAAAACTGACACATGTTAAATGTATTGCAGAGTAAGGGTACAAAACTAAGGCCTGAATGCAGAAGGAATAGTGAAGGAGATTGTGTTGTGCTAAGGAATAATAGCAGCATGTAAGAAATCTACCAAATATTGGTAGATAGGTTTTTTTGCATTGAATCAAACATACTGGTGCTTTCACACTGGAAAGAGATAAAAGAAATAGAGCATATGATTGCCTTTCAGTGCACTGTCATCTCTCCTTTTTTTTTAGAAAAAAGCTTTTTTTGGCTTGAGAAATTGTGACTTTTTTTGCACTTGTTATTGAATCTGTTTGTCTCCTTTATAGCATCTCTATCTGAACACCTTAGAAGAAGCAGGTTTGTTATCCTTTTGAATAAAACCCCTTAAAACAGGCTCCTTCACAAAAGCCCTGTATTGAGAGCCACTATAATGAACACTGAAATTGTGGTTTATTGTTATGGTGGATGGAGATAGCAGAATGTGAGTGAGAAGTGGTTACTCTCTAAGAAAGAAATGAGGAAAGGTGGCTTCTATCTGCTCCTGAGCATTGTAATAATTCCTACCTAGGGCTGGTCATTTAAAAACCCTCTAGCGGGAGAGGCACATGTGCCAAGAAAACCTTTCTGCACTGCTGGAGCCACAAGGTACAAATAGGGTCTGTAATTACCATTAGTAACCTTGCAACTTAGGAAATGACAAAAAAACATGAGGAAATTGACTGAATTCCCACCAGATGAAGGGTTTTCTTTTTGTAAGGAAAGGTGCTGAAAAACTGAAAATTCTCCTACAGTTCATCAAAAATAGCCCTGTAAATTTGCACCATCTATATGCACATTCCTGTGTAACAGTGTTTCTATTCCCTACTCATTCATGTCTTTATAAATTTAACTCTTCTCAACTTTTTATTTCTCTCTCCCTCACAACTTGGCCTGACTTCCCAAATAGAAAGGTTACCTCCATAAAACATAATGAAGATTTTTTAAAGAGTTATTTCTAAAGACCGAACTGTTGCATTTACCTGACTTAAGTAAGTTTCCAGCACCTCTCCATGGACATGCAGTTCTTGTCATCTCAGTTTTATGGCCCAATTCCCAGATGGTTTAGATATCTTACTTTCAATGGAGTTGTGTTGTCAGAGAGTTTGTCTTATAGTTTTTCTGTGATAGATTATTATTTTTTATCTGCTACTCCTTGTCTAGATTTTACTTCTGCTACAATTTCATCAGTGCCATCAACACCTCACATTTTTCCTGACTTCTCTGGCACATGACGAATACAAAGAATCACACTCGTCTCAGTTACATACTCAACCACCAGTTTCTTTCCGTCTTTAGCTCATGATTGCTCCTCATAATTTTAAAAGCTTCCATAAACTTGCTGGACCGGATGCGAAAAACCAGGCTTTCTAATACGGACCTTTCCATCTCTGTGTTCCTTTCCCCTCAATAAAAGCACAAACCCCTTCTGCTCTGAATCATTTATATTTAGAAAGGGCTTTCTTGTCCTATAATGCAGTGTTTCTAGTTCTGTTTGATTCTTTCATCATACTGCTGTCTGCGTAACATATCAAATTTCACCTTTTTTTCCCTTTTTTTTTTTTAATTATTTTAAGTCCAATTAGTTGCAATAGCCATTCTAATTTTTGGCAGCCCTCTGTGTATGCAATCCCAGCTGGACCACAAACTGGTCTGGAGTACAATTCACAACCGAAGCATCCTTCTGTCTTTACTTATTCTACTCAGAAAAATCCCACTGACCCCAGAAAGGGTTACTTACATGTAAAAGCCTATAAAATCAGATTCCTTGATATAGTTATATTTTTCAGAGGTATGGGACTCTTCTCACATCCTTGCATACATGTCAGGGAGTGGAACAAAAAAATCAGCTTTCTGGTTCTGGTGCAATAGTGCAGCAAACGCAATGCTTATTTGCAGCTCTTTTTATTTCGCTTTTGCTTTGGTTGGCTCCCAAATAATCCTTTTTATGATGTTCTATCCTTTATATCTCTCCTGCTCATTCTCAGTTCTGTTGGTTTCTGTTGCTCTTTGGAGCTTTGATTAACCACACCGGCTTTGTGCTGCAGAATCGCACTCAATGAATGGCAAAGGGGATGATTTATTTTCTGAGTCACTGCTCAAAAGACAAACTTGCATCAATCAAAAACCAGACAAGGCAGTGTGACACCACAAAGCGATATGCTAGGAGGCGCTTACAGCAAAAAGGACAGGTGGTCTTTGATAGCTGACTTACACTGCAGGTCACTAATCACAGAGATTAGCAGCAAGGTGATAGACAGCGCCTGTTCTGGGAGGCAGCATGTCATATCATCCAATTTTCTGTCAAAATGTGAGGTTTTAAACAGTAGAGATAGCTTCATGTACTTCCCATATACTTATGGCAATAGGGTGATGAGAAAGCTGGAAGACTGAAATATCTTGTCTGCAAGAAAATGTGAGCATGAGCTCTGGTGGGTTGACTCCACCTTCACCTTTGTGCTGAAGGAAGAAAGAGGACTACTTCTCATGGTTATTTGTTTTCCTCTGCAAAACTGCCTATGCAGAAACGGCATCATCTTACTTGGTAGGCCATGCTTTTTGTCTTTTGAACTCGATCTCATTTCACTGCTTAGAGCAATATTTTTCCCTATTTTTTATTGCTGCTGCCCTTTGTAGAATGAGCACAGCCATAGGATGCTGAGCAGCAAGCTTAATTTTATATTCCCTCCTTTGGGCTCCACAAATCGAATCATTAACTAAGACCTAAAGCTGGTAAGTAGTGAGCAAGTATCATTTCCTTCACTTTATAGAGGAAGAGATGAGCCACGGGAAGTCAAAGTGAATTGCTTAAGGTGGTACAAGAAGAAGGCAACACAACTGAGGGCAGCAACTTGACCTCCAAGGCTGAGTCTGATACTGAGTCCTGGATTTTTTTAAGAACCAAGTCACATAAGCATAGTAGAATAATTAATTTAAAAAACTGTGGCCAGTGCATGCCTGAAATCTTTGTTGGAGAATAGCAGCACAAACCTCAGGTATTACTAACAAGATGCTCCTTCATGTTTGATAGTATCCTTCAGTCAGAAGGACTGCAGAGCATGGACAATTGCAGTTGTGTCTGACCAGTGAAATCCCATGGTGAATGATGAAAACCCCACTCAGAGTCAAAAGGGAGACAGATTTTCACCTTGTATATTAATTTTCTCAAAGACACCAACAGATACTGAGGGCAGACCAGCAATGTTATTTGGGAAATTAGCTCCAACTCAGGATCCTAAGCTGCAAACAAAGAAGCTGTGAGTTCAGATGATTAAATGACTTTGTGTCTGTGGTTAATAATAACCCACACCAATTTAAGTTATCACCTGGTATTTTACATCATATTTGAAAGAATGCAGTCCACTGTGACAGTCCCACCACACTTCCATGAGGATGCAAATGCCTGGTTCAAGGCTCCTTAATCTGATTTCATAGGCTCATGGAAAGGCTTGAGTTGGAGGGAACTTTAAAGATCATCTAGTTCCAACCCCACTGCCATAGGCAGGGATGAACCTATAGTTCAGGTTGTTTAGAGCCCCATCCAGCCTGACCTTGAAAAAACCTGGCCTTCTTTACACAAAATGTTGAACCTGAGAAATCTTATTTGGTCATTTTCATTTGTCAAGAATTGTCTGAGATATTGTCTCCCATTCCACCTCATCTAAAGCACAAACCTGGCATAAATGTAGTGGTGAATGTTCTGATGCATTCAGCAAATACTTAGGCATGTACTCAGAGGTTATTCAAATCAAATTTGTATTGCCTGGTAATCAGAGTCAGCAATGATCTGATCTTAGCAAATACACTACTGTGGCTTCAAAAATGTGATGCCGTTTACCAGGTTTCTGGGAGATTCCTCTATAACATAAAGGATTCCTGTGTTTTTTATTAAACTTTAAGCTTCAGATTTATAACAGAGGTTCAAATCCCTTGAGCTCTTCGTAGGAAATAAATTAAGCTACAGGTATAACATCCTCTCACATTTTTGGCAAAGACTTAGGAAAGAAGCAGGCACAAGAGAGGACAATGAAGAGTTGAATTAATACTGCTTGGCTTCAACCCAGCACTCAAAGAAAGTAACAAAACCTCCCTTTTCTAGTCTCAACCACTAAGCCTTTCTTCTACTGGTAAGAGACTTGCTAGGCAGTTGGTAATGCCTTGTCCAAAAGATGTGGTTTGTGACCTTTTCATGAATAAATCTAAAACTGCGTTAGCTGGAGGCCCAGGAAAGCTTGAAACAGTAGTGGTGAGAAAACATGAAGGAGGCTGGAATGCAATTATCTCAATTATTTCTGGTTTCCAACCCCCTAAGTCTTCTGTCATGGGCTGGAGCCTTTAACCTGTACTAGAGGAAGATTTTAGAGCCCGAAGTTAAAAATTCTTTTGAATAATTTTTGACAAGTATAAGCAGTTTGCAGTTGCAGCCATCATAACCCTACTCTGGCTTATGCCAAAATGGAAATTACTTTGGAAAAAAAACTTAGTTTTATATTGAAATTTTCATTATGAGTCTATTAGCTATTCTTGGATGAAGTGGGTTTTCTTCAGAACCTCAATTTAACAGAATGCATAAAGGCATTTAAATAATAAACGCCAAAAGCGGCAGCCTGACCATGTACACTGTTTTATGTTCAGCCTACAAATTTTTCCTAACTCTCTATGTCAGACTCAAGATTTGGGTGTATGATGTGCCACACATCCAAACCCCATGTGAAACCAGCCCATTTATCAGCAAATCTGAGAGCAACAAAGAACTGGTGACATAAAATGCAGATAGTCATTTAAAGCATTTCTATTCTTTCTCCATCACCCACTTTTTGCTAATTTGGGCTCTTACCTGGGATACAGGAAGCTAAAATTTGTGTCCTTAATCTGAGTCAGACAGGATGAAGATTTGAATGTGTCTCAAGCATCCTAGGTGAAAACCCTTGGCATAGCCTTTCTCAATCCATTCGGGAAAATTTTTCCTTTTTCTTCCATAAAAGAAAAGCATAGCCTGCCTTTTGGTTTTTGCTTGTTTCGTTTTTTGTTTGGTTTTTTTAAACAAAAAATTTTATTTGATAGTTTCTAGTCATAGAACTGTAGAATGGATTCTATGACAACAAAGAAGGTGGCTTTGCGTTGGAAGGGACCTTAAAGATCACCTAGTTTTAGTTCCCTGCCATGGACAGGGACACCTTTCACTAGACCAGGTTGCTCAAAACCCTTTCCAAACTGTCTGTGAACACTTGCAGGGATGGGGCATCTACAGTTCCCCTGGGCACCCTGTGCCAGTGTCTCATCTCTTACACAATAAGAAAAGGCTGGTACAGGGCTCACTCAGGGTGTAAGCCTTGTACTCACTCCTGGGTAATCTTTGTGTCTAATTCTCAGTGTTCTGTTGTGGCCTACAGGAAGCTTTTGTAATTAAATTGCCACTCATATGAAAATATAGCAAGAGTCCCAAGACAACTTCCATGCACACCTTGTGCCACTCAATCTCTTTATTCCACAATTGGGTAAGTGAATTCCCATGCTTAAATACACTAGCTCTGTATCCCCGCTTCCGTGTCAATAAATTGAACAAGGAAACTATCAGTCTCTACTACCCCTGTATGGACATTTAAGAATCAAGGTTGGTCCTTCCGCTCTATCTGCTTCAGCAAATTTCTTTGCAGGACCACTGGGTTTGACAGTCCCTCATGAACCTGTCCTCTGAGAGTTTGTCTAATCCCATTTGACTCTTAAACACTTTCAGCCTTTGCAACATCCTGTCTGTAGTCCCCCAGTGTGCCTGGAAAAGAAGTACTTGTCTCATTTAAAGTCACTGTTTACAGTCTTGTCTTCCACGGGAATATTTATGAGCCCGCAGCCTTTCCCATAAGAAAAGAGGCCTTGAACTCATACTCACTCTCAGATATATCTTTTTACTATTACACATTATTTCTGAAAAGAGCGGAAAGGAGGCTGGGACTCTTTTAGGAAAGAAAGCATGTCTGCCTTTTCTGCCTGCGGCCACCACCCTGTATCCATATTCCTCAGTAATCGTATCTCGTTGGTGTGCGCCTCCTGTTTGAAACAGAGTTCAGAGCATCTTCTGTTCTACACCTTTCAGATGCAGCCTGGGGTCTGAGCAGCTCACAGGGTGACAGCTTGAATTGAAGGAGACCTGTAATGTAAAACTTGCAAGATCTGAATTTGTCCCCCTTTTTCTCATTGGCTTGACTGTGAAAACAATAGAAAAATAGTTTTGGCCAGCATTGGCTTTCAATACCGCCATTGAACAGCAGGAAATGCCATAGGCTCAACTGAATTTGGTGGAATATACTCAGAATTATGCTCAAAAAAGTATTGCTAGGGACAGATTTATTTTGTATCTGTCTATTTATTAAGACTAATTATATAGACACATTGCAGAACAATAAGATGAAAAACTTCCTGCAGCAGAGGGAAGCTCTCACTTAATCAGGCAGGACTCACAGCATAGCAAAAAAATATTATCATCCCTCTTCTGCAGGCAAAGGCAACTACCTTATCCAGTTACTTGAATTCAAGTAACTAACACAGAACACTCTTGCAGGATTAGTCACAAGGCCAACCTGTCCTTGTCTTACTACAGTATCATGTGTAAAAATGTCCCTGATCTTGTCACAGATGTTGTGGTACTGGGTAATCTCTCCTTGCCTTCCTTCAGCAGGGGGAGAAACCAACCTGTTTTCTTGCTCTGATAAAATTCCCTAAAGGGTTGAACTTCAAACTAAGTTTATTAAAATACGAATTATCTATAAAAATGACTGCAAGGGCCCATGAATTGATTTATTTTAGGACTTCTCTGTGAGATAATCAGAGTGCATTGAGAGATGCTAGGATTGATTAATCAGTGTAACCCCTACTGTGTCCAAAGCTTCACTTTCAATGACACAATAAGCTTATGCAGTAGGAAGTGTATTTTTCTTAGGTAAAAAGCCTATGGGGAAAAAAATAGAGAGGTAAAAATAGTAAATTAGAAATAGGAAGCGTTTGGGTTTTTTTCTGAAACAAAGGGTGCCTTCACTGAAATAACAAGGAGGGGTATCACCTCTAAGAAGAGATTTTAAGCACATGCAAGAGGATTTACACCTGATTGCTGGGTTGCAGCTTAGCACTGCATGTACAGGGGTATGTAGAAAAGGCTCTACGGAGACCTTACAGCACCTTCCAGTGCCTGAAGGGGCTACAAGAGAGCTGGAGAGGGTAATTTGACAAGGACATGGAGTGACAGGACAAGGGAGAATGACTTCAGACAGAGAGAGGGTAGGATTAGATTAGATACAGGAATAAATTATTTCCTGTGATGGTGGTGAAGCACTGGCACAGGGTGCCAAGAGAAGCCATGGATGCCCCATCCCTGGCAGTGTTCAAGGCCAGGTTGGGGCTGTGAGCAACCTGGTCTAGTGGAAGGTGTCCCTGATCATTAGATGATCTTTAAAGTCCCTTCCAATCCAAACCCTTCAATGATTCTGTGATTCAATGACCTTCCAAAACAGACATCAATACACTCTTCCAGATGTACAAATGCCACTTGTCTGAAAGGTGCTTTAAGGAGGGATCTTAACAAGGTAATGATAACTGATACTGTAGTTCAGGTAAAAATATCAAACATTACATTTATTCTATTCTTGCAAAATGCCACTTTTCTACTTGCCCAAAGATACCAGAGTAACAGCAGCGCTTATTTTTACTTTTTTTTTTTCTTTTTAACACATGGCAAAAACTCAGATTTCTTATTTAGCCTTCAAGAGAGTTCATTTTCATCTCTTCCATGTTACAGGCAGAACAGACTGGCAGAAAGGAGGTGACCTGACTAAAAAATGCAGGAAGTCAGTGGCACAGACTACAAAAACCCCAGCTCCTGTTTGCACATCAGAAGCCTGCTTACTGGAGTTCTTGGATTCTGTGCCAGTATTCATGAAAGCAAATCAACTTTCAGTTGACAAAATGCTAGGTAAGAGATTAAGTGGTTTATCCAAGTCCAAACTGAAAAATAAATTCTGCACTGTTGGTATTAAGATCACTAGTTTAGTGACTAAGTGACGAATCTTCTGCTTTGCCACAGGAAAATGTCTTGTATTTGACTTTCTGTGGCAAAACAGAACGACTTATTAAATCTTGTAAGAACAAGTTTTTATAACATTTAATAAAATGAGGGGAAAGGCCCACTCTTTTGCTGAAGAAAAGCTTTGCTGCCATGATAAGGAATCCAGCTTAAAGCATATTCAGCAAAAAGACACTGTGGGAAGAAAAGGAAAAAGCAAATGAAGATGGGGAGGGGAGAAAGCAATTGAAGATGTAAATGGCTCTTCTTAGTCATACCTTTAATGACTAGCTAGACCAAAGATTAGAAGTAATTGAACCAGCTCTCAGTCAACAAAAGATGCAAATAGATTGCAAAACAGAGTGGGATTACATTAGTTTACACTAAACCAAGAGTAATTAGTGTTTGCGCAGTGCTTAAAAAGCAGAAAGTGCTATATAAATGTTAATTATTACTATTTGTTTCAAATAGATGCAACACACACAGTCTTTTATATGCCTTAGGAAGTAAAAGACAATAAAGCCAAACTGAGTAACAGGCTCCATCATTTGGCTGAGACCTATCAGATCACATTTGGGAAAACACATGGAGTCTTATTCAGTGGCTATCTCTGAATCATGAGAGTTTCATTTGAAGTCACAGGTGCCTGTCTATCTCTGGAAAGCCTACATTCTGGAAAATGATAAAAAAAACAAAGCCCACCCAAAGCACCAAGGTCACCAGTTCCACCAAAGTCAAAAGAATAGAGAATTTAGGAGACTGAGGCCATAGGTTTCAGTAGCAAGTAAACCATCTTCATTTTGGGCCATGCAACAGCTCCTGAGATGAAGAGGTAGTTATGTCTACTGCTGAGGAGCAACACTCTGGGAAACAGCACCAGTTTCTCTTATGCCCTGCTGTACCACTAATTTATTGTGAGATCCTGGACAAGGCATTTAACCTTTTGGGCCCATTTTATGAAAAACAGATATAACCATTCTCAGCTGTTTCACAGTCAAGTAAAAGGTCTTTTTTGATGTTTTTAAGCATGTCATTTCAATAAATAATTTATGAGACATATCACTATTAAGAAGATGTCTGAGAGAGTCTAAGAGTCTAACAAGAAACTTATGAGGTGAGATCATACAGTTTCTGGATGGATTCTGGGCTATAACATGCTAATGATTTGCAAAGATTATTAGGCTCGTTGGAATCATGGACATAAAAGAACCCTAAAGTAAAATGCTTATCTACTTTTTTGCAATAAATTTTCTACCAATTTCCTTCCTACCTTGGCAAACTCCTGCAGAGAAGAATGACAAATAGCAGAGGTCCAACCACATTGTAAGTTTTAAAAATCGCAAGGGATAATTCAATTACAAAAAGTAATTCGAATGAAAGAAATATTTTGCCAGGATATGAGCTAATAAAAACCTATATTTAAGCTCATGATTTTCAAGGCAGTATACAAATGTTAATTTATTAGCAATTATGTCTGTAAAGGAAGCAGTACAGATGGAGACAGAGGAGACAGAAACATCCTCAGTCATACACTCCTGAAGCCAAATGTCTCACTGTACATATTATTGCCCAAGTGAAGCTGGATCAATGCTTGCATCTGTTGGATGCAGAAATCTGCAGGAAATCCAATTGCCAAGAATCCTTTAAACATAAGTTTGTTTTCACCAAAGTTCAGGCTCCTGGGTTTGAAAATGTCAACCTCAGTAGAGGAATGGTTCCCCGTTTCAATGTTTCTGATGACAAACCCTGCTTGAGATGTTCCCTCCTGCTACGGCTCAGCCACCCTGCTGCTTCCTACCTCCCTGGGGATACTGATGCAGCTGTTCATAAAACCACACCATAAGTAGATCAGGGAAATTGTCTGGAAATTAAAAGAAAAAGAGCCCTTATCTGCCAAATACTTACCTTTTTGTTTTTGTAGCCTACCCCAACTTTAACTGAGCTAGATTAATATCAATCTGGTTTTATAGGGGCATTTCACAACTAGATACAAGGCTCAGGCAAGAGGCAATACACTGGGGTGGGAAGGAAAACAGATTGGGATACTCTTCTAAGCTGGCAGATAGAGCTGTGTCCACTTTAGGTCATACATGCAATAACTTGCCTGACCTAAAAATCTGTGTTTCTAACCAGTTTTTAAGCAATAGAACTGGGGGTTTCTAATAACCCTTCTAGTACATCTTTTCCAGCTCTAGCCCCTACCATCCATGGGCACGTGTACATTTTGTGACCCTGAGAGATGGTATTGCTCTGTTTCTTGACAAGAGAGCTGCTGCTGCTTCACAGAAGCTGCCTCGCTGAAACCCCTCGACCCATGTCCACAGCTCATCTATTCCTCCTCCTTGCTTACAGAGCAAAATTTCTCTGCCCTTAATTGGAATTTCTGTTGAGACTTTATTCTCTCTGCCATGTCTTTACTGCACTGTTTTCAAGAAGATTTGAAAACTGATGTAAGCAAACCAATTAAATGCATCCAGCATCTTTTTCCTCCCTTCACTTCCTTGTTTTTCTTTCCTTTTCTTCCTTTTTTTTTCCCTTTCCTTTTATTTGTAGCAATTGTTGGTATCCCATGTAGGAAAAATGAATGTTAAAAAAAAATAGATCTTTCCTACTACTTTGTACCTTTTTGCATTGTAAATCATGCTGTGTCTAAGCTATATCTTGATATTCCACAAATCACTAGTTTTCTCCCCACATTTCTGACCAATGAGGAGTGAATCTGTTGTGTCATCTCTTGACTGGCATTGAGTTTTACACCACCATGGCTTCTGTGAACTGTGCATCTGAGCCAAAGTCTTTTAAATTACATGGAAGTATTTTCCATTCATTTCACTCCGGGAGTAAAATGGGGCTTTATAAGCTCAGCTCTCTGCACAAAACCTTTTAACGTTCACTTTTATGGTATGGGCTGCACTGCATCATATTTCAGTCTCCAAAAGTGTCAGTGCTGAGGACAAAAAGGAATGAAATTAAGAAACTGGAGTCTTTTGAAAATCTCCTTCTCAGGGTGAGCCAAAATGAAACTATGAAGAAACATGTAAGAAAGCACATTGGCTATTTTTTCAGATGTAACCTGTGACCTTGCCCCTGTGGACCCTTGAGGGGGCCTGGGTTTGATGGAGCAGGTTTTTCTCCAAAATTAGGCTGCTTTCTGGCATAATAAGCATAGTGCCTTTCATAATTAAGTAATTTTAAAAATTTTCTTTCCATAATTATATGTAGCTGGGGTCTGGAGCAGTCCAGCCTTCAAGCTGTCAATAAACACGTTTAGTGCCGAGTTGGGTCATTAGGCTTACAAACAGGTTGAACCTAAACACTGGGGTTTTTAAGCTGATTTCTTGGATAGGTAAAGAGATATTTATATTTTCATTTAGTTTGAGTGATACCAGCACCTGCCACTCGCTCTAAACAGAGCAGTTAACCCATAACTCCCTCTGTCAACTCCTGTTGATGAAAAGCAAAGCAGATAAATTAATGGCTCCCCTGAGAGGAGAGAACCGAGAAGGCTCATGTAAACAAACACCTCACAAAATACAACTGTATTAATAGGAATGGAAACGAAAGAGAAAATGCCTCTCCCCATCCTTGATCAGCACAGCAGTCTGGAAGCAAACACCCACAATGAAGCTAAAGGTGGGGAACACACACCAGGCTCTTCGCGGCTTACTCAGTGGCCATTAGTGCAGATGGAAATATTTCAGTGGCAGCTTTCTTGGAGCATCTGGCTTTGTAAATGTGACCCTTGCCCGTCTATGCTGGCATGGACACAAGGTCCGGCTGCTGGGAGTTGCACCCTGCAAACAGTAATTAAAAGTGAAAGGAGGTGAAATACGTGTTTCTTTTAAAAATCTAGTTTGCGCTTAGGGAAATACAGAGGATGATCCATGCTCCTTGGCTTCTTCCCCCACCTGAGGGTGGGCTCAGTATCTTCAGCTGCTCTGTCTCAAACGTGCTGGGGGCATGGTGCTGTGATATAAACTGAAGAACATTCAACTATTTCCTCTGTGAAGGGATAATGTTAAGACGTTTAGATATCATAGACCCATAGAATGGTTTGGGCTGGAAGGGACCTTAAAGATTATCTAGTTCCATGTCCGCTGCCATGGGCAGGGACACCTTCTGCTAGAAGGTGATGGTGATGACAATCTTATAAAAAGTCGAATCTGCAGGTCAGTTGATTGGGCTCTAGTCAGGGAATAAATCTCATTAAAAGAATTTTTTCCTCCCATCTCTATGACCTTCCTCTCTCAGATATGTTTTTCCCAGTTTCCCTGTAATGGGAAACTGGATTTTAGTTTCTTTTCCTTTAACTGCTTTGGAGTAGTCCTTGGCACCACAAGGCTTATGCACCTCACAGTCTTCCAAGGCAGACGAATGTTTGCACAGACAAAAATATTAAGGCAAAGACCTCTTCCCTATCTCACCCTGGCTGGTCATTTTTACCCATGCATGTCTCCTTTCTTGAGATAATACTAGCATCTGTGTGACTCGCATCTGGTATAAAATGCTTGCAGAAATGAAAATAAATCCAAAGTGGGGTTTTTTCGCAAACCAGGGATCCAATCTGGTTTCCACTGCTGCATGGTGGGACTGGGTGTAGGGCAGCCAGAATCTGCTGCTGGCCAAAGCTACAGCCTGAGGAAGGATTTATGAAAGACAATAATGCTGTGTTTAGGGTAAAGGCAGGTCCCACATCTGTGTCATCCTGTTGTCCTGTTCAAGATTGCACCATAACTACTGTCTGCTCTGCATACCCAGATGTTGCAACATCTGGACAGACATTATGACAGACAGTAAGAAGATTTTTGCCAGATGGGAGGATCTTCAGTGCCTTTTTGCCTCCCTAACACCTCAGCTACTCCTGGAATGTGGAGGAGAAGCCCATAGCTGAACTTTCTCAGCTAAGCTGAGCTTGTGTTAGGCTACAAAGTGTAATTCGGGGAAGGATGTGTGTAAGGAGGGATGAGTGCAGCATCAAAGCAAGGAGCTGCAAGTGGCAATCTTATTCACACATGTTTTACCTCCTACCCTGGCATTGTTTATTGCCTGTGCATCGGCTTAGACCAGAGCCAATGAACCAAACAACATTCTCTGTGTAATTATATGCTTAATGGGAACAAGCAGAGGTTCCACAGCCTAGATTTGGAGAGGATTGTTTCTTAAGTAGTTGCCTCTGAAGAAGAGCTGGGAAGGAATATGCCAAAGTCACATGCGGAAGTGAGAGTGGAAGGGCACCATTCATTGTAGGAGCATGTGGTCTAGGGGCTATGCTCTGCAGCCAACTCTAATCAGTCAGTGCCTGCTTTGGCACTTCCTCAGACGGTAAACCAAGAGCAAGAAGTTGCATCAAGTGCTCATCTTGCCCTGCTGAGGACCAGGTAGCTGCAGCTCTGAAAGCACATGATATGACTGATGCCGAAAACAGAGCCCAGGGGTGTGACAAGAGGTAATCTGGCTGTACTTGTGGTGACATGGAGTATTTCCCTTCCAGACTGGTTTTCCACATCACCCTTTCTTCTAGAGGTTAATGGTCTTACAAGGGCAGCAGCAATAAACAAACGTGCCTAACCTGGAGCCTCATTAGTGTAAAGCCCAGCACTATACACCTACTCATTAACTTTGCATAAACTGGGTTGGCATGAGGATGGAAGCATGAGCCTCCTTCCACCTTCCATTCCACTGTCTCTGCTCTGACAAGGGCAGGAGAGCAGCTGGGCTTGAGCATATTTTAAGCTCCTGATTTTATGCTGCTGTGCAGAGCTGCTCTCAACATGAGGGCTCGGCGTAAATGTACAGGGAAGGGGCAATAGGATCACAGACAGACACCGTCAAGATCCTGGCCTAAGGCAAACATGCCTGTGGCTTTCTTACTTCATGCTTTTCAGCTCAAATTAGCTTATCTGTGTCAGAGAGGGCAGCTGTTTCATGGGGGAAGGAGGAGGGAAGGTGTAGATCACATATCTGACTCCAGAATTTTGGAAAAGAAGTAAATGCGGTGGGAAAGAGGCAGAGACAGTGGCTGAGATCCCTGCCTTGAGCCCAACGCTTTCTTCCATGGGACTGCAGAAAGAGAAACACTCCAGGGAGAATGCTTAAGCAGGGCATTATTTATGTCAATATTATTAACAGACCTCTCTCTGTCCCTTAGCTGACACCTCCCACCCTTTTTCTGCCATGTGTTTATTATAAACTGGTATAAGAACTATAGCAGATTTCCAGTTGGCCCAGGGTTTTATACAGGCTAAGGCTGAAATTAAATCATTACACTAAGACATAAGAAATAGTCTCAGTAATTTGTAAGTTTGGAAACAAATGTATCTAAAATTAAAACCCCCCCAAACCCTCAAGCAAACGAACAAGCAGACAGCAACAAAAGCTGTAAAGGGCTTTGATGGTTACATTTACTGCTAAACAGGAATGCTAATAATGTATTGGTTCTCAACCAGATTTTTCACCCATCTATTCTGGGAACTCAGCTCAACTGAAATCCAAAACACAAACGAGATATCTACACTAGTAAATTAAATATTTTATTACCGTAAATAACTGTCTGGGACTATACTCTGGAACTGAGGCCAACTGGCATGGAGAAGCCTTCATCTATATAAAAAGCCCTCCTAGAATCCAAAACAGGGTGATGTAGTCTTCTGCATTTTGGGACTGGTTCCTGGCCTATGCTGATGCCTTAGCTGTGCTCAGAAATTGTATGCCCAGGTCAAAACCTTGCTAGGAACCTCTATTAATTGCTGTTTAGCTGCTATTCAATAATATAAACAATAACCCCTTGGTATTGTTTCATTTACCAGCATAAGCAGAGCCAAAACTGCATCTTGCCAAACTGTAAGGAAATAGATACCTCTATATTTACAGTAGTTTTCAGATCCTTTTGTAAAAGAAAATGTTCTTCTTTTTATGATTATAAGTTAATTATGCAAGTCCTGAAATAAGTGTGATAGCCTGTTCTTAAAGCCACTCTCGCATTGTCTTACATGCATTCCAGATCTTGAAAGAGCTGCGTGTTGGTAGTCTCACAGCTGGCAGGCTCAAACGGAACAAAAATTGGGACCTTGGGTGCGTTTTTTAAGGAAAATCCTACTCCTTCCCCTTTGTCCCAAGACTGTTGAGCAGTGTAACTTTTCTCAGCATTCAATTTAATTTTCTTTCTTCCTCTTTTTTTTTTTTATTTAAGAGAAAAAAAAGAAAATTAAATGAAACTGATCTTTCATTAGAAACCCATTGATGGAGAAGATATCATTTAGAACAGGTTGTCTGGGAGTGAAGGCAACTCCAGCCAGAGAGGAAATGCTGCCAGCTTGCCCTCACGACTCTAATCTCTGATTTTGAGCTATTGCATGAAGCTCTGCAAATCACCAAACAATGTGAACAATAATGAAGAGGTGTTTAAGAAAGAAAGATGCCATTTGCGGGAGGATTACTGGACATGAATGGTCTGTCTCCCAGCTCTTGGCAAAGAACGAATTGCAACTGCATTGTCGTCAAATCAAATATTCCTAAAGCACCCCTAGGGATTGTTTTGCAATTTTGTTAATATTTTAAAAGCATCCCTTGATCTCTCCCAAGCCTGCCTGCAGCTATGATTTCATTTCGCTCTGAAACAGATGTCTTCTCTCTTTCTCTCTCTCCCTTCTCCCCTCTCTCCCTTCAAGTGTTCACCTTAATAAGGTACATTATGAACAATTGATTTTGAAGCCCATGAGCACGTGGAATTCAGCAGGAGACAGACCACTTTAATCCAGCCATATTTGGAGAATTGGCCTTTTTGCCAACACTGGTCAGACACGAGTCTTCTCAGAAGAAAAACAAGAAAAAACAAACAAGGAAACAAAAGCTTTCTCTCAGAAAGCACAGGACGGAAATGCAGAGCGATGACTGTTCAGAGCACCTTGGTGGCCTGATTGTAAAAGCCTGCCTCCAACCCGAATTCCCAACATTATCTTGAACTACCTACGAATACGCATTACACGAGAAACAAACATCTTAGCAGGTTTTGCTGAGCTAGGAAAAGGGGTAATGGTTTTAAGTTAAAAGAAGGTCACTTCAGACTAGATATATGTCAGAAGTCTTTTAAAATGAGGGTGGTGATACACTGCACAGGCTGCCCAGAGAGGCGGCAGATGCTCCATCCTTGAAAACATTAAACAGGTTTGATGGGGCTCTGACCAACCTGATCAAATTGAAGATGTCCCTGATCTTGGTAGGGGAGTTGGACTAGATGGCCTTTAAAAGATCCCTTCCAACCTAAACCATTCTAGGCTTCAATGATTTTTTCAAGGAAAACTGAGTAATCTAGTACTGGAGTGGCATACCAACAAATTAATCAAAGCATGGGCTCTTTGTATATTTTTCTGTGAAAAAACACTTATCAGAGCCTTAAAAACACTTATCAGACCAAGGCTACCTACCCCAGCAGTATTTATCTTACTGTTTATCTTCAGGATGGTTGACAGAGAGGTGGAGTCTCCCTGAAGGCCAGGGCTGTGACTTTGCTGGACACCTGCAAAGTGCCATCCATCACATGAATGAATTATGACTCACAAGATGATAGAAAGTGTGGCCAAGGCAGATCAAATGCCCTGGCCCTGGCTGAAGCACAGGCAGCTAAGTGGTACTATTCGTAGCAATGACCCACACTCCTGCCTATCCATCACGATGAAAAGGACTAGCTTGTTTTCTGGCTAAGCCCTTTCTACTTATTTCCATTTGTTTTCAGTAATTTTGTGGTTCTCAGATGTGGATATCACACCAAGGTAAACAGGAAGGTAGAATAATTAAAGGACTAAGCACTCATTAGTAACAGCCATTTAGTTGTAGAGCTGTTTGTGTGATGAATAAAATGGTCTTACTCATTTAAAAAGTCTATGAAATGACCACAGATGGTGTGTTGTAGAGCAGAACTCCAGTTGCAGCTGGGGAAGCAGAGGTAAAGAGGAAGAAAATTGAGAGACATACCCATGCGGTGAAACACTGCATGCCTCAGCTGGCAGCAGAACCAGGGACTGAACCGAGATCTTCTGTTTCCCAGTCCAGACCTAGCCTAAGTCTTGCAGTTAGGCCAGTTTCAACTTTGAGATGTTTATGATTTTCTGTCACTGCAGAGTAAGCATTATCCACTGGAGAGCATATTTTCATCCCAAACTTGCAGGCTTAACAGCTAAAATTCCTCTTTTCCTCCCTTGCCTTGTCTTGGCTTTTTTCCTTCCTAGTTAGGTGTGTCCAAATATGCAGATGCGTCAATGAACTCAGGGAGGAGTGGATATTTTAGTGGTGACTTCACGTGCTCCTTCTAAATTCATCTAGTAAGCCATTTTCTTTAACTGTCTTTTAAATAAAACAGAGCTGGATTGTCAGACATTTCTTTTTATCTATATTGCTTTTCAGGCCTCATTTAGTATGTAGACTCAAGACAAACTGTCAGACATATGTTTCACTTCTCTAGAAAGACACCAGTTTGATGGCAGAGGACTGGGCAACTTCTGCAGTCAGAAGCAGCCTGATTCACAGAGTGAAATAACTGCTGCTATTTCGGATCAGATCAGCTTGAAAGACCATCCAAAGACAAACCTTGTCTCAGAGAGGCACCTGCTCACAGTGACTGAGTTGTGGCGATCTTCCAGG
Source organism: Rhagologus leucostigma (assembly GCA_013397725.1). Lineage (NCBI taxonomy): Eukaryota > Metazoa > Chordata > Aves > Passeriformes > Rhagologus > Rhagologus leucostigma. The sequence goes on from VZTD01001756.1 coordinate 651,279, forward strand.
TGCGGTCCTGTTTCATGGTGTTCTTGGGTTGGACATTGTGGTTCCAGGACAATATCTGGAGGTCCTGTCTGCAGGGCTCAAGTCTAAGCAGGAAACACTTTCCTATCATCTGGGGAGAGGAGGTTATGCAGAGGCTGGCAGAGCCTGTTCATCTGGCAGCCACAGAGGGAGAAGACGACATACACCAGGGGAAGTTAAGAAGAAACATTCAATGGGTACAGTCTCTCTACAGCAACCATGAAGTTTTCCTCCCCAAATCAAGAGAAACAGCTTCCAGTCCTATGAAAAGAGCAAACAGGACTTCAACGTGCATAGGAGCTTAAAAAAATCAAGAGTGCTCCAGGATCTGAAATGTAAACAGGAGAAAATTTTGATGTAGGAGCTGTAAGAGGCAGTAAAAGTTGCCCAAATTAGGAAGAGACTGGCATGGCAGAAGAAACACACAGCAGAACTGTGAGCTGTGTGCCTAGAGCATTTGTTTCTTAAAGACTCTAGAAGCTTGAGGCTCGCAAGCCCTGATAAGCACTTGTGAGCTGGCTGATAAATGGGTCAGATGCATTCTGTCACGCTTGGCTGGGGATGCTGGCCATGAAACAGAGAGGGGGTTGGTGTGGAGTAGAAGGTCCATGTAGCCCATGCTGTTTGTGTCACTGCCCTGTGAGTCATTGCTGGACATAAAAAATAGTATCTTGAAGAAGAGCCTGGAAAAGACCATGCAGTGAAGATAATCAGCTATGCCTGCTTCAATGGGATGTTCCTCAAGCTTCCCTTAGATTATGACCTGAGCCACTGAAATGCACGTCAGAGTGATAGCAGGGTACTCATGTAATACTTTTATCTTCTTAATTATACCAGAAATATGACAGATACTTTTTTATTGCCTTAAAACAGTAACAGCAGCAGCAAAACCTAGTTTTTACCTGTTATTTTAAGGTCAGAAGGAGGGTGCACATATTCCATAATTTGTTATGGGAATAGAAGAAAAAAGTGAAGGAGACTGTCAGGGTTTTTCATGGTGCACTAGAAGCTCCGAGGTAAGGTGAAGTTGGCTTAATCCATCCAGAAAAGTTTGTTGCCTTGTCCCAGATGAGTAAATGCTGGACCTAGTCCAGCTCAATTGAGTCTCCATGATCTCAGTGCAGGGCATGTAAATCCAGACTCTATTACTAATACAATTAAAATGGTTTCATTACGTCTCTATAGCTCAATACCTGCAAAGGACTGTCTGAAATTCTGCTTTTACCTTCCATACCTGTAAAACAGGAGGTAATTTTATCAGCAGACCAGAAACAAGGATTGTTCATTTCTGTATATGTGCTCCACAGTGCAGAGCATAGGCCATGGTTATTCTTTTTTCTTCATGAATTATTCCAAATCTTTCTCTCTCCCAAGGACAATCACACCTCTATAATTCTAGTGCTATTGCTTGTGGATGGGTAGGAGGTTGTGGCCCCATCCCTGGGCAGGAGGGTTGGAACTAGATGATCTTTAAGGTTCCTTCCAGTCCCTTGAGGCTGAAGGGGAGAGAATACCAAGGTCGGGCTGATCTCAGCAGATGTCCCAGCTGATTTGCTACTGCTCAACATTTTAAAAATAAACTGTGATGGGGTTTATTCCTACATCACAGTCAAGCTATAGAATATGAACAATCATAGGAGTGGTGCTATTGCTTTCTACATTTGATTGAAAATGTTCCTAGGAGGACAGATGGGGAAGATAGAGTGACCCCTTTATTTAACCATAGATTGGTGTCATCACTAACTCTTTACAGCTTGCTACCTTCTACAGCAGGGAAGTGTTCGTCTTTCTCTACATGACGGCTAAGAGCAGGCTTGAAGTGTTTCACATATCCCTAGGTGGTTACCAAAAGTACATCCATGTACTTATGTAAAGTACTTATGTAAAGGATATACTTATGTAAAGCTTAGAGACAGTAAGAAGAACTGGTGTATTAAACATCTGCAATAAATGTATGCAGATTGGCAAGCAGTAAAAAACAAAGGGGTTATAAAAGCCCAGAGGAATCTGAAGGATTCAAGATCAAAACAAAAAAAAAGAATGGATATCAGTGCTACTATTTAATTCAGAAGAAAATCTGATTAAGAAAAAGGAAATTTCTGATTAACATAATGAAGTATTTTCCTGATGATCAGATCCCTTAGGTAAGTAGAATAAAATAAATAGTAATAATAATAGTAATAATAATAGTAACAACAACAACAACAACAATAACAATAATAGTAATAATAAACCATCTGAACCTGGAGTGACCTGAACATGAGAAAGAACTTTATCTCCCTCACTGGAAATATTCAAGAACCATCCAGGTGCAATCCTGTGCAATGTACTCTAGGATGGCCATGCTTGAGCAGGGAGGTTGGACCAGACGATCCACCCAGAGCTCCCTCCCAACCTGACTCATTCTGTGATTCTGTGACTCCCCAAAGCACTATAGAAACCGTGTTGTATAAAAATGAGCAGTCTTATGTTGGATTGGGGATGGAATAGCCTAGTAGAGTCTCTTCCGCTTCTTAGGTTTACTATAATGTATCATTCACAGTGGAGCCAGATTAATCTGTACCAATGCAAAAGCCTGTCTCTGTTTCTCGGTAGCCCAAACCAGGAATGATGTGGAAAAGCTCCTAACCACTTTGGCATCACCCAGAATTTTAATGGAAAAAGAAAACAAGCTGTTTCCAATTGGTGGAGATCCATACCCATATCACAATGCTGATGTACCCTCCATACAACCAGAAAGCTTCACTGACTCAAAGCAAGTCTGAATTCATAACCTTAGCACAGGGAGATCGATTCTCTGTAAGGAAAACCTCTGAAACTGGAGAACTGCTGTACAAGTCTCTCCCTGAACCAAACATCTGCTTGTTACTTGGGTGGAGTGTGGTCTAGATTTCTTACTCAATGGTAATTCCCAGTAGTTTGTAATGGGCCCTTAGTAATCCTTAACTTATGGTAACAGCTGTTGGAAGGCAGCCCAGGAGGGCGGTTGGGTTGATAGCTCAACTGAGGGCAGGAGATGCTTCTCATCGCAGCTTTGATGGAGAGGAGAGTCAGGGCCACCAAGCAACATCACTAAGCTTCAAAATATCCTGGTGTTCTTGCTTTTGTGAGGCACATACATGGGAGATCTGGAAACTGTCAGCTTGCTCCAGCTTTGTAGCACCCTCAGGGAAGAAGCAAATACTCTGCTGACTCTGAAGATGTGCAACTCTAACTGCACTAATTCAATAGTAACAGCGAGTCAGGGTGAACAGACCTACCACTACAGAGAGGACACCATAATGGAGAGGCATTTAGTTGACAGATATGAACTGCTTAGCATTAGTGGAGACAATGAAACACCACATTTGTGAGCAGTAACACAGACTTTATCTGATGTACGGTACATCTGTGCCTTAAATTTCCTCTAGAGCGCAGCTGGGTGTTAATCCCCTTTTCTTGTTATACCCCTCTCCGGCAGTGAATACACTTGTCAATTAAAATACGTTCTTTGAAGTTATTTCAAGCTTTCCAGAGTAAAGAATCATGAAGTCTCACTATGACCCAGGATTAATTAAGAAGGGCCAAATCTGACCTCATGTACGGGAGTGTAAATGTGTTGTAACGCTATTCCCAGCCTAGCAAGAGAAGACATTTACTCTTGGTTGGTAATTTTATGTGGTTTTTTACAATCTTTGGTTAGGAAAAATTAAGGTAGTTTTATTCTTCAGCTGATAGTCTGTGGACTCCATCTTCATGGGATTTCAGTGTTGCACAGCTGCAAGTGCTTTCTTTAAAATAAACCTAGGTCTGAGACAACTCTGGGCCATGAAGATGATCGGAGGGCTGGAGCACATCTCTTGCAATGACAGGCTGAGAGAGTTGGGGTTGTTCACCTTGAAGAAGAGGACAGACCTTAGACCCCCTTCCAGTACCTAAAGCGGCTATAAGGGAGCTGGAGAGGGACTTTTGACAGAGAATGTAGTGATAGGACAAGGGGGAATGCCTTCAGACTGAAAGACAGTAGATTTAGATTAGGTATTAGAAAAAAATTCTTTCTCGAAAGGGAGGTGAGGCACTGGCACAGGTTGCCCAGAGAAGCTGTGGATGCCCCATCCCTGGCAGTGTTCAAGACCAGGCTGGATGAGGCTTTGAGCAACCCGGTCTAGTGGAAGGTGTCCCTGCCCATGGCAGGAGGGTTGGAACTAGATGGTCTTTATTGTCCATTCCAACTCAGACAATTCTGTGATTCTTTTATAACTTACCCAGATAACCACATGAGGTAATCTGCTGAAATATTTACCAAAAAAAGGGGAAAATTTATCTTGTTTATCATATATCTTTTGAAGTGGTACATCTCTAGGCATCTTTGGACTACATCTGTGCTAGCAATCCTTCCACTGATGATGTGAGTGAAGTGGACACAGTACTGAAAATCAGGTCCTCATATTCTCTTTTGTGCTTTTATTACATATGCCCTGCCAGAATGGGATCTAATCAATTGCTCATATCTGGTAATGATTTGCTGTATACTAAGATATTATTTAAGATTATCATCACTATCTATTGTGTCTCCTGCAGAAGGATGCCGAATCCAATATTCAAAGTGGTTCTGCAACTGCACGAAAGCTCTCATGGCAGACTGGAGACCGTCACAGACAAGCCCAGTTCAGCATCAGATGTATATACCTCTTCCACATGAATCGAAAACATAATTCCTTAGATGCCCGCGACTTAGTGGAAAGATTCACAACCCTTTCCAGTTAAGTAATGATGCTACAGATGGAGTTCGCATATGGAAAACATGTTGTGTATACAAAATTGAGATGTGGCAGGGAAATGTCACACAAGCTGATTTGGGGGAACAGTAAGACACCCCTTGACAAGCTTGCTAGCATGCTGCTGAGAAGGCCTGGAGAGCATTTGAAGGATGTAAGAGAGTTTTCCCTTTAAACTGATAAAAAGAGAGGAAAACAAAGGTCAATTTTGTGATGAAACTACTTTCATTGTGTATTTGAGATGTCTCTGGTCATTGGAAGAGGCTGGGAGGGAGCTATCCAGGAGAGGAAGGGCAGGGAGAAGACCAAAGCCATGCAGCTGGTGACAGCAAATGCAATGGAAGCCATTGCCCATGATTCCCATTTGATAGATTTTTACTTAATTTTACAGAAATAAATGAACACAGGCGAGATAAAGTGGCAAAGAGATTTGCTAATATTTTACAGTGGAAGTCCAATAGTACAGCACTGCTCTTTCAACAATATAGAAAGAAAAACAGTAAAGAAAGAAGTCACCAGCTGAGTGTTTGGACATGCTCCTTGACTATTTCATTAATCCACCTTCATTTATTTCTAGCTTGATAGTGTGATCCAGAGCAGTTGATTAAACTGTAGAGAGTGGCAATTTATTCAGCTAATGTGAAGTAAATGAAAGATAAGCACACGTTACATGAGTTTTTCAAAATTTGATACAATAATAAACTCTAACTCCCTGTGCCTTCTTCAAAACATTAACAAAGTATCATCACACTTCTGTATTCTATTACCATCAGGTATTATTGCCAAGACATGGAAATGAACAGAAGAATTAGAGACTGGTGATTTTTTAGGAGTCCATTTGGAAAACAAAGTACATTGGGCACCCTCATTCCCCTTTGCATTTGACCTGTGTTTATGCAGCTAAATTTTGCTTCTTTGGGAAGGTTGTGAACACAAATAACTTCATCTGGTATTCATGTTGCTTTCATCATTGCATTTTACTGCAATGAAACACTAAGTTAAAAAATCCAAATATGTATGAGAAAAAATAAAAACAATAAAATTATTTTGCTATTTAGTTCTTTGAGTGACATTCTTGAATATTTAATGTTATTTATTGGTGGAATCATGTGCCATTCATTCCACACATGTAAATGGAAATGGGATCTAGCCTCCTATTATAGGATGTTTGTGTATATTATTTTTTAAGTGGAAGCTGGTGGAAGAAAAATCAGTCCACTGGGTTACTTTAGAATTATTTCCAATGGGTTTCAGCACTTTAAAGTGCTTCTAAAATTATATTAACTGAAACTCAAGTAGAACCCTGTTGAGTACACTCATGAAGCTGCAGCTACAATCACGAGGCTTAGAGAACTGTGTTTCACAGATGTACATAGCCTTGATGTCTCAAGTGCCCATGTAATGTTCTCCTTTTCTCTCTCCACATGGTTTCTTCCCTTTGCTCATTTTTCTTATTGTATTTTATTTTTTTACAAGGGCGAGGGGAAGGAAAACACAGCTGTTGACTCTCACAGATCTGCAATGTGGCAAGACAAATCTCAGAGGTGGTCAAGACTCAAAGGCTTGCTGGGAAGCCTGCGCCTTTTGGCTTCTGCTCTCTATTATTTCTTGATCAGCATTCATCAGTATTGCCTTTGGGAAGAGAAAAGAAGAAGGAATAGGAAACAAAGGTCTGATCTTTGTGCCGTCCTTTGGGCTTGCTCACTGTACAGCATCTTAAATAGCAAGTCCCCTAACTTCTTTGTGGTATTTCTTTAAGTAAGGAAGCAAGTCGCTATCATCAACAACACCAGTCTTTTGTAAAGTAACAACTCCCTTTCGAAACCTAAGATCTGCCTCTGTGTCCTTCTTAACCCTTGCCTCTACTCCTTCCTTGCAGTCTGTCACCAGTTCTTCCTAAAAAAGGCCCTACTTAAATCCTTTCCCTAACCCTACACTCACTGTGTGTTTTATATATTCTTTTGTTATCTGACTTAGCTTGTCCAGCCAGAGCTTTGGGAAAAGGTTTCAGAGACAGGGACATCCAGGTGAGTGACCTATTGCACTCTGCCACTGTCCTAATGTTTGACCTTGGGCAAGTCAATAGCAAATGGGTAACATTACAAAGCTGCATTTGCCAATATTTAATAGTGCATGTTATATAAATGACATTATAACATCTGCTTACTGGCACGGGAATAGTCTGTTTAAACTATATCCAACTAGCAATAATGAAGTGGACAAAAACTTTTCCAAGTTTGAAGAAAAGCATAAAAAGAAAGGTAAAAATATAAAAAAAAAAGGAATAATTTTTAAAAAGTATGGAAACAATCCAGAGAGATTAGAGTCAAGAATTAGTGTCAAAAAGTTGTAACAGAGGTGCCATTTTAATGAATCACAGAATCAATTACGTTGGAAAAGACCTCTGAGATCATTGAGTCCTTATGACCAGACGCCACCACGCCAATAGACCGTGGCACTGAGTGCCACATCCAGTCTTTCTTGAAACACCTCCAGGGATGGTGACTCCCACTCCCTGGGCAGTCCATTCCAATGTCTAATCACTCCTTCTGTGAAGAAATGCCTCCTGATGTCCAATCTAAACCTCCCCTGGCACAGCTTAAGACTATGTCCTCTTGTCTCATCTCTAGTTGCCTGTGAGAAGAGACCGACCCCCACCTGGCTACAACTTCCTTTCAGGTGGTTTTAGAGAGCGATGAGGCCACTCCTGAGCCTCCTTTTCTCAAGGCTAAACAACCACAAGTCCCTCACCCTCTCCTCATAGGACTTACCCTCTAGACCCTTCACCAGCTTCACTGCCCTTCTCTGGTCACACTTCAGCACCTCAATGTCCCTCCTGAACTGAGGGGCCCAGAACTGGGCACAGAACTCAAGGTGTGGCCTCACCAGTGCCAAGTACAGGTGGAAAATCTCTTCCCTGCTCCTGCTGGACACTCTATTCCTGATACAGGCCAGGTGCCATTGGCCTTCTTGGCCACCTGGGCACATGACAGTGTTGACCAGCACCCCCAGGTTTCCTCTGAGCCACTTTCCAACAACTCTGCCCCAAGCCTGCGGTGCTGCCTGGAGTTATTGTGATCCAAGTGCAGGACCTGGAATTTAGTCTTTTTAAACCTCATATCACTCGTCTTGGCCCATCAATCCAGCCTGTCCAGATCCCTCTGCAGAGCCTTCCTGCCCTCCAGCAGACTGACACTTCCACCCAACTTGGTGAAGGGCTACTTTTAAAAGTTTACAAAACAGTAAATCAGACCGTAAGTTTCTATTTAGAAATATCATAACTGTGAGACTTCAAATGTCAAACTACCATGCAGAGTACTAAAACACAGCCAACAAACGGAAGAGTTAAAATGCAATGTGCTCAGGAAATGTGTCCTTCTTTTCAGTGGAGCAAACTTCCCAAATGGGAGACTGCAAAATACTTTTTTAGCAGCTGGCTCTCCACTGAGGGTTCTCTAAAACTGGCCATGAAACATCAAGCTTTGTGAGACACTGAGGCTTGCTCCATCCATCTGAGATACTGTTTCCTTGGCCACAGAGTGTGACCTGAGCACCAGCCTTAGTGAAACTCAGATTCCCAAAGCAAAAAAGCAGGGAAAATGATGAAATACAAAGCAGTAGGAAAACAAACCCACTTACAAACTCCAGGCACAGATCGGATCCCTCAGAATCAAGCAGGAGAAAATGACGGCATCCTGGAAGTGTTCAAGGCCAGGTTGGATGGGGCTTTGAGCAACCTGGTCTAGTGGAAGATGTCCTTGCCCTTGGCAGTGGAGTTGGAACTAGACGGTCTTTATGGACCCTTCCAATCCAAACCATCCTAGAATTTTATGATTCTAAAATCCTATCAAAGCAAACTCTGTAGCATTTGCTACGCTTTTGTTCTGTTATGAAGAAATTAATTGTTGGGTTCTTCTCTAACTTGCATTTCTGAGTCATTTGTTTTTAATTAAGCCTCTGGTTGTCACATTTTCTTGCATCTTGCTATTGTGTGCCTAAAAACACTCTCTGTGTTCCGAGTCTACTTTTTTCTGTTCTTATCCTGAAGAAAAAGTTGTGTTGTGGATGTATCTAATTCCATCTTCTTCTGCCTCGATTAGGGGAACTGACTGTTGAGCGTGAACTGAGCACAAGCTTCTTGTCATTATTTATCACCTTTTCTGAAGGTACTTCCTGGTCAGATCCCAGACTCCTTGGGTTCAATACACCATGAGTACTGACATTTATAGTAGCCTTGAATCACAGAAAGTTATGGAAAAGCAGAGATTTCATTCGACAAAAGACTCAGGTGCATTTGCACTGATTCCCTACCGGTATCCTACTGTATTTTATGGTTTCTGCCAGGCATAGGTAGTTTTCATTCCCTTTGTGAGGTAAATGGAAGCTTTACCATCAAATGGAGGCTGGAACTGGGTGATTAAGGTCCATTCCAACCCAACCTTTTCCAAGAAATGCTGGAAAAACAATGCACTGAAGACATGCCCTTTGGAAGAAATCCTGCTTCCTTTCCTTCTAACCTGCAGCAGCTCAGAGTTGCACATTCTCCACTGAAGAATGACTGTCCATTCCTAGCACCCTGCACAACCTTATCACAACATCCCAGTCCTTAGCACAGCCAACCATTCTGATCCAAACACAGCCATGGATTGCTGTCTCACAGGACAAAGAGCAGCTCTGAAAGGAAAAAAAGCAAACAAACAAAAAATACCCCCACATGCTGGTAAAAAAACCCAAACAAACACAATTTGTGATTTGGTCTCTTCTGTGTATAGATGGAGGCTGGTTTGACTTTACACCCTTGCAAAACTAGAAGCAGTGCCCAGGTCAAAGGAAAGCAACTCTAAGGGAACTCAAGGTTCTATACTGCGCCCAGTATTGTATAACTTATCCATCAATTACTTGGATGAAGGGGCAGATGCCTCTGCAGCAAGTTCACTGCTGACACGAAGCTGGGAGGAGCGGCAAACGCCCCAGAGGGCTGTGCAGCCCTTCAGAAGGGCCTTGACAGGTTGGAGAGATGGGCAGAGAGGAACCTTCTGAAATTCTGCAAAGGCAAATGCAGGGTGCTGCACCTGGGAAAGAATAAACTCACAGAGCAGCACAGGCTGGGGGCTGACCTGCTCTGGAAGCAGCTCTGCTCCTTCCAGAGAAGAACCTGGGGGTCCCGGTGGACAACAAGCTGTCCATGAGCCAGCAGTGCCCTGATGCCAAGAAGGCCAATGGTGTCCTGGGGTGCCTTAGAAAAAGCATTGCCAGCAGGGCGAGGGAGGTGATCCTGCCCCTCCACTCAGCCCTGGTAAGGCCACATCTGCTGTGTGCAGTTCTGGGCTCCTCAGTACAAGAGGGACATGGAGCTCCTGAAGCAGGTCCAGTGGAAGCCTATGAAGATGATTAAGGGACTGGAGCATCTCTCTTAGGAGGAAAAGCTGAGGAAATTTGGCCTGTTCAGCCTCAAGATGAGACAACATGGAGGGGATCTCGCTAATGCATTTAACTATCTGAACGAGGGTGTCAGTAGGATGGATCCAGGCTCTTCTCAGTGGTGCCAAGCAATAAGACAAGACGCAGAAACTGATGCACAGAAAGTTCCACTTGAACATGAGGAAGAACTTCTTCACTGTGCAGGTGACCGAGTACTGGAACAGATTGCCCAGAGAGGTTGTGGAGTCTCCCTCACTGGAAATATTCAAGAACCGTCCGGACACAACCCTGTGCAAGGTGCTCTGGGATGGCCCTGTTTGAGCAGGGGTTTGGACCAGATGGCCCACTGTGGTCCCTTCCAAGCCGACCCATTCTGTGATTCTGTGAACACAAAATTAGGTAAATTGTTTTCCTCTGGTGGCTCTTTGCAGCCACATCACTGCAGACTACACAGTCTTGTGGAGTACAGAGCAGTAGAGATTTGGGTCTCTGGAGCCCAGGGTTGGGAAAAGACCTTTATTTATTCTATAGATAGAGGGATGAAATGCAGCATGGAGGAATATAAAACACACCAAAGCATGAGAACAAACTTAGCTGTGCTTAGACAAAAGACTTGTGGCGGCTTCCTTCTCACCTTCTCTCTCATGACTGCATGGAAAATAAAACCAGTTGTGGCTATAAATAGAGGCACTAAGGAAGGAGGACAAATCCTGCATCATTCATGAACACGAATCTCAGACATTCTGCCAGAGCATAACTTAAACATTTGCTTACATCAAAGTGGAGCATGATCAAAAACTGCAGGCTTCCCTCAAGGCTTTCATTCAAAAGAGAAATAAAGAAAGAATTGCACTCTACCTCTGTTACTAGATGCATTGTATAAATGAAAACTAGTGTAAACAGTCTGGAGATAACTAAATATTAAATGCACAAAATTTATACAGCTTGAAGGAAAACAGTAATTGGTTAAGCTCACGAGAGAGCTGAAACTCCACACTATTATTGTTTTATTCTTTAGCAAACAGGGAAAGAAATGAGTAAAAAACAGCTACAGCACCATTCATAGGTCATCGTTATCTCCCTGAGTACCAGAAGGGAATGCCTTCATGTTCAGGCCCCTACAGTCACAGGCAATTATATCAAATTCTAAGACCTACCTAAATTAAGACATTCTGATGTATCCGTCTTTCTCCCAGGGATCAGCGTAGCCCACATCAGACACAGCAAACCCACCCTGAAGATGCCTGATTTGGCAGGAAGGCTCCTAATGCAAACACTGAGTTATTCAGCAACAAAGTCAAGCCCTTGCCCACACAGCATCCACTCACACACCCTGAGCACAAGCCGTAAATCACTCCTCTAGACAGCGCAACAATGGAAAGACCTTCAGCACCTATAACCACAAGAGGTAAAATCTACACTGGGCCACCAATAAAAACCAGGGCAAACTAAGGGCATGGCCAGTGTTGTAAATCCCCTGTAAGGGTGGGAAATATCTTGAGAAAATTCCTCAATGGACCACCTGCCATTTTCTTCCAGAAAAGCTTTGTCATTCCTGCTAATATCACCCAGGCAAAATTCTTTTATGAACCTGGGAGACTTTCGGTGTTCCTGGCACAGCCTGCTCTGTCAAAGACACACTCTCCTGTCAATCAGTTAACACAGTTAATGAGCGATAGTTAATTGAGTTAATAACCGCATAATAAACTTAAGGATAGGATGTTACCAGAGAGCTCAGAGCGTTTCTCCTCAAGGTGCTACTGTCTACAGCCTTCATGGAAAGCCAAATATTTTCTCATTTATTTTAACATTATTCTTCAAGGCCGCATATGTACCTCACTATAAGCTTGCACAGTGCTGAGCACAACCAGGCTTTGGTGCCACTGCAATGCATATTTGCCAGGTTTTTCAGAAAATATTCCCAGTAATTTCAGCAGGGAACTGTGCTGCAAAATTGCTCTTTAAGACCTCGTGGTTCCTAGTAAAATCTGAAGGAGACAGAAAGGTTGTCGGGGAATACCTCAGATCCTACAGCAGGTCACCAAATACTAATGTAAGAGTATTTCTAAAGCGTAATTCCAAACATATATAAGTCAGAAAAATACTTAAAATTTCTAAGTGTACCTCATCTCCAGGTAGTGGGTGGGATTCAGAGCCCCAAGTTTACACATCAGGAAGCTGTGTGTTTATATTTGAGGTATGCTCAGACTCCAGATTCTGTTTAGAGTGGAACAAGAACTTCCAGCAGATGAATAATTTTGTCATGAAATAGGCAGCTGAAGTCAGACTTAAGTTTTAAAAAATTAATAATCAGAAGAGCTGAAATTTGTGCATGATGGGTGAAGGTATTGGCAGGTCTCTGTTTCCAGAGTCTGCTTTCTGTCTTTCTGATACAAACCTGGTTGCATGCAGCTTCTTGGATATGTGTTTTTATTCTTTTCCCAGGTGAGGATTAAAGTCTCACTACCTTTGTCTGTTTTGGGGTTTTTTGTGAACTTTAAAGAGCCATCAGCATTCTTCTGTTAAAAATATTTTTTCATATGTTTAATAAAAATTTCTGTCTCTGACTATTTTTTTTTATTTGTAAACCTGCTCACCCCCAAAATATGGTCAGTCAACAACATGCAAGCAGCTCGTATGAAAAATTTTTACAGATCTTTTGAAATAGAAGGCAGTATAGTAAGTATAGGATAACAGTGTGGCTGTAGGCCTAGCCCAACCATATCAGCTTCTTCAAAGGGACAGGAATCAGCCTTATTGTAAATCATTCCTACTGATGATCAGTCTATTGATGTCCGCACTGTGCTATCAGGTCACGGAGCAATCAGACGCTCCTCACATATTTGTAAATCTCTGATGGACTTTGCCACTGTTCCCAATTTAAATGGCTCAGGTGAGCAGGCTATAACCACCAGAATTTGCTGTGATGGTAGAGGGGGAAAGTAATGCAGTTTATAAGTTTGTACAGTTTTAGTTTTCTCCCAACATAGGCCGGGAAATAACAAGCTCTATAATGATCTCTGCATCATGTATGCAGCCCAGAGAAATGAATTAAGTTGTCTGTCAAGGAAGGACTAATGCATATTATTTCCAATACCTTCCTCCACTGGATTTCCCTCCTTTTAATATGTGTATTTTATACCTACCTATACATAGATAAACATTATTTTTCAGATTAAAGCAACTAGCCAGCTGGTCCTACACAACAATTTAAAAACAAAAACAGAGTATAAATTCCTTACATGTGTTAAATTGAAATATCTGATTTATATTCTGCTGTTAAAACAGCTCTCTCAAGGTTTCTACTCACCATTTTGAGCATTTTCTTGTCCTTTCAAAATCTATTATCCATGTCCGCTCATGAACCTAAAGCTCGACATAAACATATGCAAGTACAAGGGAAGAAAAGTGTCTGCCCAATGGAAATGGAGATCTAAATTTGGAGTAAGTTGGTACTGAAAAGGATGTTTGGGCAAACGGAAATAGACAGGAATTGTCTTTTGGGGAAAGAGAAATTAAAGTAATAAATTTTGAAGGACAAGGAAGACGCAAATTTGTGCAAAACTCTAAATGATAAGATGGTAACTGCATGGACTTGGTCTTTCTTCCTCATTGAAATCCCACTGGGAGTGATTCTCCAAAATTCCTGCTTTGGGTGCTAACTCTGCATACGGACTGCACAATATTCAAGGCAGTTCTCCATCCCTCTTTGGAAGAATTCCTATTTTTCAGATGTAAATGCTGCCCAGTTTCTTGCTCCACATGCTGACTGAGCACTGAGGATGAAGAGAGAGTTCTCACTGGTTCCCAAACACACAAACAGAGAAAATTTCTGACCAATGCATTTATAATTTGGGCTTGATTTTTTTCCTAATGTAGTAAAGATTTGGGACACAAGAGCAAACAGAGAGTGTGACCTCAGGAAAGTCCCACAATAGGATTACTTTTCACTTTCCATGGGCATAGTTCAGAAGGAAAATGTATCGAGGCAATGAAGATGTTTATTTAAACACACTGGAAGTTATTATACATCAATTCATGGAGGAGGAGAAAGATTGCACCAAAGTCCTCAACAAACAAACAACTTCCTGTGTTTAAAGAATTTTGGTCTTGGTCCTATCTTCTCTAATGAATCTCTGCCTGAAATTTAATCATACACTACCAGAATTACTCATTCTGTATCAGTAACACTCAAAAAGTTAAACCATGCTTATTCAAACCCATAACTTTACTTTTTCTTATATTATCTGGCTCAGAATCATTGAACTCAACAGAAAGTGAGCCATTTCCTTATTTTCTCTGCCATATAATTATTATTACACATTCAATTTTCATTCCTTATTATAGATGTATTTTACAATGTGTATAACTATACACAAATAAAAATCTAATTGAATCAATACCAAACCCACATTTTCCAGCTAATCATACCAATAATTCTCCTTTGTTTTCTCTATTTATGTCAGTGGATACCTGAAAAAACAATTAATGCAATGTTGCTGTAGAGCTAAGGAAGTAAATTGACTTCCAAACCTGGGGAATTTTTGGTGAAAATGTAATTTTCAAAATGACTGGATAAATAAGCCATTGTTATTCAAAAATTAAGATTACTCACATGAAGCCTGACAAAATGCTGTCAATAACCTCTCCTAATAACTACCTTCTTCTACAAGAATACGCTGATCATAGAAAGGTGGTGATAAATAACAGCCTGTTTGCTCTTCCACTGCAATGCCGTTACTCACCCATATTTATAACATATCATTTACTAAAGTGTGCATGTTTATAGGCTCTCTGGAAAAGTCTGATAAGGACAGAGATTGGTGGCAGGCTACGCTCCAAATGACTCAAATTTCCTTTCTCCGTTGATGCTGGCTTTCAGCAAAGCCGGAGCAGAGCACTCTGCATCCTTCAGCAGCTCATTTTCTGTGCTCTCCTTGAGCTATGTGGCAGCGGGCACGAAAGGAATGCAAAGTCATGCTCTTGTGTGCTGCCCTTCGGCTTCATTATTTACTTTACACTCTTCTACCTGAATGCATCAGAAAGGGCTCTTTTTAAGAATTCTCCTTCTCTGCCTGCTTTTAGCAGGAGCCTGCTGCGAGGCACTGTTAGTCTAATTTAAGCTGGTGGGAGGGCATGTTCGATGGCTTCACCAGGTGCTGGGCTGGAGGGGGCTCCTCACAGCCATATTCTGAAAAGCTTTGTTATTTACCCTCTTTTTCCAATGCCCACCCACCCCTCCTTCGGCACGGCTATTCTTTAATTGTAGCCCAAGCTTAACGCAAATTCTTCCTGAAAGCATTTTTAGGCAGTTCCAGAGTTGCTTTTCATTTACCAGGGCTGAATGGTAGCTTTGATGGCATATGTATATCCAGCTTAGCAAAATGGGTACATAAAAGAGGTAAGAAATGGCTTTCTTGTGCTTTCAAAGCGTCAGTGTAAAACTTCAGCTTCTGCCAGTGCCACAGGAATTTTTCCAGGGTAAAAAGTAACCTAAATAGCTATTACACTGATGTATAATACGGAGAACAAGAAATAATTACTGAGAATTAACTCATTATAACTTCAGTGTGAGGACACTGTGGAGGGTCTACTGAAAGCAAACAGCAGAAAACTAGCCCGAAACTTCTACCAGAGCTGCCAAACTTTGGAAGGCTGGCCTGGGAGGTGGAACAAAAGCCATGCTGGTATTGCACTCTGCTGATAATGTCCTTCCATCCGTTGTGTGGCCCTGAAACAACCTCATCAGATGGTCATTTGTCAAAAACAAATTTAGACCAATCTACCATATGTAATTCACAATCATGGCTTGACAACATACTGCAGTTATCCCCAGCAGACACAACTGTTTACATTTTACACACATAATTGGGTCTGGTTCAGTAACATTTTTCATTGGTGTGTCTGCCAAAATTATTAAGCTATTAGTACATGCTGAATCGGTGCCAAGCAAAATATTTGCCAATAAAATTGGCCTTATCTGTATAAATGCCAAAAAGGTTTGTGTTTTTTGGTGTGTGTGTGTCTATTTTTAAGACTTTATTCCTTATACGTATATGTAAATGTTGAACAACACGACTGGACACCGGTGTAGCATATTAGACCAAGACAGTCTAGAGTTTGGATGTGACCCTTGGGATAATGTCTTGTCTGCCATGTTTTCTGCTGCCATAGAACCATAGGATGGTTTGGGTTGGAAGGGACCATAAAGATCATTCAGTCCCAATGCTGCTGCCATGAGCATGGATACCATCTACTAGACCAGCTTGCTCCAAGCCCTATCCAACCTGGCCTTGAACACTTCCAGGGACAGGGTAGCCACAAATTCTCTTTTCTGTTGCCACACAGGATATGCATGGTGCCCAGTAGTAAAAACCATGGAGGAATCTTCTTCCTAAATCACTTCTTAGCAAGCTGTGAAGGACTAGCCACCATATCCACACTGAACTTGGGACAGAGAGAGGGATCCTTAAGCTGGAATTTGCTTCCCAGCATGCAACATTCAGCCCAGTCTTTAAACATGAACCCATAACACTACACAGTTCAGATCATCACAGCCCCTCTGACATCCATCTTGCTGTCTAACACCCTGAATTAGGTATTTAAATTCACATCTAATCTTCACTACTTACAAGGAATTACAGAAACTTAGCTAGTTGCATATTTTTTTTAACACACAGCTTTCTGAAATCTTAATGTGTGTTGGTTTTGTGACTGGTCACAAGAGTCACCAGAGAAGCAGCAATTTTGTTACTGGGAGGTAGATTCTTTTTCAGTACTATCTGCAGCTTCAACACCAATTCAGGAAAACGTTTTCTCAAAACCACTTACCCACACTGCGTCTCAGCTTCCCAACTGAAGAGGAGGTGTGCTATGTTATTTAAAAATGCCTCTTTTTAAATCTTGTGGAGAGGAAAATAGTTTGTAAGCGGCAACTATTCAGGGAAATTTTCTCCCACCTCCTCAGGAAATAGGTTGTTTACTGTAATATTCTCAGTAATTCTCACTCAGACCATCAAAATGTGAGTCCCTCAAACTCTCCAACTCCTTGAGATCTCTCCTTCCCTGTAGTCCATTCATGGGAAGCAAAGAATGACATGAACTCCCACACACTTAGGCAGGGGTTACTGTGGCTTAAATTTATGGGGAACAGGACTAATTACTAGTATTGAGTCTCCTGTGAGGTTAAAGAACAATGCTGAGAAGAGGAACAAAAGCACAAGCTTTACTCTTCAGTGTAATTGGACATCAAAGATGGACAATTGTATTTATTTGGGTTAGAAGATGTGTAATCAACGTGGCAAAGGTAGATGACAGAGTCTGCATATCTGTGACACGATAACATCAGACTTCAGTTCAAATAATGAAAAGGGGGCAAATTTTCCACCCTCATTAAAATGTCTGTGGTATCACTACCTTCATGGGATTTACAGCTGCAATTCATCTTATCCTAATGCACACATATAAAATATATCAGCTACGGAGCTCTGCAGAAGGCCGTTTCCTTTCATTGACAGTAGATAAATTCATTGACAGGGTGACTAGCCAAAACATGGATGTCTGCACTGCCGAAAGCTAAAAAATAAGGCACGGCAAATTCAGCTTCTGTGAACCGCCAACTGTTTTTTTTTTTTAATCTGCTTAATTTCTCAGGTCCCAAAATTTTGAAGGATCTTTTAAGTACTCAACAAGCCCACATGAGTTATTCAACATCTAGGAAAATCAACATGCCAAGATATTATTAGTTTATTAAACTGAAAAAACATATTCAGTTTAACATCTCCAGATAATGTGTTTCCCTGGAATGAGCACACAAATGTGCGAAATACAAGACTTCCAAACCAAGTTTAATTCCTCCATATTTTTAAAGAGCATACTTTGAAAAGCACAGATTTTCATACCATCATATTCTGGTATTTTTAGTGCTTTTTATTTTATTGTAGTCTCCTTTTTCGGGTAATCTATGCGGAATTGCACCAATTCTCCACCCTTCGTATGACATCCCCTAAAAGTCACTGAGCATGAAAGAACAAGTCAACCTTGACCTCACTTTCTCTGTATTTGAAAGAGGGCCTTTATCTTAATGTTCTCAAGTTGTGTGTCCTGCTTTGATTAATACACCCATTAGGCATTGCTTCTAGTTTTTTTCAATCAGTCAGCATACAACACTCATCAAGAAGCCTTGAGGTTAATTTTAAATGATTTTTCCATATGGTAACTAAGAGACAGCATTCCTGCAGTGCTGGCTGTTCAGCTGCACAGGGTAAGGTGGTGGACTTTGTCTTCGGGGAAGCAAAGAACAGTTGGAATCAATGGTTTTAAGGGTCTTTTCTGACATAAATGTTTCTATGAAGACACCAAGGCAGTGTTCACACGTACATTGCCTTCAGGCAACGTGAGGTTCAGCTTCATCTCACCCAACCTGGCTGATGTGTCCAGGTAAGAAGATATGGATTTTCTTCCAGTAATAGGTGCAGACAGAATGAAAGTTCCCGAGGGTGGTTTCCTCATTAAGATCTATGAATCTCCTCTGGAGGTGACTGTCCAGGTGATGTAGGAAATAGGATTAATCTCACAAGGCAGCTACCCCTTGCTAGTTTTCTAGACTCCCCTAATGTATAGAAAATAAAAAGTTACACTTTTGTACTCAATTAAGCTGTCCCGTTTTATTTGTTCACTGAAGGTGAGAACTGGACATTTAAAATGCCTTCTCTTTAAGAAGTTTAAAGCAGACACTTAGGGTTTTTTTGGGAGAGATGAATGCTACCTGAAATAGGGATAAGCAGCATGATCCCAAGCTGTAACTCATCTATTCATTATTTTACTATGTTGTGAAAAATGTAAATTCACTGTTTCTTATAATCAGAGAGGGGTTAGTGAAATCCTATGAAAAAATGGTTACAAAATTTCTATAAAAAAAAAAGAAAAAAGAAATAGGATGGTTTAGCTGGAAGGGACTGTTCTTGCATTGCTCTCCCATGTGTCACATCCCTACTTCTGGACACATCTCTCTCCTCTTGTTTACTTCCCAAGGGCTATGCAGCTGCTCTAAGAAAGAAGACACCACCATTCATGCAAGGGATGACAATCCTTCATCACTTCCACCTTTCCACCCTGACAACTGCTGACCATGTTGGGAGCAACAGAGAAAGGAACTGCTTTTCTTATATAAATTTTTTTTTAACATCAGTAGAAAATAAAGCCTTCCACCTGCTATTGTGCAGCTGAGTTTCTAATCTCTGGTGCCAGCACGGCTGCTGGGAGACGACCCTCAAGCAAGAGGAAGAGGGGTCAGGCATGCATGGGGCAGGACGGCTGTGCTGATGTGATGTGACACACACATGTCTCTACAGCACCAGCAAAGATACCCCCAGTTGTTAATTGCTGGGCAAAATTTGTTATTTCCCCCAAGGTCAGCAGCTCTGGACTGCACTCAGTATGCTGGCATAGAAACTAACATCAAAATTATTTCAGTTGCTTTTCCTGTGGAAATACACGGTCAGAGTCTTTTATTTTTGTTTTTAATGATCAGCCATAAAGAGGTGGCAATTAATCCCAAAGGAGAACTCCACATATCATTGTTGGCTCCAGCTATTGGTGAGACTGATAAAAGAAACAGAATATGAGAATATGGAGCCACTGATAATCTGATAATGAGTGCTGCTTATTAGGTGCTTTCCCACGTGTTTTCTTTAATTTAGAGTCCAGGCCCTAAATAGCAATTTGTTAACTTTATCAACAAAACAGTTTGCAAGGCCTTTTGGAGACCAATGCTTCCAAACTCCTCTGCAGCTCTTATTTTTCTGGTCAGAGCTCATTTGTCCACAGCAAACTTGGGTGACATGCCACAGAAAAGTCACCTTCAATTTATGTGCAAAGCCAGGCATTAAATGGACTCAGAAGGTGCTGCACATCCACCAGATTTTGATGATTACCAGGGGCCTCTGCTTGCCCGACAATTAAACCTGAAATATTGTGACAGCCAGCATGGGCGACAGAGGAAGGGACTGTAGGAGCTGAATGTCTAGATACCAAAAGCAAAGGTAAAGGGACAGCAACATAAGTTGTCAGTCCTTAGATGATTTTGCAGCTGAAAGCAGTGATTTAGGCGCTTACCATCAGAAGTCAGCTGGAAAATGACCTCAGTTATCTTATCTGTAAAATAGGTCTAATTCTATTTGTCTTCCTCTAGGGGAGCACGATGCATTTGGGTTGCTAATATTTTTGAATGCTCCAGGCTTCTTAGGAAATATGAACTACTCAAGCAGTGGTGGAAGTGCGGTGAGCACAGGTGCACTCTGCACTACACAATATGTGTCTCATCCATATAGGATGCTAATGCCAGTTTAGACAGGAAAAGGAAGTCCTAAACAGATATTTTTCCGAATTAGCAATGACTATAAGGGTGCAGTGGAGTTTGAAAGAATTTCAAATGAGGAATCAAACCAGAATTTATTTGGTTATAAAAATCCCCAGGGATCTTTAAAGGGATCGAAAGTGTGAAGGCTATCCCTTGACTTAATTATACATTTGTTCATTATTTATGTATTATTCTGACCTACTCAAGAATTTTATTTGCACACACAGTTCTTCATTTAAAAGGGTGATTTTCTTCAGCATGTGTTGTCCAGCACCCCCAACACAGGTCCATTTTAATTATAGGTGCAGCTATACATAATAAACAAGGTATTGGGAGGGACTCAGAGGACAAATTAACACATCTATTTGTATAGCACTCTCAGGCTCGTTTAATGGTTATTGATGAGGATAGATGTTTCCAGTTCTAGGACATGCCACGGTGAAGCCAAGTCTAGCCCAGAAAGAATTTTGGTGATGGATAGAGTTTTGGAGATGGATAAATTTTTTGGCTAGGATAGGGTTAAATTTCTCCACAGCAGCTGGTATGGTGCTATGCTTGTCTTCCCAAGTAACCATTATATGTGATGGAACCCTGACTTCTCAGGGATGGCCAAACATCTGATGGAAGTAATAAATGGGTTTTTCACTTTGCTTTTCTCATGCGCGTGGCATTTGCCTTGCTTGTTAAATTGTCTTTATCTGAACTCATGAGCTTTTACAGTTTTACTCTTCCAATTCTCTCTTCCATCCCACCTGGAGAAGTGAGCTAGCAGTTGTGTAAAGTTTAGCTGCCTACCAGGACTAAACCACAACAATGGGTTAACCTTGAAAATGCCATGACTCAAAGTAACAGTAATGTCAACCTTGAAAAACCATAAGGACACAGAACTTTGTTGTATAGCCAGGCACACAGTCCCTGAAAAACTGAAGAGATTTTAGCCCTTTCCTCCAGTGTGCATAACTCATGACACTTGCCATCTAGTGTCCTTACCAGCATCTGCCAACAAATCTACTCCCACTATTGGTTACTAAAATATGCCTTCCTTTGTGTTCTTATTATATATATGTACATATATATCTGTTGAGAGGAAGGACTCCTATTGCAGTGTGGACCAGAACAAACCCTGGGATGCTTCAATTTATTTCCTTAAAGTGCTTCCTCTGTGACACTGTAAGAGTACAAATCTCCCTCAGACCACACTCCCCACTTGCAAAATAGAAGTAACATTTCTTAACAGACACAGTTTTCTGTCCATTTCCTCTATATAGAACAAAAATATTCGGGGATAGGAAGTCTAGCATTTAGTGCAAAAGCTCTCTGATGTAAGTCACACGAGCCGATAGTTACATAAAAATTTGCTAAGTGATCATGGTGTAAAAAATGTATGACAGAAGCCTCCCTAGATGCCAGGTATCCCTAGATGCTTCCGTTTCCAAGAAATTTGGCCACTGGAAACTTTCAGAAATATAAAAGTATATTTAAATCCACAAGAATGATACTCAGTTTGAGTTTTGATAGAAGGTTTTAGGTACAGTTTTAGCAAAATCTTTTTTCCATATCAGATAGAAGTCCCTCAGAAATCACTCCTATCTCTGCACTGATATAACTTCAAAATGCCACACACGAAACACTCCAACATCATTAACTGTTTTGCAGTGTTGATTTTTATGTTGCAAATTTGATTGAAAACAGGAGTTTATCAGTGAAATGCTGAAATAGCCTTGAATATGGGGAAGTGAATGAGTTTAATTGCTGATGGGTTCTTTTTATTATCAAGGAGTCTTGATTATAGCTTCATAGACTTAAATTATGGCAAATCAAGGACAAGATCAATTTACTAACTAAGCAAATATTTATATGAAGCTGGAGATTGGCATATATTGATCCGTTTATAAGGACCATAATTCTTTCTGCAAAATGCATTGGCATTGAGCAGTGCTCTTTTCCCTATGTGCTTCCTCAACAGCAGGGAGCTGAAAGTCATGGAGAAAAAAGAAAACACAATTTGGCAAGCGAGAGAGCTCATCCCAGTCAAATGCAGCTGCAAACCCAAGTCACTTGTTAAGGACAACCCTTTCGATGGAGACTGATTAATGCCGGGTTATGCATTGTAGATAAATTGATAACCAGTTCTTGTAGTAAGTTAGAAATCCTACTTGAAGGAAAAGAAAGTGCTCAGAACACCTGGTTGTCAAGCTGGCAAGTGCTGATGGCAACATCACCCAGGGAAAAGCATCAGCTGCCACATCCTGAGTCTCCCTGTGTTTGTAAGAGGTCACTTGGAAATGGAGTAGAAGAGCGTTCCTAACTTGTGCGATGAAGAAGGATCCCGGTGAAATGATGACCGTTCCCAACAAAGGCTGCTTTTGTTGGAGGGAAAGGCGAGTGTGGGGGCAGGGAAGAGAAGAGGCTGGATTACCTTTTGTTGCATTTGACAGCTGAAAAGGCCCTGGTGAATAATTACCCTTAAAACTAACAAACAAGGAGAAAGAAAAAAAATGCATAAAAAGAGAAGAAAAAACCCCCTTGACCTCTCCCCAGACACAATAGCTCCCTTTGAAATAAAAACAAAATAAAAATAACTCATAGGGGAAAAAAATAACTTAATTCGACTTTTCTTTCTGCTTTTGGCAAGTGTACACACATGCTCACATATACAGATATACGTACAATTGCAAGTCTCCCCCTGTCACAGTAATCTTAAACTTTTCTAGACTTGATCCATTCACCAGCAAAGCTTACGCAAAATGCAATAAAAAAATCAAGGGAAACTCCAGCAGCTAAAAGCGCACCCTTGGTTGAAGGCCCCTTTGGTTTAGCCACAAAAGAATGATTCCTGGTGAGAGCAGTTGTCATCTGTTTTGCATACTCCTTATTTTGCTCTTAATTGGCATTATATGGAAACTTATCTACAAGGCCATGGGAACCAAAAAGCATCCATTACCCCCTCCTTCTTTGAACAAGCAGAACCCAATTAAAGCACAATTATCTCTCTTCTGCTATTAGCATCCTCCAGCAACAGAGAGACACAGATAGGAGAAGCATTGTTAGTCCGACAGCAGCCACCTTTTCTCATGAAAATTTTTGTAAAGGTCATAAAGAAAATAAAGGAGACACAAGTGGTCCAGGCCTTGGTGAGCTGAAGGGCAGTGGTTTTTTATAATATTTGATCTGGATTTCCAGATGATTTTCTAAATACATTTATTTTCACCAGGGAGTAACTGACCTAAGACTCAATATGCACTCATAGAGTTTGGAGGTAAGCCTGGAAAAATAAAGGAGATGGCCAAAGAACAAGAGGAAAAATAGACACAGGTGTCTTCCCACAAAATACAATCTGTCTCAGAAAGCCATGAAATTGACAATTCCTCTGGCATGACTATGGAAAAACATCTCAGGGGAAAACAAATGACCATTTTTCAAACTGGAGCCCAGAGTCAACTCCTAAATCCATATCCTGCTGCTTAATATTGCAAAGCTACAGCCTACATGAGTTCCTGCAACCCCAGCATGGATGGTCAGCACTCCAAGATGATCATGACTTGGAAGGGGTTCCAGTGACATGATTCGTGTGTTTCTTGGACACAATCTTTCAGGTGTCCTTGGAGAATGAACACCCACCACTGTTCCCAGTTATGTATGTGCCTGGCTGTGACAGACTTCCAAGGTAGCTCTGCATACCTTCTCTATCAGAGGCCATCCCCAAGTTAGCAAACATGTGCACTACCACTCATCCTGTCTCATCAGCAGCTACTAAGAATATGCAGGTGTAAGGAAAAGTCATGCACTTCATCGCTTCAGCAAGTCATGCCATCACAAAGCAATTCCTGTCCCAGTTGATTCTCTCAGTTTTCCCCCTGGATGACAACTACAGTAAGGAAACAAACAAGCTGACTTATTTTTCTTCTTTTTTTTTTCCTTTGGCATATTCCTCTGCTCTATTTTCAACATGTAGTAGGTCCAGTTCACATATGTTGTTGAAGAAGAATCCAGTATGTCCAGGCAGAAAGCAGAATGCTCCTCTTAGAGGTGCCCCAGAGGTGCCTGTCTGCTGCCCCAAGGTCTTGTCAGGAAATCTCAATGTTAGAATTTTTAAGAGTTTCAGTTTTACACTCATTGCATGGGCTTGCAAATTGATTTAATTTCCCAAACAAGTTAACAGAATAATGTCTAAGAGGTTGTTTTTTAGGCTGCCATCAGCTCTTTGACCTCCTACAGCAGATCTCCTGTTTTCTTCCCTGGAGAGCGCAATGCTGCAGCTACACAGTTCTCCTGTCCAAAGAGAAAACCGTGTCAGTGCACATGTGCTGTTTGCTTTTGTCATGGCACACATGGTTTTTGTTTTACCATGGTTGGCCAATGCAGTGGGAGGGAGAGAGACAATGTCCCCTCTCCAAGAGCCAATGGAACAGAGGTGGCTGCTGTAGACTCTCCACAGAAGCAGGACAATTGAAAACAGGGAAAACAGTTCTGCCAGTGGATTCATTCCCAGATTAAATGGAACTTCTGCTAGTTGGGTAAGGGTGTTAACAGATCACCAGAAGTGGTAAGGAATTGGTTAAAGAGATCAAAAGATCAAACAAGAGGCAACAACGTGAAAATTATGCCACTGTCTTTAACTACAAAAATACAAAACTTTCCCTGTGCCCTACCACCATGTAATACCCAGGGGCTGCTCTGAGAGCAGTGGAGCAGGATGAGCAAATCCCTGTCTTCCAGCATAAAGATGAAACCTGCAGGGAGACAGGTCAAATAGAAAGGATTGAAATTAATGTCAAGCAATAGATGAGATTTCAGTAGAGATTTTGATGAGATTTATTGCTGCAAATATTTTCCCTGGCAAATGTCACACCATTAAAATGCAAAAAACCACCCTCAATAGAATTAAGAAAATAAAGAGAAACTCAAAAACACTGTCCTGATAAATGGCAGCTTGAAACTCAGTCCTCAGGCTCTCAGAGTCAAGGATGGTCTTCTTTGCAAGGAAGTGTGCAGGAGAAGTGCTAAAACGTCCTTTCAGGTCCATCACCTATGACTCCAGAGGACATATTTTATGGACAGCAAGGATATTTTGCCAACATCCTTTAGGGTGTGGCTGAGTCTAACTGGGAACAGCCCTTGGAGCAAATTCTGCAGCTGAGCACTGCCCAGCACAGCTGCATCATTTATACACAGTCTAATACGGGTGAATTAAGATCCTGTAAATATAAACAGCATATTCTGCCTTTGCCTGCTGGAGAAGCTCCTTGGGGAGCCCCTTCTGCTCTGTTCTTGATGGGATAGCCAGAAGAATTATTCCTTAATGCCTGGTAATTACAAGTGAAAGTGCCAGTTCCCGGGCACAGACAACAAAAAGTGAGGATTGCAGGTGAATTACGTGTTTGCCTCAAACAGGACAGCAACTCTGCATGAGATCGGCCAAGCTAATTTTTATTTTCCCAAACAGATTGAATGCTCTGTAGGTCTGAGTGCATGCCTCAGGCATGCACCCACCTTCCCCTCCCCGTAAGTACCTTGCATTTAGCAATCCTTGAAGAAAACAAATTGTTTTCATCATGCAGAGATGAACAATCCTCCTTGAGCCAGATGTCCAGCCCAGAAAAACATTTCTCCAGCCTTTGGAATCTCTGTATTTGGGCTGCTGTTCTCATAAGCACTTCTACCTTGTTGGTCCAGCTAGATTTGGAAGATCCTTGTGAACATGGTCACATGGAACTTGTCTTTCCTGAGCTGGCCTGTAATTCAGAGGCACTGACATCTCTATTAAAACTCAGTGTAATTATCTTTACCAACAAGGCCACATTAGATTAATATACTAGCAGTACACTAACAGTGTAAGAGCTATCTACATACATATTATTTATATATATATTGCTAATATTACTAGCACTATACATGTTCAGGATAGTAGTTTCAGCTGAGTCAGACTAGTTCATTCCTGCTAACAGGTTAAGTGTGATAAAATAACGAACTTATTTCTTTGCCTAGACCAGGCAAGAGCTGTGTCTGCTTGGCATCCAGTACAAGAAAATAAACTACTCAAAAATTTAGCAATAGAACAAAAAAAGAGACTGCTCTACTTCTAAGGCATTAAACCTCACCAAATTGATGACTGTCCATTATTATCACCGATAACACTATGTTGTTATTACAAAACGGAACTGGGGAAGAATCTCACCTGTAGAAGTATATTTTAAATTGTCTTCTGTATTTAAGCCTGTCCATCAAACTAGGGCTTAACAGGACTCCTCACAGGAGCTAAACACATGCAGAACAGTTTTGCAGCAACAGTACTCAAGGGTGCTTTCTTGTACCAGGTGAAGACAGATCCTATAACTCACTTTCATTTATTTTTCCATACTTCTGTTGTTTGGATTATCCTGTTGCATGAGAAATGAATGGCCCTACTCATCTTCTTGTTTCTTTTGCCTGATGACATGAAGGGGCTTCTTAACCCCAGTGAGAATGTGCACAAAATACAAACTTCCCCAGCAGCAGAGTTGAGGACAGTCAGACACAGTTGCAAAACTAGCATTAAAACAAGATGAAAAAGCTCTGCTTTTTTCACACAGAAACATTTCATGCTCTCCTGCAAAATGGAAAGTAAGCTTAGGTCCCCCAAAGCAAATTTTGCTCCCTCACCCCACTGTCACCTCACCCTATAAGTCAATGTCTAATTAGAACCTGTAAATTAAAACAAGCCTAACCTGAGACAGCCAGAGCATTTGACAGCTTTACCATGAACAAAGTGAGTTTACCTCAGCTAACATGAGTGAGCAAAAGCATCTTCCAGTACCTAAAGGGGCTACAAGAGAGTTGGAGAGAGACTCTTGACAAGAGTGTGGAGGGACAGGACAAAGGAAAATGGTTCAAACTGACAGAGGGCAGGATGAGATTAGATATCAGGAAGAAATTCTTCACTATGAGAGTAGTGAGGCACTGGCAGAGGCTGTCTAGAGAAAATGTGACTCCTCCATCCCTGGAGATATTCAAGGCCAGGTTGAATGGGGCTTTGAGCCACTTAGTCTAGTGGAAGGTGTCCCTGCCCATGACACAGGGTTGGAACTAGATGATCTTTATGGTACCTTCCAACCCAAACCATTCTGTTAGTCTATGATTTTATGGTTTTATGAAAAGAAAACTGGGATGAAAATCCCTGAATGCATAGTTGCCACTTGAGTCCACAGTAAGTCAGCCCTCTGTACCATGGCTGTGGCTGACAACAAAGGCTTACACACAGTCCCCAGGGGTGGCGTGTGGCACCACAGTCTGTGCTGCTCAGTCAGGGCTGCAAAGTAAGGGGTGTCAATGAGCTTTGGCCATGGCACAGTGGGGCTCTGACCTGCTTCAGGACAATGCCACAGTGCTTATAGGAGCTACACATCTGCTGCAAGGGGGGAGATACACAAGCATGGAGAGGGAACTGAGGAGGCACAGTTCTCGCTGAGCAGCTGTGCTGTTAGGAGTCACTGGCTGTGACTGCAGCACACACAAGCTGCGTTGGCCTTATGCATGACACTGTTAGATAGATCTAGAAAGTACATTATGAGATCATCCAGAGATACATAAAGAAACCCCAAGTGAAACTCTGTAAGATCATAAAAGCAGGAAAACCGTGCCAGAGCTTTGGGATGGCTCAGCCTGTTCATGGAGGTGCGGGGTATGTCTAAAAGCTGCTGCACTGTCCAGGCTGTGGGTTAAGCCTATGTCATTAGTGCTCTCCACATAGCACGTGGTTTTCAGAAGGAAGATGCTATGATATTTTGATGTATTTGTTAAACCTACAAGGAGATGAGCAATAAGTATCCCTAGGGGAAGATTTCTCTGAGATACACTGTATCTGCAGCTAAAGGCGGTTCCACTTTTACCTCTTTTTCCAAACAGTGCAATGATGGGATCTTTGTTACTGCACTGCTGTTGTATATCAGTTCTTTGGAGGGTGTGAGATCACATCTCCTGCATGTCACAACAGGAGGAACAAAACTGGGCTGAAAATAGCTTTTCTGCAGCAAAGCAAAAGGAAAGCAAAACCTGGTGTGTCCAAGAAATACATCTACAATTCACTCGCAAATCTAAACAGGGAGAAAACGACTGACAGACAATGTACAAAGAGTTCTTGTAATAAACTTCTGAGTTCATACTGGTTTCTACAGCCACCCCCCACTCGCTGCACACTCCACAGCCAAGATGCTAATTACAGCCTTCCTGTTGTTTTCCAGTTCCTCCTCTGTTAAATAACGGGAGGGGAAAGGATTATGGAAACTGATGCACTTGACAGCAAAAATAAATAAGCAAATGAATATATAACTAACTAACTAAATAAATAATGAATCTAGTAGTCTCCAAGACAAGGCTATTCTATCATACCTCCGGTATCTTGAGCCAAACTTCAAGGATTATTCAAGAAAAATGATGATCTGGCACCTCAGAGAATAAGACATAAGTATCAATTAATGCTTAATTAACACTGCATGACATTGATTTGAATAAACAGAACCTTTTAGAAGGATGTCTCTCTATATTGTGGGTTGAAACAAGATGCCTTGTGGGAAGAATGAGAAGCTCTCTAGTATTATGTAACAGCTCTATAGTTATAGCACCTGGAGGCTTGGAGTGTATCATGAGCCCAGTGTGTTAGATGCTCTATAAATATACAGTTGCTAAAGATGCTTATCTTGGATTTGTAGTGTAAACAAAAAGATATGCCATGCAGTTCTGGTGACAGGTTGATCAAGGCTAATAAGACAGGGGACTTGAGGAAATTTGAAAAGACATACACATTGTCTAGCAGTTTCTAATTTGTTGGGAAAAAGGGATTTTTACAAAAACTTACTCCCAAAACTTTATTCATATAAAGTGCTTGCAAAAGCCCCCAAATACATAGGAGTTGCCTTATCGTGTTAAACAGGAAAATAGAAAGAGTGCACAGGTTGCAGCAGAATGGCATGACAGCCAACAACAATCAGTGTTTTCAAGCTGGATACCAAATCCCAGCTACCTAATGCCATCTTTCCTCACCTGAATAACAGTAGTCTGACCAGCAATGAGCCACAGTTTCCACTGAGAGCTGCAAGAGGACAGCAGCTCCAAAAATCGTCCTGTTTTCAGACCAGTGTTGGCTGCTCCTGAGAAATACTCTATATACCCTGGGGCATGTTATTACTTTTAATGAGACAGTAAAATAACAGACCGTATTATTTGCACTGTTCATATTCATCTTCTGTGTGCACTGAACAGAGACACAGAGGTGATCAGAGCACCTCTCCTAGGGAGATAGGCTGATGGAGATGGGGTTGTTCAGCCTGGAGAAGAGAAGGCTACAGGGAGCCCTTAGAGCACCTTCCAGAACCTAAAGGTGCTACAAGAGAGCTGGAAAAGGGACTTTTGATAATGGCATGGAGAGACAGGACAAGAGGGAATGGCTTCAGACTGACAGAGGTCAGGTTTAAATTGGGTATTAGGAAAATATTATTTCCTGTGAGGGTGGTGGGACACTGTCACAAGTTGCCCAGAGAAGCTGTGGCTCCTCCATCGCTGGAAGTGTTCAAGGCCAGGTTGGATGAAGCACTGAGTCATCTGGTCTAGCGAAAAGTGTCCCTGCCCATGGAAGAGGGCTTGGAATTAGATGATCTTTGAGGTCCTTTCCAACCCCAAACATTCTATAATTCTAAGTCTTTGCAGATAGTGTTGGACCAGCCAGCATGGCATACCTGGTAAGCAGCTCTGGACAAACCCCTTGAGGGGAAAATGTGATTGCCTCATAGCTGGCATGACTGACTTCACTGCCCAGTTGGACATAACTGGGGAAAAATTCTGTAATTCCACAGGAAACAACCTATTCGGAGTCTATTATCAACTCTTTGACCTTTTGTCACTACTCAGATCTCCTGGTAGCAAAAAGGTTATCAAATGCATCATGGTTGTGAAAAACTGATTGCATTTTGCAATGAGTAGCATTTTGTAATGAAAAAAGTCTTCAGATTACATTGACAAATAAGAATTCACCTTCAGTAAAAAGCTATTTAGACGAGTCCTCTGAAATTCCTGTCTCTTAATAAAGAGAGCTTGCGGTGTGCAGCGGCTCCCAGCAATTTGAGAAGTTTCATTTTAGAGATTTCCTCTACTTTTCCTTACTCCATTCAGTTTTCTGTCACCTCATTATACTGTTACCACTTACTATGAAACCTTGACTTTGAAAACACTTTCTCTTTTTTCCTTTTCCTTTTCTCTTTCTCCTTTTCTTTTTCTTTGTTTCTTATGAGTAGTCTTTATCTTGCAGTGAGATCTTTCTCAGAGGTTAACTTTTTGAACTCTTGCTACAGACACAACATTTCAGCTCACACCAGCCCTAATACTTCCCTGCTCATGGCAGGGGGGTTGGAATTAAATTGTATTTATGGTCCTTTCCAACCCAAACCTTCCTACGATTCTAAGATTATGGAAAAAAAAGCAATTTAATTCCTTATAGGAGTAAGTGGTTTCTCCCTGAGGAGTAAAGAACGAAGTCCAGGACATAACTTGCAGGCAGAATTTTCACGCTTTGGGAACTGCCTCTTCTTTCTTATGCCAGTATCTGTGTAGTGCTGGTGATTAAAGCACGGGTGTTCACTAATCACTTTCATTCTATCTTGCAAGTACACATAATTCTGCATCAATTTCATTTAAATATCACTTTATATTCATGGCTTTGACTTTTAGAACTCCTCCTACAGTACTCACAATTTTAACATTAACATACATTTCTTTCTCTCCATTCCTCACTTGTGTCAAGACTTCCCAGGCTGAGGTGAGCATTTCCTGCTTCTATCTTTATATGGCAGGAGCCGTAAGTGCCCCAGCCCTGAAAAGCTCTTAAAGATAATCCCTCATCAACATTCTCTAAGAAAGTGTGTTTTGATTAGACTTAGAAAGGTGACTAGGTAATTTCCAGTGATCCTCGCCAACCTCAAATATTCTATGATTCTTTGATTCATGCTTCTGCTTCTCTACCATTTCCTTGTAATTGTCTATGTACTGAACAGTCCCAGCTTTGCTTTCCTTCCATTTGAGATGTCCCAGCAATGATCTCCAAGCAACCTTCCCTCTTGATCACTGTGGGCAATGACACCATCCTGTCACATGCCCGTAACCTCGATACCATCTCCAACTCATACTCCTCTGCCAGATGCCACTTCCCAGTTACACTGAAGCTACACACACATTTGAAGTATGTTCTGTGTACCATATTTCAGATGATGCCTTTCCTTGCTCTCTACCCATCTAGGTAAAGCTCTTATCTAAGACCTTATCTTTGAACATACCAACTACTGCAGAATCCCTTTCTGTCACTTTCATCACAGATGCAAATTTGCCCTGATTATATTCCCTGGATACAAAGGCCATTTTTCCAGATACAGCATTGGTTTCCTTTCTCCCTTTCTATCAAAACTAGGCTGCCTGCATCCAATCAACCCATGCAGTCATTTTCCATAATCCATGCACTGGATTTTCAAATGAGTGCTTCTGCATTTTCTTTCATGCTGCTCTCCGTAAACATATAAAAAATTACCTTGCTAGTGTCTTTCTCTGCAGCAGTATCTAAAAATCTCTGACAAGAACTAGGTTGCAGGTGTGCTACTAGCATTGCCTGTCATACTGACCAGCACTTCCTTACTGCATCCATGAGTCTCCTCTGTCTGTCAGTACCCACAGCTTCTTGGTTTCTACTAAGATATAAGTCATTTCAGGCAGAGAATGTCTTATGTTTCTAGAGTGCCTGGCACAGCAGAAATGAATCCATGACTGGGACTGTGATGCAAATTATGCTTGTCAACTAATAGAAATAGACACCGGTCAATAATAGACATGTTTTAGAGAAATTAGAGAAATTCCTCATGACTCCAACTAGAGAAATCTGCTCAAGAAACATTACAACTATCATAATTTTATTTTAAACAACAAAACATAATTAAAACATCCCAGGTACTGGAATTAGTACTCACTTTTTGTAGTTGCCTTCTTAGAAATATCTAGGAACAATCCATCAAATGGTTCTTGTAGGATACCGTTTTAACCTAGACGTGTTATTCTCAGTCTACCTGAAAAATACACAGACATAAAAAAAAAATCAGAATTTTGTTCAGTGATTTTTAACTTATCTGCTATACAAAAATAAATTAAAAACAACTGCTAACTGTTATACGGAACACCTAAAAGAGTCATCTATACATATGTGGTTCCTGCTGTAATATCACATCAGCACTTCTAGGGTTTGCTTAGTCATCTCATGGAAATAAATCCATTTGTTAAATACAAACTAAGGTTTTCTGTACAGCACTCAGAATTAAATGCTTGCCCTTGACCAACTGTGCAAACATCCATTCCTTTGCCAAAAGAGTAATTCATCAGTTCCTCTATTGTCGGTTCAAGGGTTTTCAGTTAACACAGCAGTTGTTCCTTTCCTCTTCTGTCATTTTGCAGGCTTCAGAAGGTGAAAGAATTTTTTAAATTTATGTGGTTATACCAAATATCTCCATTCTTAGGTCTTCTTCCTTTGTTAGAGTGAAATGACTGAGATCTTACAGAGATGCCTCTTGCTGTTTCCACTCACATCAGTAAATGATGTCCTATCTGAGTTGCGCGTGGCATCGAAGAGCCCCAGTATAAAAGTAATGATGCATGTGTCACAAACCTGCCACACTACAAGCAGGAGGTTCAAAGAAAGTATATAACAGCACCAGGGCTCATCTTCTGCTTCCCATTAGCTAACTAGTCTCAAGTCCCTTTTCTTAGCTCCTTTCCTTGTATTAAACTCTCTCCTAGTCTCAGGGAGACAAAGTCCCACAGAGATTGGGAAGGTGGAGGAGACAACACAGCAAGAGGGTGTGTGTAGTTTCACTGAGAGCTACATTTGCCAGACTCATCAGCTCTTCCAGGCTACCTACTTAGTTTGATATTCATCTATTTTACATTCACTCTGGTGCAAAAAGTATTGCAGAATTGGAAAAAAAAAAAAAATTAGAAGGCTGAACGATGTGGTAGCGTACTGTTAGAGAAGTGGGATTCCATGTCCTTCCTTCGCAACTTGTTTCTGCATATATGGTCCAAAACTACACTGACCTTTTAATCTTGCCAATCACAAACGAATTTTGCATCCAAGCTGTCTACTGAAAAGGTGCAAAGGTCACCTTTAAATAGCTGCTCTGCTACATTGCCCTTTACTCCATGGTCCACATCCTTTGTCTTCCTCCCAATAATTCTGCTTCTTGAAGAACCCTCCTTTGCTGCTGATTGTGTCCTTGTACAGATTATTTCTCCTCCACATGCATTTTTCAAAGCTGCATCTCATTTTGTCATTTCCTGCCTAAGGTTTCTAGTCTCTCTATCTTCGCTGATTTATGTAGTGCCTCCCAATTTGGATCATTTGTGATTTTAATTAACATGTACCCTTTGCCTGTCTTTTGGCTAATGAATGAAGTTATTTAAAGAAGACTGGACTCAAGACTGCTCCGTGATGTTTCCCTACTAGAAAACTCGTGATTCAACACATTTTCATTTATTATCTCGCTTTGCTAATGGCCCTGTGGATGGTTTTTAATCAACATCATAGGGTCCTTATCTAAACCAATCTGAATTAATTTTGTGAATCTCCTCTCTTACTGATGCTCACTTCAAATAGACGGAAAACAAAAGCAGAAGAGGCCATCACTCACCAGAATGCTTTTTTCTGTGACACCTGGGAGTGAGGAGGTAGTGAGAATAAATTTTTCACTCTCTTCTCTCAGGACTCTGGTAGACTTTGGATCCCCACTCACCACAACACCCATACTTCTCCCAATTTTTAACATATGTATTTTTAAACTGTTTGTCAAGGCAGGAAAGTGTTATTATTCCCACTTTGGAGAATAAGCTCCAGAACAGAAAATATAAGGAGGTAGTCTGCTCTGTTCTTTTAGCAGTCACGGCTAGAAACCGAGGGTTTAAGGCTGCTCTTGCATTTACACCTGTCTTCTGGACGTTACTGTGACATGCCTGCCTGTGTATCTCTGGGATGACCCATCAAATGCACCATCAAAATGATTTCATCTGTTCTTAAACAAAAAAACCCAATCAACCAATCAACCAACCAACCAAACCCAACCCAAACAAAACAACCCAAACACCTAAATGTCAGTACATCCATATTTATATCATGACCTGAATGCTGTTTTGAAACATAATAGGCCCAATATAACGTAAAGTGATTTTGAAAAGGTGAGACTCAGGTACTCAGAACACATAACTGCTTAATCCAGACCATGGGATATAGAATAAGACTTACAGCAGTATCTGTTCGATCTGGTCCTGAAAGTTATTTGGGCCCCTTCTTCTCACTCAGCTGGGTTTTGAGATATTTCTGAAGTCCTGGACCAAAGTGTTCTCCTTGATGTTTTACAGGATGTTTATACTGGATTTGAATCTACAAAGTCTAAAATGTGGTCCCCACCTAGGAACTTCTCTCCTTTCCTATCAAGAGGATAATTGTATCACGTGATGGACATTTCAGCTCCAGTTACTGCCCTATGTTCCCCAAAAAGTAGAGTCCCACTGACTACATGCACAGCATCCTCCACAGTCACCTCCTGATAAACAGTTTTAACATGGTATTTACATTCCTTTTGGATGAAAATTAAAAACACCCTTCTGTTACAGCAAAAAGGCATTCATAGCATGGACTTACTGATGTGGGTTATTTATTTTCTGGAATATTAATTGATGTTTCTGAATGAGCTCTGAAATATTCTCAAAAACTTCAAGAAGAAAAAGAATGAAAAAAGAAAGGGACCAAATATTTCCAGAAGCATCAGCAATTATAAAGAAACTAATCGCAAGCTAAGAAATCATCTAAGGGAGCACAGAGGCAGGTAACAACATGAAGAAGACAATTTAGAAAATATTTGCAGGAGCAAAATTTATAAATACTCATTATATGTTTTAAACACATGTCCAAATTAATATGTGTTCTTGCTTCTTCCTTTCCCATTAATATGTTTAGTGCAAAAAGACATGTAGGATAAAATACTGTCACCATATTCTCCTCATATTAGGAAATAATTACACAGTTTTTTCACTCCAAACTTTTAAACATGGCCCAGTTGGAAATGAATTGCCTCTGACTCGCTAAAAATAAGCACAAGAAACTTAATCTAAGTCCATCACCAGTGCAATTTATGCTCTACACCACTTCTGTAAGGTGTAATTAGCAGTGCATTGCTATAATTTATTATTGGTTTAAAAAGCCTGAAAATCAGATCCTTACAGCAAAATGGGAAAATGGGAAGCTATATGCCAGGCATATTATTCTGTTTTATATTAATTCAGTTATTTTACCTTTAGTGCACATCCATCTATCCACACAATGTGAATGCTCCATTGAGAAGGATGCTGAGTACTGAACCTTTGGCTCAATATGAAATACGAACTCTGAGGCATAGCTGCAATAATACTTCCATTTGCATTATTATGATTAACATTCCTCTGAATAGGAAGCATCCAGTAATATTAATTGCAGAAATAGTGAGATTCCAGTTGTCATAAATCACTGTGCACTGTAAAGCAAGCTCTCAGAAAACAGCACAGAAAAACTCTTTTTTTGTGTTTTTTTTCAGTTCACTTCACCCTTATTTTCACCAGGCTTTTTCATTTGTGTCCATTGACAGGACAGTAATTATGCTTTTCTCTTGATTAACACATTCTTTTCAGTAAGGTCCCAAACAGCTTTCACACGAAAGATTGAATCCAACAGAGCATGTTTTTTCTCATTAAAGACTTAGCATTCACCCACATTAATTTATCTCACCGGTACTTCCTGTCTCACAGGAAGGAGAGTGGCCTTGAAGCCAGTGTTCTTGGTCTGATCAGAAGTTTTCTCCACAAAAGTTGAAATGAAAGCCTTTTCAAAGATGATGATTGCTGAATTCATTTAATAAGTGAAAATATGGGAGGGGAAATGGTACACAGTTTCTCTACTAAAGCACAAGGAGAGATTTTGCCTTATTTGAAACAATATCATCACTAAATCTGCACAGTTTTATCAACATTTTATTTATATATTTATATATTTATATATTTGCATCAAGTCAACATTTCCCCTTCACTGCCATTTCTTTTCTCCACAGTTAGCAAAACCGTCAATATTCATTGATTCATCAAAGCAAGAAACCCTGACATTTGGTGCATCAGCTTTCATTTGTAACAGGCATACGGTGCAATGATTTATTTTGATGTATTACATTGTACCCTAAAGAGCATTCAAAAATAAAAACGCTTTCATTAGAAGTGTTGTGAAAACAAGGCATCTGCATCAGGGACCACACACAAGGAAAGAAAAATTTCTTGCCACCTGTGCTCTTTAATCCAGACTTTTGATGGTTGGATTGCTTTGGAGTTTGCTTGCTTGGGGGTTTTTCAGATATGTTATTTCCAAATGTATCACATATTCAAAAAGCCACTGAGAGATCTAAGTGGTGTTCAGTGCTGGAAAAAGCAGAGCTCTTCCTAGCTAGTGTCCTGCTTTGGCCCATTCTTGATTAACTCACAAAAGGTGAGATGTCCCTGAATTACTGTGGTATCAACTGAGTTCCTAATGACAGTGCCCATCTTGCAAGAAAATGCCTTTCCTGAGATGGCAATTAGTGCCAACCTCAAAGACACGAGAAAAGGTCATTGATGACCCGGCTGCCTGGCTGCCAGCAGAAGGGTGAGGAAAGATCATGGACATGCCTTCACCAAGGACAGTCATACTAACCCGCATTTCTGGTCAAGAATACTTTAGTCCCCATCTTTGGGCCTGACTGGAGGATCCCACAAAGCAGTTATACATTGTAATGTAGGAAACATGTTCTAACTGCAAATAATTATTTTAGCAGGCATTTGCCATTAAGCACAAGTTTAAGTCTCACTGGGGACAGCAGAACTTCAACGTGTGCTTGAAGTCAGGTGTTCCCTCAGAGGGCTCTGGCTGAATGGGGACAGTCTAATGAGCTGGAGACATTTAGGACCAGGATTAAATACATATATGCCTACATGTACTGGTTGCTGCTGCTTCTGATTGTGTCTGTGTTGCACATTTCTCTCCAGCTCCTTTTCCATTATCATCCTGTGCTGTAAGTGACGACTAAGTGGAGTGAGGCAGGAAGCGGAGACAACGCACGCAGAAATGAGCTGAAAATCATCCTCCCAAATGAAGCCCTGCTCACAGGACAACATCTCATTATTTTGTTCCCCCATGGAGAACAGAAAGGCATGGCTGATGTGTTTGGAGATCATAGGCATGTTCTAAAAGGCGGCAAATGAAAGCAGAAGAGAGTCTCTTTGGGTTATGCAGAGCCAAAGGACATCTTTCTGTAAGATGGCATTTTCCTTTGCAGTGACTGAAGCCCAACCACCATAACCTTCTCACTCTCTACAACTCCCGAAAGGAGGTTTTAGCAAGGTGCGGATTGGTCTCTTCTTCCAGGGAACAAGCAACAGGACAAGAGGAAATGGCCTCAAATTGCACCAGAGGAGGTTTAGATTGAATACTAGGGAAAATCTCTTCACTGAAAGAGTTGTCAGGCACTCGAACAAGATGCCCAGGGAAGTGGGCAATTTTTAACTTCATCAGCCATAATGGTGCCCAGTGGAATGAGTGTTTTGCACATCCCAGTCTGTTCCAGTTCTGTTTTAAGGGCCATTTCACTGTATTTTGTCTCTTATGTTTTTCTGGCTTTGGTTGGTTTTTTTGTGTTTTTTTTTTTTTTTCTTCTTTAGGAAGGGTGAAGCTGTTTTTTAAGTGGCTTATAAAGCAGGTTAAAAAAAGGTTGCACAGCGGAGGCTTCTCAGAATTAAGATAATTTTCTCGTTGCATAGTAATTTCAAGTGAAAAGTTTGATTTCTAGGAAATAGTAGCACAAGTAAAGGATGTAGAATGCATCCCAGCAGAATTACATTTTAATGTTCATCAATGAATTGCAGTCCTGTGCTCTTTGTGTACCAAGCTCTTCTTTCTCTCTTGTTGCAAGATCACCAGATATGCTTTGTTCAAAACATTAGCTTTCATGTTCTACTTTCAACAGTGCCATATCTAAGTCTCACTTGCTTGCATGTGCTTTGGTCATCAGAGATTTATCTCAACTAACTTCAGACATCTGCATAATAGAAGTTAAACAGCTATTGGCCTAGACTAAGTTAGATGTCTAGTTTTAGTTGCACAAGTTACCAGTCAGTGAGTCTCACCCCAAGCTATGTTTTCTCAGTGCAAATGAATAACCACTCCATGCATAACCACTGAATTTTAATGCTGCATTGACAAAGGCTGAGCAGCATTTCAGTAATGACACTGTTCAAAATATTGCAATAGACCACAATAACAAATTTAGTAAATAACTTATTTTATCAAGCCAGGAGAACTCAAGGACAAAATATCCAGTTTTGGCCAACTAGAACAAAGAACCATGACATTTACATCTGCCTGAAAAGTTGAGACCTTAATTGAGCTGCTTCTGTTATGGAAGTTTCATTCATTGTACTTAGATTTCAGGTGGACAAAGATATTGTATCAAAAAGCAACAACTTCTCTCTCACAGAGGAATCAGTCCCCTACTTGCAGAGTTTAAAATTAACACACCCATACTATTAGGGTAGTGAGGCACTGGAACAGGCTGTCCAGAGAAGTTGCGGATTCCTCCTCCTTGGAAGTGTTCCAAGCCAAGCTGGATGGGGCTCTGAGCAACCTGGTCTAGGGGAAGGTGTTCCTGCCCATGGCAGGGATGTTGGAACTAGACAAGCTGTATGGTTCCTTCCAAACCAAAACTTTTTAGGATTCAACACCCACTTGATCAAGGCTTGCAAAACATTTTAGAAAGCCATCATTCTTGCACATATGAAACCTTTCTTTGGATCTTACTGCAAAATTTGATTTGACATGCTCATAATCCAAATAGCAAAATTCAAAGCATTAAAATATGCCTCTCGTGCAATAGCATCGCCAAACTAAATATTTTCCCAGTCTACTGTGGAAAAAAAGTCTGCTTTGGCTTCTGGATCATTTTTTCAGCTACTCCTTTATCTGTGGGAAAAAATATTTTTTCTGTTGAGATCATTTAATAAGTAAAAGCATTTCTTCTGGCCTATTCGAACTGGGTATTTAAAACGTCATTGTAAAAGAAAGAGTTTCTGTATTGCCTAGAAAAGTATCGCAGTATGTTGCCCAGTTCACAACAGATGTTTCTGTAATTGTTGCTTGATTCTGTAGTGGCTTCAGGTCTTTTAGCACAGCCTTGACCAGCAATAAAACGTAATCTGACCATCAATACACTTTTCGTTAAAGCTGTTAAATGGAAGGAATAGGCTTCACCTTTATCCGCTGCTGATCTATAATCTAAAACCCTTTCAAATCTTTGAAAGGATGGGTAATTGCTGCCCCTATTTTTTTGCCAGTGGGTAGGTAAGCTGACATTGAGAAGTTTAGAGGACCACAGCTATTGAACTCAAGGATGGAAAACTGACCCTAATAAAGACTGGAAATTGTGGATTAAGCTATATGGACCCCATGTTTCTTGTAAACTATGAATGCTCCTGCATCTCACCTTACACATCTAATCTGGTAATTTTGTAAGTTAGTTGTACATCTGAACTTTGACATACTCTGGCTTGGAAATGTTGAGAAGAATTGAGACTTCCTTGCAAACTTTTTATGCCACTTGCCACTGATAGTACTTTCTCCACAAAAACTCCACTGAAACATCTTGTCTTGGCAAATTTCTTAAGGGTAGAATACAAAATGCCACACACCAATGTTTAACAGGAGGTACAAAGTGAAAGCTTTCAGTACAACCATTTCAGCAAATTAATGGTACCTGAAATGGATAATAAATAATCTTTGAACATATTTTTAAAAGCTCCTTTCTCAGAAATTAAAAAATTACATAGCTGCTGGAGTGGACCAACAGGTCCAACAGTGGTTTAGATAGTTCTGCACCACCTGGGGGCCTGAAATGTTCTTCTGAACTCATTCCTTAATTTGTAATTGATTCACTGCTGTAAATCAACTGGTTGTTGCATTAGTAAGAACGAACAGTAATACGTGAACAGACTGCTAGGACTCTGGTCCTGAATCTGAGTGCTTCTGTGTTGGGACGATGTGCTCCTCACCATTGTCTCTTCCCTTCCTGGGGGTGTAACACTGCTGGGGAGGGTGTTGAGAAAGGGGTACACTCAAGGTGGATCATGTAGGGACTTCTGATTCCCTCTCCTGTGCCTCTGCCTCCAGCTCAATGTGATCATACCCCAAGACATGACAGGCCCAAAGGGGTACAGGCAGTAGTTTATTTAGATCTAACCAAGGGTGCTTCTGACCCTGAGAGATGTCACCACCTATGTCAGGCATCTTCTGGGCTGGTGGGTCTGACACAACACTTAAAAAAGATCTGCACCTTTCCAAATCAGCAAAGAAAGGCCAGGTTGGATGTCCTGGGACATCTCAAATGAATAAAACTTTTAATTGATCAGAGAATACATTCATAACTGTACCCAAACTGCAGCCCACGACATGTTATGTCTACCCCATTGCTGCATGCTTGGTAGCCTGTTCTGCTGGTCCTCATGCTGAGGCAAATGTAGGCATGCTGTGATGTCCTCTCTGGAAACCATGGAAGAATTTACCTTCAGCATTTAGGCAATGTACTGACATTTGAATGGCTTAAACGCGGGTCCCCACTGCAAAGGAGCAATCAAGGTTACAGCCATGGAAAGGTTTTCATTTGTGATGACAGGAGAGGTCTGTGGCCTCTGAATGCCCTTCTCTCCCTGCTTTGCTTATTCTGAAAATCCAGAGTGAATAATTTAGATACGTCTGGAAAATCCCAAGAATTAGGTGGTATTATAAAAGGTCAAAGCATACACTTTTATTTAAGTGGCCAGACATACACACACACACATAAAAATTTATCTACATATATGTACATACACACACATACATATATATGCACGTAGTGAAATTTTCTCTTATCAAAAGAACTACAAATAGCACATGACGGCTGAACAGCTGGAGTTAGATTGGTATATGGTACTGTACTGTAGTGACTCAGCACAGGAGTATTTAATTTCCTCCCAGAGCCAAGACAGCTCTCCTTCTCAGCTGGAAACACTGGAGTGGCTGAGCTGCCCTTGTTTTTTACTGAGTACCTATGATGATACTTTGTAAGGAAGATGCTGTGGATAAGAATTGCAGCTTTTTTATTAATTTCCCTTAGAATAAATAAAAAAATGGGCATTCAGAAGTAGTCAAACCTAACAATATTCACACCCAAATGCAAAAATCCCACTCAGTTCCTAACTCTGCCAGAAACAACTTCTGTGCCATGACAAAAGCCCCATCACTAACCCTCACTTCAGACCTTCTTTCTATTTAGTCCCTTAATAAAACAGGAACACATATTCTGTCATGTGCTGAGACAGCAAGAAGGAACCTGTTTAATGAGATGCCGTAACAGCCCCTCCACCGGACTTGTCACAAGTATCTTTGCAGCTGTGTTTGTATCAGGAAAAATTCACTGAATTCAAGAATAGTTCACAGAATTATTTTTTATAATCAGCCTTACTACGCTTCCATCCCTGCCCAGTTAATAATTTGTATAAAAATAACATTTCTGCTTCTATAGAAAATTTGGAATTCTCTAATGGCAACAGCCCCCCTATCCAGGTTACCTCTCAGGACAATATGTAGTACAAATGACATTAAGTTTTTACTTGAGCTACTCTTCCTTATTTAATTAGCAAGGAGGGTGTCAAGCTAATGTTATCATCTTGAGTAAACTGATGGGATCTTTCCCTGCATAATAGAAGCTGAATAAAAGCAGACGATCCTCACGCATCCCTCTTGCTCAGCTCCCAGGACTATACCCATCCTGCTGCTGCATAGTGTAGATCAGCATTTTGCATCTTATCGCTAGATCTCCATCATTCTGAATGAGAATGATGATCCTTCAGACCTGGTTTTGGAAAGCAAACCTATATCCATAGGAGCAATTAGTCCCCTGCTGTGAGTTGAGACACGCCAGCTACACTGCAGCTGCTGTCTGTTGCCAGCACTAAATTTTCCTCAGTAGTGGATCAACGTGTTTAAATACTTTGATCTTCTTTATCTCAGCCAGGAGATTTGAAAGCCTCCTGGTTGAACAAGTTTTCTTTCGGGTGAAACTCCATCTCATCCACCATTTCAGTGCCGACCTGAAACATTTGTGCTTTGTTTACTGGAGAGGCATCATCTTTTGAAATGGCTTCTCACATCCTCTCAGGAAGATTTTTTTTCATTTCCCCCTAACATCAAGCTTAAGTAATGGTACTTCAAACAGCAGATAAGAGGCACAAAGGGGACTCAGTCTTCTACGCAGCAATTCAG
Organism: Rhagologus leucostigma; assembly: GCA_013397725.1. Lineage (NCBI taxonomy): Eukaryota > Metazoa > Chordata > Aves > Passeriformes > Rhagologus > Rhagologus leucostigma. Next base: position 694,234 of record VZTD01001756.1, read on the forward strand.
AACCATCTTAATCTCCATCACGGACTTTCTGATTTTCTTTTTAATCTCCCACAGCACAGTGTGCACCAAACACAGCTGAGAACTTGCTATTTAAGCTGCCTGATTACTGTTACACTACGAAAGCTTAACTTCTGTTTGGAATAGATGAGCACAAATGAACTACGGCAAGGGAACAAGCACCTCGGATGTGGGTACAACAGAGTAGATGATGGGAGATAAGAACTAGCGTCAGGTTGAGGTTTATTCTGTTTTCTCACTTCTCAAAGAGCCACAAGTGAACTATTAGTGATGTGAAACTGCTGAGCAGGGAAAAGCATGGGGTGACTGTCAGGCTTATTCCTCCAACCACTGCAGAATTCCTGATTTTCCTACCCAAACTAACTCTTTGCCTCTTTGCCCACCATAGAGATGGTACAACTGTGAATGTGGAATCCAAATCAAATCTCATTAATGAAATTACTTATCTGAGCTTTGGACTGTAGATTGATCACCACCAAACTGACTAAATTTACTCTCATATAAAATGTTGCCTCCTGTGATAAAAATAAGATTTACACTACTTGTAAAGCTGATGGAGGGGCAAAAACAAACCTTATTGCAGCCTTTCAGTACTTAAAGGTTGCTTATAAGAAAGATGGGGACAGACTTTAGTAAGGCCTGTAGTGATAGGACAAGGGGTAATGGATCTAAATTAAAAGAGGGTAGATTTAGAGCAGGTAGAAAGAAGAAGTTTTTACAATGAGGGTGGTGAGACACTGGCACAGGCTGCCCACATAGGTGGTGGATGCCCTATCCCTGGAAACATTCAAGGTCAGGGGGCTCTGACCAACCTGGTCTAGTGGAAGGTGTCCCTGCCCATGGCAGGGGGGTAGAACTAAATGACCTTTAAAGGTCCCGTCCAACCCAAACCATTCTGTGATTCTATGATTCCAGAAGGAGCCCAGAGAGTTGAACTGATATTAAAACTTGCTGAATGCTAGGACCATATTAAAAGGGTTCTTATCAAAACACTTACTCAGAAATGCAGTCAAAGCATTTTCCTTCACCCCAGTATGTGGTGCTGGCAGTGACACAGAAATAACAGAATAAACAACATAGTTAGAGACTTTTTCTCACAAGGGCTTGCTCCCTAGGCATGATTTTAATACCACAGACAATCAGAAGAGTTGATAGAGAAACAGATAACTGAGTCAAAACTTAGGTGAATTTTGTTTCTGCTGCAGTTTGAATGCTCCCACCCTGCACCAGCTGGTTTTATTATGCAGGTGGATGGAATGTGTTCTGCTCCATTTCTAAGGGAGCCACACAAGCCCAGCATAAATCAGTCAGCAAGTACCTTGAACCGCACATATTAGGAATGTAAGCAAGAGGAATTCCAAAATGAAGCATGTTTAAACAAAGAGGCAATTATGGCATGGAGAGGAAAGGAGTGCAAAAATTTCATCTGGAATCAGGGATGGAACACAGTAGCTCAAGGAGGTGGAAAGTCTGATTCTTTATTTATATAGCCTCATAAATGGGATGATTTTAATCCCCTGCATATGATATAGCATATCTATTAGAAGTGAATATCACAGACCAATTCCCAAAGAGGATTTAGGAGACTGGTCTTATAATATCCACACAGTTCAGTGAGCCAGATTCAGGTCTCATTTACAAAGAGTCTGCCCAGGTGTGCTTTTATGGACATTGGAGTTACGCAGAATGGAGGCAAATGATACATAAATGTCGTGGGTTTCCACTGCAGACATAGGAGGGGTGAACAGAGCTGCTCGTGTCGCTGCATGCTGCAAGCTTGACCATAAAAATGCATTCCCAGTGGGTCAGCACCTGTTTAGATAAATGGTTTACTTGAAATACACAAGGCAGGAGAGCTTGCTCATTTATCCATATGGCACTAACACGAATTGCCAGCTGTGGCCAGTCGTCCAATATGTTCTCTCTCCATCTATGACATATGAAACCATATGGAATCATCTATCCATTAGGAAGAGATCATTTTCAGACAGGAAGGTTTTCTGACACAATTATTAGCTGTGGTGTTCTTGACCAGGAACAGGCTGAAATAGGCAGGAAACAAAAAGGGTCATGTGAAGAATTTTCTGTTTTTAAATCATCTTTCAAGCTACTATTTTTTTTTTAAGAGGGCCTTTTATCTCTCAGCTTAATATCATTCTGCTGCATAGGATGCCTTTCTCTTCACCCGTTTCTGCAGTGAGTGATTGTGGCGCAGGAGGCTACTGGTTTCCTTGGAGCTTGAGTTTGATTGGGGCCAGCAGGCAGGTACGTGACTTGCTGGAAACAGCCTCTTTTAGGAGTAACTGCTGAACACCCTGTTCAGCAAATAAGTGGTCCCATTTAAAGAATTGCAACTCAAATGTGCTTCCTTCCCAAGTGTCCTTGTCTACACAACGTAGACTTTGCTCTGAACCAATGCTAAACACTGTATATCAGCATAAAATCAAAGGAAAACAGTGTCAAAACAGAGTCACTGGCTGAATTCAATAATATCTTTATTGAGACAGTAAATCCTATTAAGGCAGTTTGCCTGCTCTGAATCTGGAATAACTCAATTACTCTTGATTTGCACCAATGCAAATGAGATGAGAATCTGCCCCCAGAACACTTGCTAGCTATGCTCATTGACATGATCAGAAGTACAGTGTTCCCTATAATCAGCCTTGGTTTACCTCTAATGGATATAAGCAGAGACAAGAGCCTCAGGCATTTCAGGCTGTGAAGTGAATAGCTGATCCCTGTCTGCCTGTAGAGTATGCAGATTACGTATGGAGAATCAGAGAAGCTTATTTTGGAAGTTAGGCAGCCCCCAAATGAGTCTGAAATCCGGAAATATTTCTAAACCGCAGCACTTACAGATACAGGACCTCTCCTCTCATATGCATCATTGTACCTCACCTAATGCAGCAGAAAACTTCTGAGTTAAACCAGCATGCAAGGAAAATAAACTCTGACCTGTAGTATAGCCCAGACTATCCACGGAAGAGAAAGATAGCATAATTACTACTAACTTTAAAACTAAATTGGAAGTAAGAAGTTCTTTGATCTAGCACCCTGGTACTTGAAACAAGGTTTGGGCTTTTACATCCAGTGATTACAGATAGACTAGTCAGTAGACAGTTCAAAACTCAGTTTTGCAAAATGCAGACTCAATAGATGATGCCAAATACAGGGGAAATTTTGTAAAGTGATTGGTTACGGTCTTCTGCTCAACACACCAGGAGCCCATCTCTAGACCTTTTCTTTCCCTTCCCTTTTCATAGGAGCTGAGGATATAGATCCTTTGAAAGGATTTGGATCTGGGTAACAAGTTTTGTGCTGTCCTACTGACAGTGTCATATCATATATTCTGAAAAAGAGAGAGAGAGACAACTGCTTGTGGTATCACCACAGGCCACAGTTAGGGAAGTAAATGGGAAACCAGGATGAAGACAACATACATATATATATATATATTTATACACACACATATATATTTGTAATCTATCTATCTGATGGTTATGAGAGCACAGTAAGAAACACCAGCCAAGAACCTTTGCAAGTAGACTAGAAGCTACTCACAACATAACAAGGCAATTTAATGTGTAGTAAGTGGAGATTTCAGGCAACTTTTTCCTGGCTGGAGGACCATGTGCAGAAGGTGAACGCAACAAACACAGTAAATGAGAATTCACATAAAACACTGAAGAGTATTTTAGGCACCTATTTACACGCAACACAAAGCACCTAAAATCAGGAGCCTAAATCCTCTGCTAGCTAATGCAGAAATTTCCCAATAAAGTAACATTTAAAATTAGTATTTAACTAAGAGATGGCATGGATAGCCCAGTAATTGTCTACTTTGCTGACAAAACACGGAGATAATGAGTCAGTCTTGCCTAGAGACAGCACTAACTGGGAAGCAGGATACATGGATTTGTTTCCTGCCTATATGGAATGAGGTCTGTACATTAATATTTCCAGGGACATTAGCCCACAGTTTTCCAGTTCTTTTCTGACTCTCCAGTTCGGCTAGTAAAGGACGCTGTTGACCATCTACTAGTCACAAGCAGTTGTTCCAGCACTTCTCTCTTTTTCCCATGAGCAGGGAGTCTTTTGTGATGAATCTGATGCTTATGAGATGTTTCCGAATAATATTTTCTTTCCCAAGCTACAATACTGAACAGCACTGGCATACTGGCATCTCAGGAGGTTTCTAGTATTCCAGCAGTTCAGCTTGAAGGTTGTGATCCCAGCTCTTTTTGCAGTAATTTGTTTATTTTTGTGACATCATGACAATTGTCCTCCCACTGATGGTTTGCCTTTCTTTGGTCCTTTAACTGCTTATACTCGACATGTCTTCATCACGCATGCCTGACATACTTTAAAACACCACATGCAAGCATCTCACCAGAGGAGCAGTTTAGCTCAATGCCATGCCATGCCATGTCTTAGTAGTTCAATCCATTGTTTTCCCATCTTTAAATCCATACTAGCAATTTTCTCACTCATATTTGTCACTCACTGCCAGCTACCAAGTCAACACATCACTGCAGCTCTGACATGTACAGCTCCACTTTAGGCTACAGTTTGGATCAGAGAGCTTCTTAAATCTACAGAGTGTATTGATTAGGACTATGGAGATCACAATCAATCAGGAAGTGATAAAACAAGATAATTCATATGCTTTGATGCATTTTTATGTACAGACAGGGTGTTTAAAACACACAGATCCATGGAAATATTCCACATAGCCACCAAAAGTTTATAAATTGGCATTTGCTACTTTCATAACTGTATTTGAACAAAACACCCTAAAAATTCAGCAACATTTAGAGGTTGCTGCTCCAACCTAGCATATTTTCTGGGAATTGATAGGATTATTTGCTTTGTTCAGTCTTTTTCTGTTTCTACACCTCCTACAAGCGAGTGCTACACCATTGGTGCCAACCTAAAAGAGTATACTGAGAACATGGATAGTAACAGAATTTATCTCAAGCACAAAGCTTTGTCAATACATAAAGCATTAACAAAGCCTACATGCTGCACAGACCATGCTAACAGTGTTGAGTAATAATCTGCTCTACAAAAAAGTTGCCTTCCCAGTTGCAGGAGCAACAAGCTCCTGAGCTGCCCACCAGAAGATCTCAGAGCCATTGCACTAAAATCTGGAGACAGAGTCATCAGAAGTTGTCTGCTTTAGTATTTGTCACAGTTAGCCTTTAAAAAATTTCTGCAGGTACATTTATTCTCACAATTATTTGAACATCTCTGGTCACAAGCTGAAGCCAACTTGCCAAATTTGGCAGAAACCATATCAAACCGTAAAAGGACCTGAACTCCTTATTTCTGTTTTATTTAGTGATTGGAAAGAAGATGCCCAAGACACTCTACAAGGCGGATCAGACTAGAAGCGTTCTTTGAGGCTGCAAAACTAATATTACAGCCAGCTGTAATACTTACTCCTCCGGCACATTTACTCCCCAGAGCAAACAACAAACCAGATCTTTAGACAGGCGGGGTCTAGCTAGAATTACCCCTGCTTTTCATTAACTTCAGTAGAGATGCATTGACACTGACATGGAATTAGTGCGAAGAGTAGTTTGTCTCCTACTGTAGCATGTAAATGCCAGTCCAGATTCATGGATGATACCTGCATCTTGTCCACTGCCACCATTCAACAGAATTATGACTCATCCATGACTTCTATTCCTTTCCCACTTGTCTACTGAGATGCGATGACTTCTGGGACAGGGTCTGTCTTGCACGCATTTAGCTGTGGACTGATGTTGCCTGAAACTGCAGCAGCATCAAACTGCTGTGGCTGTATTCAAATATAAATACTCAAAACAACAGCAAAATGTCTACACCTGCATAATATCTTTTCTGTGTGGGAAAGGGAATAAGCTGCAAAAGTGAAAGGCAGGTCTGCTGTGATGCAGTACTACGGTTTGTAGCAGTACAGTTATTTTAGTAGAATATTTATATTCTCAGAAGACATAGTTATACTGCTAAAAACTTCCAGTCTGTGCTGGAATAGAATCTCTCATAATGCTGCTGCAATCCTGGCTGGTACCTGTGGATGTTACTGAAATGGAAATAATGAATAATAAAAAGTAATAATTGAATGTGAACTGCATGCACTGGGCTGTCACGGGTAGGCAATACAAATGACTTGCAGAAATTCTTCCTGCTCCTCTGTATTCTGCTATTGGTGACAAGCTCTTTGTCAACTTTTCCTTCACTGTTAGCAATGAAAATGTGCATGTGTGGCAGCTAGTAACTCAAGCTTCCCATGGGGACAGTTAATTCTCTGCTCCTTGGTCCTGTGCTTATTTCCCTCAGTCACTTCTCCCCTATGGATCCAGTAACAGAGCAGAAAACGTGCCGGAAAGAGAATGAGAGCAATAATTAACCACAAGGAATGAAGGAATGGGACTGCTTAGAAAGCGCAAGGAGGAATGGCATGTCAAACAGCAAAACATCACCGCTTAATGGTTTAAACAAGGAACATGAAAGCCTTGTTCTTTCCTTTCCAGTGACACAGGAGTCTCCCGACCCACAGAAATATCTCTCTGTTAAAGGATAACATTAAACAATCCAATCTTTAATAAGCCACTGGAAACCCAGAGGCACAAGACAGACCCCCTTTGTTTATCACAGACCTTATATGCTCAGAGGTCTTCAGATGAATGAGGTGCCAGACAGCAGTCTGGGGGGACTGGGGGTATTAACTCAACACCCTCCATCAGCTTCACAAAACCATCTCTCCATGCGCTCAGACCCCACCCTGCCTTTCCCACAGTGGCTGAGGATAATGAGGAAATTACTCCAAAACTATAAAGAGTCTAAAATAAATTTGCTTTTATATGAAAGTCAGATTTTATACCATATATTTATACTTTATGCCATATATTTATACTTTATGCCATATATTTACAGGATCCACACCTGGAGAAAAAAAAATCTTAGCTTTTATGAGTTCTACAGCAAAACTCCAAAGGAGTTACTCACTTGCCTAAGTAGAGGCTTCTAGTTCTGTTTGAGATATCCTGGGGTATCCCACAGGTTGTTGCCTATCTCATGTCCACCTTTTGGAATACCTTGTGGCATCTCATATAGCAGTGAATGTCTGTTTCAGGCACCTGAGCTGCTCTTCAGCCTATTCTGGGCTACAGTTTCACCCCAAGGCTAGTTTGTGATGAGATAGCAGAGTTTGCAGAAAGTTTCCTTTTCTTGCTTGGATCACACTGGCAATTAGTCCTCAGAGAACAAAACACTGCAGAGGCAGGACGAAAGCATGTGAACAGCATAGAGCTCATTTCCTCTCTGGCTGGCAGCATGGGGAGCAGATAGAGCCTTTAAACAGCAAGAGTCAGAAGAAAAACCCTTAGGTCTGGATGTCAAGTGTTAAAATTTTTTCTTATTTGTAGGCTGAAAATTCAAAACTGTAACCTGCTAAATAGGGATTTGCCTAATGCCTCATATAAAGCTCACTGAGTTCTGCTCTAATACCAGTTCTACACCTGCGTGACAGTGTTAGCTTCCACATTTGCAGCACTGGGGCACCAGCTCTACCTAATCTCATTGCAAGCATTAGATCAAGATGCAGAGAGGCACTTCCAAGAATTGGAATGTTTGAAGATTCATCCAAATCCTTGATGAAGACAAAGCAACCCCAAGCTACCTGTTTCATGTTTCTCTTTCAACACCAAACTAACACATAAGGGAAAAAAATGAGGCTTGTGCGCTTTTCTTGAAGGTGGGCAGGCAGGTTTCGCTCAGAACTCTTTTTCATATCTAGCTCCAAGTGCAGCCACCTGGAGCCACTTGACTCCCAGGCTTGGTGGAACTCATGGCAACTTCCCAAGCTCCTCATATGCTTGTTCTAAGAAATCAGAGCCAGTCTTTATCTTTAAAAGCAAAGCAACCCAGAGCTCTGTCCCATTAGCTACACAGGACAGATAAGTGCAAAAGCACTTTGGCAGAGAACGTGTATCTGACACCTTTCCTATACATGATGCCTCTCCAAATAGGTTCCTAAGCTAAACCACAGTCTATGACAGGACTCGGTAAAACAAAAGGGGATTTGTGAAGGTATGTGGCAAAAATGGGCTAGCTGATAAGGCATGTTATGCCTAGAAAACTCCTTTGAGCTTACAGTTCATCAAACTGGATGATCCCATATGCGAAGGTGGGATCTAAAAAGGTGGTGAAGCCTTATTTAAACAGGTAAGCGAATCCCTGCAAAAAGTACAAGCCCTCTCTGGAAGTTGTGATGAAGAATCAAATGCATGTAGGCTGGGTAAGAATTCCTCATTTGCACCAGGACAGCACTGTATAACAGCCTCCTTTGCTCTGCCTCATTCCTCACACTTGCAGAAGAAAGACTCCCAAAACCTTTAAAGATGCCAGCATGGTGTTTACATCTTGTTACAAGGAGTGGTAAGCAGCAGGATTTTGATCATGAAAATCTTCTTCAGAGTGAAATAATCACATGAAGGAGGAGAGAGAAAACAGGCTGACTGTACACGTGATAGAAAAAGACATAGATAGAAAAAGAAGATTTTTCTTGAACTTACAGAGTTAATTTTTGAGAAATTGCAGAACCTCCAAGCCTTTAAGAAAACCCCCAGTATAGGATGAGCTTGCACATGATCAGTTTGCCCAACTTTGTGTTTTCCCTTTCCTACAGACCCCTTTTATGACTTTCCAGGCAAACGAAGCTGGGCATTTCTTAGAAGAGGGCATCATGGCCAGGGAAGGGTTACAACAACAGATGCCCCACATTTGAAGTGCTTCTCTAAGCCTCTGTATGCACACAAACAAGAAATGCTGCTGAGCCTCTCTTCACATTTAAAAAAGATAAAATCAGGTCACTTAAGACAGAGAGAAGAAAGAATGAGACAAAAACAGAGCTCAGAAGTCACCACTAAGGGAACATTGTGTACCTATAAGAGTAATGCAAAGGGAAGAGTGAAATTCCTGCAGACTCCAGTTCCTGCATGAATTCCCTCTGTTGCTACAAGAATGATTGGGGATTTTTTCCTGCCTTTCTTTCCCCACCTATAAAATGGGGACAGCACTTACATAACCACTTCGCAAAGTGCATAGGAGGATTAGCTGGCTGTCATCTGTCATATGAGCAGACCTATGAAAGTGCAAAGGAGTATTTTTAATAAATACCTCATTACCTCGTTATATTTTGTGACTTCAGTTCTTCCCAGGAAGGTCAATTGCATTTTTTTTTCTGCCATCCTCCGAAAAATGTGCAGACCCCTTAACCATATGATCCCTGATGAGCCATCTTTACCTAAAATGACTTGCACACAACATGACGTGCTTCTCTTGGTCAGTCACGTACGCGAGTCACAGTGAGCAGTACATTAAACAATAACAGATTGATTTGTATTTTAATAATTTGACCTTGTTTGATCTGGACAGGCAATGGTGTTTTACATCCTGTCATGCTACAAACACGACAGGCTATGGATCCTTGTTATGCCGCTGTGAATATTGAGTGATTCCAGTGAAGGATCCAGAAATCTACCAGGGAAACAGAAATCAAAATAACTGTAAATAACGTGGGGTATTTAAATAACTTGGAAGTGGCTGCAGCCTTACTCTTCAGACTTTAACCTGCACAAGCTTGTGAGATTTTGTGGTCTTCGCAACTAAGGACTGGGGCAAATTTCCATCATACCCAAAGCCTCATTTGTTCTAATCAAGTTGACCTGGATTCACTTGGCTTCCTCCAAGCAAAATTCACTGTACTGCTCAAGAAACAGAAAAAACAAAGCCCTCACAATATCTGCCAGATGTAGTGACCCTCAGCTAAAGAAAAAAATTTCATCAGCATATTATTTTATTTCTTTAGCTGATTTGCTTTTGTCTCCTAAAAGCCTTTGGGACACAAAGCCAGCACTAACTTTCCTCCCCAGCACAATGCTCAGTGATAACATTAGCTGACCCACTTGAGCGCTGCAATTGAGTTATGGTAATAAATGACTGAAGGCAAATTGACTCTCCTGATTCTTCACAATGCAAGTCTCAGTGCATATGAGAAGACTTGTTTGGTTTTTATCATTATGAGGGCTTACCACTTACCAAGGAGTGCTTTCTAGGGAAAGCGAAGCTGCCATATGACCCATGTAAAGATGGTAAATAGTGATTTAGACTGTTTATTTTGCACATTACACAAAAAAATGACTATAATAGGACTGGAAATACAGTGGAGGTTACTCAACACTGTTTTTCTGTCTTTGGCCAACTTGCAGTGCAAAACGACAGGTATGATGGACATGACACTTGGGCTATGTTGCAGAAGTGCAAAATGACAGCCTCAGAAAGCAGCCAGGAAAATGGAAAAGGATTCAGTCTAAACCTTCTCCTGTTTTTCCCATGGGATCTTCCTAAAGGTGGCCCAACTGCTTTCACAAGAAATTACAGCACAACTTCTGTTTCTATTTTGTCATGTTATCTCCATAGCAGAACAGACTGCAGCCCCTGGCAGAATTTGCTATACCAGAATGCAGTTCTCTGCCCTCTTTGCTTCCTTAGGTCCTTAAGTCACTACTCTAGATGACTGGATCCACTTCTATTCCTGAAAGCCCTCTTCAAATTTCTGTTATTCCTGAGTGGAAGCCTCACTCACCTTCCTTCATCAGGCTATGACAAATGATCTTCCTCCCTCTCTTGAGTATGAGAGATACAGAAGCAGAAATAATTGCTTGCTTCCATACCTTTGTGAACCATCTAGTTCCAAGCCCCCTGCCATGAGCAGGGACACCTTCCACTAGACCAGATGCTCAGAGCTGCTACCAACCTGCCCAGGGATGGGGCAACCACAACTTCTTTGGGCAACCTGTGCCAGTGCTTCACCACCCACACAGAAAAGGGTTGCTTCCCTATATCTAATCTAGATTTCAGATTTATCTAATCTAAAAGTGCCATTACTCCTTGTCCTGTCACTCTATGTCCTTGTCAATAGTCCCTCTCCTGTTCTCTTGTAGCCCTTTTAGGCACTGGAAAGTGCTCTAAGGTCTTCCTGGAGCCTTCTCTTCTCCTGGCTGAACAACGCCAACTCTCTCAGCCTGTCTCCACAGCAGGGGCGCTTCAGCCTTCTGAGCATTTTCATGGCCTCCTCTGGACCCGGCCCAACAGGCCCATCTCTGTCTTACGCTGGGGACCCCTGAACTCAATGCAGTACTCCAGGTGGGGAGCTTGGGCATTAACCAGAGCTAGTCTTATCAATCAAATCTGACTAGGCTACCATGTAAATAAATGGTTGCAAATGTGCTGCTTTGAGGAAATGAAGATGCAGTCAGATAGATCCATCTGTTCCTCCTGAAGTCTATAGAGATATTTGTCTGATACGAGATGCAAAGAAAAATGGCACACAAGACAAGTGGCTTTGGACTAATTTTCAAGATGCTTCCTCATTTAAGTCATAAACCATTCTGACCATTCCTTCTGGGATGATCAGAGCTGGATGTGTCTTCTGGGGATAAGGAAGGGATAGTCTCCATCCACTGCTTACTTGTAACTGGAGGGTCCACTTCATGGTGGCATTTCATCAGGCAAAATGAAAGGAAGACCGTCACATTGATTAAATTCATTCACCAATCCACTGCTAGTAAGCTTAATTGCTAATGATGACTTTTTTTTCCCCACATCAGAAGGCAGTTTATGCCAACAGAGCATTATAATGAGAACAGGAGAGCTACGTTTCCCAGATCAAGGTTTTGCATACCAAGCTGGTAGAGGGGGAAGATACCTTTGTGGGTTGGGAACTCCATCAAGCAGGACAGGATTGCTCTATAAATTACATGCTGGACATGAGTTACAGTAATCTCGGTCACTAGAGACTCATCAATTAGACATTTAAGAGCAGGCACATAAATAAAATACCTCCAGATTGTAGACAGATTACATGCATGCATTCAGTTCTGTTATGGATACACTTTTCTTCATGATTCATGCTACATGGCCACTGATAAGATTTTAAAATTTAATACCCCAGGCCGGTGAGTCCAGAAAGTAGTTCCCAAATAATCTATTGCCAATACTGATCTGAGTTAAGGCCAGACTATAAATGGTGCACCAGGAAATTGATTTGGATTGTCACTGTTTGTGTTTTTTTTCTTTTCATTTTTCCAAGATGATATAAAACAATGACCGCATTCCAGGAAAAAAAAAACAAGGAGAACATTCTTAATTTGATACTTAGTTGAGGAACAAGAGTAATTCTTCCAATGGATTAAAAGAACACCATTAAGCAGTTTAAGGACACAGTTTTGTGAATGCAATGATACTAACATTTTTCATCACTGCAGGACCTTTACTTTCAGAAAATCCTGAAGATCTTTGCAAATTAAAATTTGTGGAGAATTGTCATACAACAATTCGAGTAACTTGAGCAACTCTGTGTGAACACTTAGTAGCAGGACAGTGAATTCTGTGAAAAAGGCCTGGTTAATATTTTCTGTGAGTCAAAACCACCCACTGTCTCAAAATTAATTCAATGTTTTAATGTATATATGATAGATGAAATATTAAGTTTGTCCAATGAAGCAATTTTCAGTTCTTCAGCAGATCAAAAATCATTGCTGTTTATAAATTTTTGTAGATTTTCCAAATCTTTACAACTTGGTCAATTTTCTTCAAAAATTCAGTTTCAGTTGTGTTCCTTAACTTTATAATTGATAAATAGAAAAGCAGCAACCAAATCTGGTGGTATACGGTCACCAGGTTTATAAGTTCGTTATTCTTTATAAACAAAGTTATTTCAAGCTTTCCTTGCAAAGAAAGTCTTAGATTATAAATTTGCTCTAGGTTATTCATACTATTATTTTTCAAAAAAAGTTTAAAAACTCTAAAAGAATTGAGGCATTTTAACTGACCTGAAGTACATGCATTTGTTTTGGTTTTTTTCCCTTGAGCAATTGTTTGTATGTCTGTTTTAGCTCTGCTTGACAGTATTTCTGCCCTCTATTTTTTGGAATCTCAGGTGAATCCCAATCTTATTTCACAGCTGCACTACTTCATTCCTGCTTGCTTCAGGCTGAGGGGAGCATGCCTGAGCAGAGCCTGAGCTCTCCTTCAACACTTCTTGGTATGCACATGCGGAACATGAGATGTGGATTATTACCAAATAACACAGCTTTAGCTGTAGGAAAGAGCCAGGCATGGAGGAAATTGTGACTCAGAGAGGAACACTTTGTAGTAGTTCTTGGCTTCTTCAGGGCTGCTGTAACTGACTCATGGTGTGCAGCCCTTGCTGAAGGCTTTGCACTGAACTGAGTGATGCTTTCACACTCGGTGAATGTCAGTACAATTCCACTGAGTCAGAGAGTTAGTGGGGAATGATTAGTTGCACCTGACTTTTCCCCCCATACTCATCACTGGTAAGGCTTCACCTTGAATTCTGTGTTGAGGTTTGGGTCCCACACTACAAGAAAGACATAGAGGGGCTGGAGCGAGTCCAGAGAAGGGCAACGGAGGTGGCGAAAATTCTGGAGCAAAGGTCTGATAAGAAGCGGCTGAAGGAGATGGGGGTGTTTAGCCTGGAGAAAAGGAGGCCCAGGGAGACCTTCTCACTCTACTGTTGTTGTAGTACTAACTACAACTACCTGAAAGGAGGTTTTAGACAGGTGGGAATTGATCTCTTTTCCCAGACAACAAGTGATAGGACAAGAGGAAATGGCCTCCAGTTGTTCCAGAGTAAGTTTAGACTGCGTATTAGGAAAAATACTTTGACCAAAAGTGTTGTAAAGCACTGGAACAGGCTGCCAAGGTAAGTAGCGGAGTCACCATCCCTGGAGGTATTTTAAAGACATGCAAATGCGGCACCTGGGGACATGGTTTAGTGGTGGAATCGGCAGTGTAATGTTAATGGATGGACTTGATGATCTTAAAGGTTTTTTCCAATCTAAACAATTCTGTGATTCTAAGATGGAACATGCCCCAGACTCTCTCTACTCCAGGTGAATGCAAGTCTTGTCCCAGGTATCACAGGACACACCAACCCTCTTACACTACCAGGGCTACAGCCTGAGCTCCAGCTGACTGCCCAGTTGCTGACATCATTTGGCTGTTGGTGTTCCATAGGTTTGGTTTCGACCATTCCTGCTGGGTCTTACCAAAACAAATCAGCTCTGGAGAAGGTAGGAATGAGGATGTGAGCTTCTTGCTTTTGTACGTTAGGCTATAGATACTTGTCCTTCAAGTGATAATTAAGTCCCTGGAACTCTTTTTTCTCTATGTTTTTGGTTTTGTTTTGTTTGGGGTTTTTTAAAACAACATAAACACAGCTATAGAGATCCCAAACAAACTGTCTACTTCCAAAGGAGATTTCCCTAAGCATGCAGTTCTCAGTGTCTTCTCTTTTTGTGGTCATAGTTATATATTTATTTTTTCTTTACCTTTTTTAAAACGTATAGCCTATGGAAGCTGCACCACTGACCTACTTTTTAAAACACATTTTAGAAATTCCTACTTCTTTTTAATAACAGCATTTTACTGCAAAGGGTAGTCTAAGCAGGTACCAGACCAGAGCAAGCATTTACCAGTGTGTGTAAAACAAAAAAACCAAAACAAAACCAAACAAAAGATCTTTATAAAAAATAGATTTTGTCAGGCTTGTGAATAATGCAAACAGTGAGCCGAATTATGTCAAAACATAAACCAAGCAATTCTTTTTAGTGATGCAAATCTTCTGTAGCCAGCCTGAAGTCTCAGTCACAAAGGTTTTTCTGCAATATTAAAGAGTAGACCTTCCTTTCACTGCAGAGTGATAAAGAGGCACTAAGCCCTGCTCTGTTGTTAGTCACAAGTCATTTTAATGTGGGTCTGTAACACTGTGAAAGGTGACCTGCAAAAGGCAAGTGGCAGGCTATAATTCAGTGCCTTGGAAGGTAACACCAGGATCTACTACCTGATAATTGACTTTCCTGTTATACACTTATCATCTGTAACACTTTTAGACCCTCAGTGGGTCCTTGCTAGCAGTGTCTGTGTTAATCCCTGCATTGGGGATGGAGCAGTAAACTGTTCAGAGCATGGGAATGACCCTCCCAGCCTGTCTGAAAGCAGTAGCAACAAACATGTTCCTGTGAACCCAGCTCCAATTTCCAGTCACAGGCCACTAATTAATAATTTTTTTATATCATACAAACACTACCTGGCCTCAAAATTGACTGGGATCCTGTTGTAGAAGCACAGGGTAAGCTTATCTCTATCCTAAAGAATTTATAATCTGACCAGCAAAGGAGCTGGAAGAGTATTTGGGAAACACCATGGCATTTGTGCCCTGTTCTCAAACACCTCTTTAAGTGCTGACACGTGGCTACTGTCAGAGACAGACAGGAGACGAGGACCTTTGATGTGCCTGATGTGAGCATTAAGAGCAGCAAGAGAAAATCCATGCACTAAGGCCTCAAGTGATTTAGCCAGAGCAAGGCCAAGAGCCAAGCAGAGCAGAGAGTCCAGGGGTTGCAACCCAGAACTGCTACAGTTCATCCAGACAGGTCTCTTCGTCCTCCTCCTCCTCTCACCTCTGCAGACTCTCAGAGAGTCTCCTAAGACTTGTGTGTGCTTCCTTTAAGAAGGAATTTCTTCCAGACTGTGGCAGGAGTAGTGACAAAGACAGTGCCTAGGCTGCTGGCACTGCTGCTCCTCCACATCTGACATTTCAGAGAGGCAGGACTAGCTGCAGAAGCCAGCCTGGTTAGCAGGGATAATGAGGCGAACAGCATGTACCTGCTCAGAGCAAGCAGGGATGTGTTCACATATGTATTCCTGTTACATCTCACTTGTGGAGTTTGATATTCACCTCGGCGGGATGAGACAGCCTTCAAGGCAGCACTGCTGATAGCAGCACAGTCTGCTGGCTGCTCCTCCATACATGCAGAGCTTTAAGCAGGGAAGGAGAAGCACTGTAGTAGGTTGAGAAGACAAAATAGAGCTGGGAATTTCTGTACTGCTCCCTTCTAGCTTGGAGAAAGGTACCACCAGTGGAGGAACATGAGCCAGTGGCATTACTCAGTTTAAGAAATGCAAGAACAGACGAATCCTTGGCTTTATGCTCTGTTGCTGCCTTGATGAAAGATGTCCCACCTGTGATTCCTCATTTGCACTGTAATCCTCACCTGCCTTAGTGTGTATATTTTGGATACAGACTTTAAAGTTGTGATGGTATCAGGTTTTCAATAGAGTTTCCCCAGCCATACCTCACAGGAAATTTGTCTCTGGTTTATTTTGTAAATTTGATACACGATCTCTTCCTAAGGCAACTAGATGTGTTTTCTTTTGGAGGGCAGAAAGGGAAAGAGCAAAGAAAAGGAAAGGGAAGATTTAGTAAAATCCACATTAAAAAATGCTAAATTGCAGTAGATATATGGACCCATTTTTTTTCCTCATTCCTCTTTGGTTGCTTTAACCAAATAATAAGACTGACTCTTTCCTGGTAACTCATTTGGGACGCTGAACATGTGATGAATCCCAGAGCAGTAAGTTTTGTTATACTAATGTGCTATTGCTAAGCCGAATTTCACCAAAGCAAGCTGCTGGCTTTAAAAAACTGTCTTCAGCCAGGCTCAGTTCTGAACTAGACCAAGAAATTCTAAATAACAGTCATGTCTTCTGTAAAACAGTGAAAATATGTCTGTAAAATACATGCGAATGTAAAAATTCACTTTTGGGAGACAGCTCAACTTGAGCATCAGAATGTAGTTTAGAAGGACTGCACAGGAATGCCTGTATGCAAAGGAGAAAAAAAAATTGAAAAGTATCTACAAGTGGGCTGTGATCTTTTATTTAACTCCATCATGTATGTTTTCTTTGTGTTAGGTACTCCTAAATGCTTGTGAAGAACTGCAGCTCTTTGAAATCCTGATACCAAACTGAAAAACATCCTGTCACCTTGAATGCAATAATCAATATTGAGCCCCTTTAACATGCAGTAGCAGCTTTCAAGGTCAGTCTCCCACTGGCAATGTGGAGCCAGGATGCATGTTGCACTGCAAGTCTTTTATTTCCCTTTTTCCTCATGTATCTGGAGTAAAATATGTATGAGCTATATCCTTGTGATTTCCCTTTTTCCAATCAAATCAGGTACCACAGCCCTGAAACTCAACCCCTTTCTCCCTTGATCTCTTCCCCCTTGAAAATGACCTGTCTCCTTTTGTTTCTCTTCTTAGTCCCTTTTCTTTCAAACTCAGAAATTCCCCCACTCAAAACACAGCATTTAGTAGCATTTCTGCCAGAACTCTTTAAGTTTTCTAAGTTCAGTCCAACAGCTGGAATAATTACTTCTGACTTCTGCAAACTTCTGACTTCCGCACTCCAAAATTAGGAAGATAAACTTTTACCTGCAGAATCCGAAGTAGAGCCAGGTTTGTATTATCTACTGTGTATACCTACCTCAATGTTTTCAAGCGTTGATGTGTCTTTGTATTGACAAATAGCAAACTAACTCAAGGTTTCTGAAGATAGGTTCCTCAATAAATCATTAAGAAGAGGAGTCACTAAACCTAATTCGAACTTTCTTATGAGAGCTAGAGCTCACTGGGAAAGAACAAGACAATTGATAGACTTTCAGATATATTTTGTCCTGTCCACTTGTAGCCCAAAAAATAATTCACAGGAAGCTTAAATGACATTACATTATGCAGCTTGTTAAACCAATATCTATATAACTGAAATGTATTTCTTGGTAGGGTTGGTTGTTGGGGTTTTATTTAGTTTTGGTTTTGATTTTTTCTGCCTTTTTTTTTTTTTTTTAAGCTTGGTTTGGGTTTTTTCAGTGGTTTTTAGGTTTCTTTTAATTATTTTTTTCTCCTTAAGGGAAAAAATAATTCTTTAGACAGGATGTCATTTGCAGCAGGGAAATAGTTACAATTTGTCTGTTTCCATGTGTGTTTTGCCTTCTACGGCTATGTGGTGTGAGAAAGTGTGTTTAGGGGAACCAACCTGTGACAATCATTTTGTTCTGTGGCACAGCACTCCCGTCTGGTGCTTTTGAAGATCTGGTGGCCTAAATTAAAGCATATCTGAAGGACATTTCTGGCTGCCTGAGTGAAAAAGCCGTTTTATTTCTAACTGGACTTTTTTATAAAATACGGATATTGAGTAGGGAGTTCTAATGGCAAGGGATGGCACTGAACACTGGGTATGTCATTCTCTAATGCATGTTGGCATATATTTATATAAATATGTATTCACACATATAGGATGAAATGCATAAAAAGTTTTATATATAACGCTGCATGTGCAAGCGGTTGTCAATATACAAAAATATGCTTGAATGGAAATATGTATTTATGTGTATATATAGAGCAGGAAATATGTATTTATGTGTATATATAGAGCATGATTTGATGTTATTCATCTATACCACCAAGACCTGTCGCCATGATCTGGTTAAAACACCTCAAACCACTTTTGTCACTAGCATAAAAAAACAGCATTCAGGGAGCTAATTCTAAACGAATGGTCAAAATCTCTTGCCAGTATAAACATAAGTCTTCATAAACCAGGCCTCTAGGTACAACTACACTGGAAAATCTGTCCCTGTGTAGACCAGGTTTATGCCCTCAAAGGAAAAAAAATCCCTATGGATGCCTCTAAATTTCTCTCAAGTACAAGTGTAATTTCTTTCCCTACTAGTTGAGGAGCCACACAGAAATAAAGCAGTCACAGCTTTTCAGAGCTACTTGAGGCTGTACATAACTAATTCCCTTTCTCTTCGGTCATCATTAAGATTTCAGTTCTAGAATTCTATCTTGCATTCCCAAAGCACCATGAATTTATGATAAAGTAAATCAGCCTTGTCCCTTAGGGTAAATCATGAACCCAGGGAAAGGCATTTCAAGACTTTTGGAAGTGTAGCAAAAAACCCCTGCAGGTTAAGAGGTGCCGTGCCTTAGTGGGAACACTTCTTTCCCTTGTCCAGGATGGCTTTGGCTATCAAGAGGTGAAGATCACTAGGAAAATGCTGTAAGCCTTTGAACAACTCTCTTCAGCTGTCAGAGAAGAGGACATTTACATGTTGTCCATGGTACTCAATGTTATGTAGTGCCCTTGACTACAGTCCACAGGTTCTCCTGCAACCTGCACAGAAGAGCAAGGAAAAGTAGAGAGATGAAGTACTTTGCCCAAGGTCACTCTACAGGTTGAGGGTCAAAAGTGTTGAACTATATGTGCTGCACCTTGGAGAATAACAGCATTCAAATTTCACTGAAGAAGCCTCTGGCTAAGCAAGAGAATGCAAGAACAGATCTCAGCCTGGCCAATGTACAGCAGTTGAATTCAAAGACGCAGCCAAGCTCTGAACCTTCCCCACTGGTTAATGCACGATCAACAGGTCACCAGTGACTGCTTTGTCAAACTTTTCATTAATCCTGAAATAATTTCCACTTTGATTTCATTTCCACTTTCCTGAGAATGTACCCATTCTTGAGACATTTAAACATATCCCGATTTCCACTGAAGACACTGAGAGAAAAGCTTATTAGCTACTTTTTAATTTGGAGCAATAAACCTCTTAAAGGTCTCGACAAAGTTTGGTGTTTCTTGACAGTTTGTTGCTTAAAGCAGAGATCATCACTCACAAAAAACCACAAAGGGGTAACAAATCCATAAAGAGAATGAATTCCTCTAGGATCATCTATTTTACAAGCACAGATACCACAAAAATCTACTAATTTTTACATCACTGAGATCTCTAATATCCCATATAGCCTTCCTTTCTCTTGTGATGGGGACCATGAACGACATGTCCCTAAATGAAAAGGGAACAAAGAGCTGGGGGTTTCTGTAAGGTCTCCTGCCATGCTCCGGCAGCCTCAATTTATCTGTGCCTACCTCTGAGGTCCCTTGCTAGGCTCTGCAATCCTACTCAGGCTCCCGAGACAACTCACCCTCTACCACAAAGCCCTTTCTGCCTTGCTCCCATCCTTTATACAACAGAATTCATTTTCCCATTTGGTATTTTATTTTGATGTTCCAGGCATAAAAAAGCAAATGGTTCCCTCAAGCCATTTTCTCTCTGTGAAACTGTGAAATAGCTTTGCAATTTTGGAGCAGTTTAAAATGCATTGTTATATTGAGAAAGAAGAGGGGAGGAGGGGGGAAGCTTCTTCTCTGACTCTGAGCACTGAATGCTATAGGAAAAACGGATTGAAATTCTTCAAATAAGGATTTCATAGCTTCTGCAGCTATCAAGGCGGATGGCTCCCTATTTGCATACTGCCATCTATATAAAAGAAATGAGACTCAACGGTTTTATTATAATTATATAGCTTGGGTTTTAGTATTAATAAGCCTATTGTTATCACCATTGCCTTTCGAAAAAACCTCCACGTTTCTGTCATACCAACTGAAATATTGCAATTTATTTTTAAGGCACGTACTAAAAAAGTAAATCCTTTCCAAAGATTCTTCTTGGTTTCTTGTTCAGCGCTGAACTAGTTTGCTGGAGATTATCACCAAGGACTGTGTTTGATCATTGTGTTTTTCAATATTCCCTTGCTTGCTGAGTGCTTTATTTAAAATTCACAGCAGAGGGGAGATGCATACTTTAAAGATGGTATCAGTGACATTTTCTGTGGGACTTCAGGCAGTTTCTAGGTGCCTGTGTTGATGTTCTATTAAAATGGAGCATCCTTCATTGAGCCACAAAAAAAAGTGACTGATAATTAAGGTGAAAATGCTGCTCTCCTGTCTATGCTGCAGAACTCTTATCAGGCATGTGAACTCTTATCAGGTGCCTTCTTATCTCTCCGCCTGGGCATCGTCTGCTGGAATCCCACACCAAACTCTCATGACATGAATGGGAGCTCTACTCTTAGTGATGTGAAAACACAATAGCTGCTGGAGTCTCCAGAGTGTGGCTCTGCAAGCACACTGTGGGGTCAGGGACATGGCACACAGAAAGGAAATGTAAAAGGAAAAAATCAGTAGCTTTTGAGGCTGATACAATGTATTACAGCATACTACTACATATATAAATATATATTGTTCATATATAGCTAAGTTTTTGTTTGGTGTCACAGCCAGAAGGAGAAGTTAAGCCTCAGAGCTGAAATGCTTCAGCTTCAAATATTCACAGGGACACATTCTGGTGAGGTAAAATAAGTTTTTTCTTCCAGAGTAGAAAAATTTAAAGCAGACTGTGTCTCAGTTTCAGATACTTTTTTTGCATAGGAAAACAGAACCATAACTTTTTCAAGCAGATAATACAAGGCAGCTTTGTGGAGAAGGTCACAGTCATAAAAGCAGGGGTTTATCTAAGCTAAATCTCTGTATGCCAGTCACTTCAGCTTCAGAAATATCAGCAGGTCCTATTTGCCATCTCACAGCTGATCTCAATCCATTTCTTATGGGCATAGTGATAGAAGTGGGTTTTCAGGGAGAGGCTGGAGAAGGACAGGTATTTGAGGGAGGAGAGCAGAGGCTTTGAACACCACAAGAGGTTTGAACATAACACGATGTGAAAGAGAGCTATCAAAGACATGAAAGGTGGATGAAGGAGAAGGGGAAAGAGATGTTTTACAGCCAAACAACCCTAAAGAAAAATTTCTAGAGCAGGCAGAGAAGACAGGGAAATGATATGGCAGGGAAGGGGTTACTGCAATCAAGAAAAGAGATAGAGTAGCTTCATGGCAACTTTCGTACAATTATCAAGCTCACAAGAAACTAAGTCTGAGCATATGGCTGAAAGAAACTTTGATAATACCCTTTTGTAGGGATTTTGCCCTAAGACCTTACTTGCATGCCTCTGGATTGTCTGAATTCCCCTTAAACACTGAAATTAGCACAACTGTAGGAAATGCAAGCCCTAAGCATTTTCATTTTCTAGAAACCCGTATCATTAGACCACTGAACGACAGGTATATTTTTGAAGAGCTACAGTGTAGGAGTTACTAGTCACATGACCCTTTTATACTGTTTTTCATGGCAACCACATGACTGCGACGCTGTCTGATGCTTTGCTTGAACAAATTACCACTGAGATTTACTCCTCTCCACTAAACCAGTTCTAGCTCATTCTTTACCTACCATGAAAAAGACCTAAAGTCTAGATTTATCATGTCCCTGCTTACTTGTCAGCTTGCATTATCCTGACAGAATACAAAAAACTTGAACATATACCCTCTAGTAAAGAGTTCACAGACTCCCAATGTGGGAAGGATTAAGCATCCTAATAGCCAAACCAAACAATTTCTTAGGGGGTTCACATAAAGTCTGTCAAACATGTTCCATAGCTCTCAGAAGAAAAACAAATGCAAATGTAAATCACCTCTAGGAAAGGCAAATTCTTCTAGGTGTCCAAACGCACTAAATCAATCTCTTTATTTTCATTTGGGCAGAGTCCACAAGCTTTCACCAGCTAAAGAACCACAAGATGAGAGAGCGGACGGTTTGGCATATTTTATCAAAAGTTCCCAAGGCCGTTTACTAAACTGAAGGTACTTTAATAGAATTAAACTTAGCTGAAAGAACTTGAACAAGGAAGGAAAAAATAGGATTAAGGTTTGGACCACTGCTGAAGAAATTCCATCTTCCGCATCATCTATAATTGCATTTTGAGAATCGTATTTGTGACTTAACATGTAAATGCTTGGACCCAAACTGGCATCCAGCATAATATACAGTTATTAGCTACGTCCACTGGGAGACTTAGCCAAAATGAACACCAGATACAGAAACTTAACTTCAAGTTAGTTTGGAAGAATCTGGACCCTATGACTCTCTCAGGAAGCAGCAGGTATGGCCATCTGAATTACTGAAGAAAGTGCACCCAGCAGGCTGAAGAAGACCTTATTCTTTGTCATGTCCTCAGACACTCCTAAATCAACAAACTTCTCTCAGTATCAAAGAAAAAACAGATAAGCACTGGAAGAGTCCTTGATAAGGAGTTCCTGTTTCAGTTTCCACTTCAAAGGTCTGTTCCTTCATTACGGGGTTAACTTATATCACAACGAAATACTCATGGCACTAAGTGAAATACATCTGCTAGCAGAGGAACTATCAAAGGAAGTGACAGCAAAATTTACTGTCTGAAAGCAGAAGCTAATTAAATTCAGACTAAAACTGTTTAAACTCATAGAACAGCGAGAATAGTTATAAACTTACCAAAAGCTCCAGTAGAGTGACCAATATACCGTATCTTGGCATTGATTGAGAAATTCCCAACCACACAAACATTTAATATGTTGCAACTCAGAAAAGACACGGCTCAGGGGAATGCTGCAGTCCTTGCTATGAAATAGATGCCACTGGTGTGGCTATTCTGGCTTTCTTGACTATGAGTCCTTTAACTTGTTCAAGTCTACGATGCAGAGAGCTCCTGGTCACTCTCACTATTTGTTAGACCTTGAGACAACCTTTATGTGTCTGCTCTCTTCCACCTCTTAACCTGCCTTAGGCTGAGGACTCTTCTGGGGACACTGCGTCTGTGTATGAGTCCACAGCTCAGAGATGTGCTGCTGTGTGGGAGAAATCACTGTAATTCCAGTGGAATCCATTTGTAACACTGTTTTGTTTTCCTGTTCCTCTTCTCAGATATATCTCTCAGCAACTTTCCCTGTGTTAGTTAATGCAGCAAATGAGATTACACCATCTGCTACTGTGGACATGCTCAGACAGCATGCTTCCCATGTTCTCAGTGTCAATCTCCACCATCCTCCCCCATTCTTGCTAACTTAAACCTTTCAAAACCTCTAGTCAACATGGACTGATCTATTACTAATCTCTGACAAATCCTTTGTTAATCCTTCCTCACTTGTGGCCCAGTAAGTTCCTACCGGAGCCAAAGGGAATTTGACTCAAAAGGACATGAATTTATGGCCATGATGCACAGACAGCATTCGAATATGGAGTAAAAATAGATCTGATTCCTGCCAAACAGAATTCCAGAGAAATGGGCAGACCGGGATGCTTGTTGTCTTCTAGAGGATTAATGGGTCTCATACTATATTGTAAGAATGACAAAGCTGACCCTCAAACACACCATATTTTTTTGTTAGAGAGCAGTAAAAATTCTATGAGGACTTATTTGGTAAGATTAACTTCCTTTCCTAAACTGTTTTCCTCCCGTTTTGGATAGTGTTTCCTGGTATGAAGTTTTAAAAGTCATCCTTGCTCACTTTTTTCAGCTTCTAAGATTTATTTATTATTTTTTATTCCACATCTTCCAGTCGCTGCCAGGAAGAGCAATCTGGAATCAAGGTTTTCTTACTCTATATTCTGGACAGGCAAATATTTCAAGAAAATATTCTGCAAACAATACGTACTGTCTGGATCTAAGAAAGGATTAAATAAACACAGAAGAAGAAGGGTGAAAATGAAGGAGTGAGATCACAAAATGAGAAAATTATCTGACATAATGAGCTTCAATTTACTTTTCCTTTCATTAATGCAAAAAGATGTTATTAACAAGCATGAAAATCTCTATGCACTGATGGCTGTTACACTGAAAACTGTAGTTGGTACCTTAAATCTGAAAAGCCAGAAGTCTGAGTGAAAATCCAAGTGTAAGGTGAAGGACAGACCTAATTTCTGTTGCTTTGGAGTTAATAATTTTCTAACATGCAAGTTGTATCGCTGAGACTTAAGATTACAATAATTTTACTTTTTTTTTTTTAATACAAGGAGAAAATGCAAAGATTAAGTGATTTAGCCAGAGTTACATAGGAAACTTGGTGGTGAATTCAAATGCCTTATCCTCAGTCTTGTTCTTTATAATATGACACCCTCTTTCTTAAAAAAATACCAGAGAAAATATACAAACAGCCAGTGGGGAATTACCCTAAACAACTAAAAGTCAGTCCTGCTTGCCAAAACAATTGACACTCTACATTTTGCAGAGCAGAGGGACTCTTTTAGGCCTATGTGCTCACTTGCCAACTTGCACAGTTTGTAAGACACAAATAAAGATTTACTCTAATGTGCTGTGGTGATTCTCACTCAGGGGTTTTTGCTTCAACAAAATAAAATTTCGTATTAATCACTGAACAAGTAATTAAATGTGACTGAGAATATATCCTTGTGGTGTGCTTGAGTGTTATCTTCATTTTACAGAGGAAACTGAGGAATAGAAAAATTAAATGTTAACCCCTATTCAAGGAAAAAAATGCTGATCTTCAAATCTAGAAACAAAACCTACTTAAATCTTTTCCTTTAGCTTTGTGCACTGGACTGTTTTTCAGTAGGATGTGTGACTGTTGTATGTTGGACAAAAGAGTCGTAAACAAAAGGACCAGTGGTAGTACTTTCGTCTTAATTAAAATGTTCCCATATTGAAAGGCTACTGAAGTGTGATTTGGTTTCTATAGAAATTTTGCTGACCACTATTTTAATAAAGAAATCCGTAATATAGGACTTTTTAAGACATCATATAAGATTCTATAAATGAGTTCTTACTCTCTACTTACTCCAGGAAAACCTTTAGTATAAACAACAAATGTCATAGCACAGAAAGCAAGTAACATCCTATTAAATTCAACTGAAATTTCCTAGATGCGATGGATTGCCAAAAATCAAGGAGACCTTTTTCCTAATCTCTTCCATGAGAAGGGATCCAGACATGAAACCTCTCTTCCCTGTTACCTTCATCCCCAATAAATTAACATTAAGGTTACCAAAGCCCTTTTCTGTCCTTCCCTATACCTCCTGGTTTGCTTCATGGAAATGGCACCTTGTTCTTGCCTCCTTATGTTGTAATGATCGGTCTTGACAAGGGTTTTCAAGGCAGGGGGGAGCAGTCATGGCTACAGGCAAAATCACAGCTTCTGAACTTCATGCTTGTCAATAGCTGTTTTAGTTTGCATTGCCATACTAATGTGCCTTATAAATATTCCCCAGGGCTCTCCACACCATCACGCTGCTGTTGTCTTATTCATCAATACAGTCAAAACAGATCCAGATGCTGTCAGTTAAGGTCAAGACAGGCTTCTTCCAGATCTTTGGAGTAAAAAGACCTCCATTCCATTTTATAAAAGAAGGAAACATTGTGTATTCATTTAGTAAGTAACTATTGGGGCTTACACAGCTTTACCACCATGGCTCCAATAATTAACCTTAACTGCTGTACTGAGATTTGCCCTTTATGCCATCCTCTCTACTCGCCCCATCCATTTCTCCTGGAGTGTTTTTGGTGACTGGCACCCACACCACTGTGCTGTCTGCAGGCCATGCTGCGCGAGACGGCATCTGAAGAGATAGGAAATGACAGCCTGTCCTTCATCCCAAATGGAAGAAAAATCAAGTGAAGGATTGGAGTGTGAAAGGTTTGGGGAAGGATGGCCTCTGCTTATCTACGTAAGATGGATAAGGATGGCGGCGCTGCCGGCTGGAGCTTCACCAGCATTTTCTGCGTCTAAAACTCCATCACTGGATACACTTCTGTAGGTGCTCACACAATTCAGCTGACCATTTCTTAGCTTTTTTTTTTTCTTATTTTCTTATTTCTTTTTAATTTTTGAAAATTCCATCCTAAAGCAGTGCACCCATGCGGAACCAGATTTTAAAACAAACTTGATAACCCTTAAACTTGAACCTGCATGCTACTATACACCAACAAATACAGGCCAAAAATTCCCTCTGCTCTTTAACTCCTTTGAAAGTCTTGTGATGAGGTCACACTGCAAATCAGTGACTTTGAACATGACGGTCACTGTGTTTCTATCTAGGCGCCGATGTGGGATTGATTCAGAAGTCAAGAGGAGCTGAATGCTTCAAAATATAGCTCTAGGGAAGCGCCATTTTTCACAAAGTCCTTGGCTTTTCTGCTAAGATTAGTGACAAAGCAGACACCTGGCATGTGCAGGGGTTTATGCATTGTGCAGACCTGATGGCGTTGCCGAGAGAAGTGGTCTCCTCAGAGTTTGCCCTTACACATTCTTCCTAAGTAAGCTTGCTTTGTCAGTAATCTCTCCTTTCTCCCACTGCCTCAGCTATCCCCACCATATTCACTCCTGGGAAAATCATGCTGTTTAATGGAGAAATTCTGCCTCAGTGCATTATTACCTGTCTTTAAATATACCCCCGCTGTTGTAAGTAATCAGCTTACCAACAGTTTCAGAAGTATAGTTTGAAGAGTTCTGTCTCAAAGCACAGTGAACCCATTTGTGATGCCCTAATCGCTACATGTACATACCTAACAGAGATATCGGCTCTTATTTTAACACTAGTTCTCTTCCACAAAAGACACAGTGTGTCAGAGAAGTAAGGCAGCTGCCCACGCAGCCAGAGACACAGCAGTAGTCTGAAGACTTGAATAAAAGTGGCAGCAATAAGAAAGTAAAATATAGCCTCTGTTTCTCCTGCAAGCCTAGTTTGATAAAATCTGTTGTCATTAGTATACACACTAATTACAAAGAAGACACGCTGAGCATACAAAATTGGCAGACTTATCTGGGGAGCCATAGGGACTGCAGACCTCCAAAAGCTTTGCCTGGTTCTCTTTTCAGATGGGAAAAACTGTCCTGTCCCTCTTTTTCCTTTGCTGCTCTGCAATCATCTAACTTTCTGTTGATAAGCTGTCCTCTTCAAGATACACGTTTCTTGAAGAAGCACAAGAGAAGTACTTGCTCAAATTTTTTCCTGCAAGCTCTGACTTCCTTGGAGCTGTTTCTCTGCCACAACCTCACCTTGGCGGGGATTTTTGACCATACAAAGAAGCTTGGTAGTCATCCTACTGAAAGTTTCCTCACTTTGCAAAGATAAGATACTGATAGTTTTTTTGATGACAAACTCTCACCAAGTATTGATGCATGGATAATATTAATGTCCACCCCTCTTTACATCATGTACTTAGACATATCACTTTTATAAACCAACCTCAGTTTCCTAAACCACTATGGCCTATGGCAAACGAGAAGCATAAAAAAAAATAGCCACCAAAGACAAATCTTCTGCAGAGAGTGCACACCACACTGTAAATGGGGAATGGCAACATCTGAAACTGCCTCATGACCAAAAACCTTATGAAAGACAACTCATGAAGATGTGTTTGGCCCCAAGGAGGCTTACAATGCTCATCCTTAACCTACAGAAATGCAACATGCTCCAGAAAGCCAAATGGAGTAAAAATATGTATTTGATTTAGGATAACGGGGAGACGGGAAAAGAATGTGAAACTTTCCATTGGCTTATTAAACTTTCCTTTCCAAAGTTGTTTCTGTTCAAGCAAGAGACTTGCCAGCATAGCTAAGCTGATAATTTCAGAGCCAAATGTGCTCAGTGCCAGTGTCATCAAGAAGGATAGATTATAGAGCTGCTTCTCATTTATGTACTTGTTCTGATGAAATACAGACATTTATCTTTGTGGAACTAGTAAAACAATTGCATCATTTTCCACTGCAAATTGAATCAATGTACCCAGTGGCTGCTGAGCTGGGAGTAGGGCTGGAAACTGTATCTTCTGCTGTGCAGCTGCTCTGGATCCATTTTGCATTCACCTGAATTGCCTTCACCTTCCCTGTCCATTCCCAAGCCTTTTTTAGAAAACTCACATATAAAACAACAAAAAAAACCCCAACAAAAAACCTAATCAGCCAAAAAAAAAAAACCCAAACAAAAACAAAACAACCAAACACAAACCCCAGAAACATGGCTTTTGTTTTGTTTTCTGCACAAACCCTCCCCTTGTGAACCTGAGGGCCATAACACTGTCAGTCCCTTGTCCAAGTTTGAATTGCTGGAGAGCCCACCCTGCAACCTTGCAAAATACGGATCCCGCATGGAATTCCTCCCAACGCTTAGAGATATCTGCATCTGAGACTTTTGCTCAGGTCATCTCTCCTTACAGAGCATCACACAGTTCTCCATTCTCTTGTCAGACCTCACACAGAGCAAGTAATTTAGGAAAAAAAATCATAGCTGTTTAGTCAGAGAAGACATGGACACTTTCTTTGAGACCTCATGCCCCTTGGGCAAGTCTAAATGTCTGGAGTCACCTATCCAAGTGTAATCACTGCTACAGACAAAAAGATTGCTCCAGAGACTTTAACTTTGTGTGGGGAAGGAAGCAAGTGCAATGATACATATGGTGGATCTGCCAAAAAGCTGTATGAAAATACAAAGAAAGTACCTTACCAGTATTCCCCTGACATGATTATTACCTATTATTTAAACCACTAACATTCTTAGGGTCCCAGGTAGGACATGCAGGTGGATTTTAGTGACTTATATACTATCCTGCTTGGTTTCCATCTGCCGGCTGGTGGTGGATGTCTCACAGATTTTACATCACAGCTATTGCTCCAAGGTGGAAAGCTGAGATAATGCTGGACTTCTACGAAGGCAGCAGATCGACCTCAAAGAACCTGCGTCCCACCTGGTACATCTGCAAAGACAAGGATCCCTTCCAGTGACAGTGCCACTGCCACTGACAAATTACAATTCAAGAGGTGGGAATCATAAAAATCACAGAATCAGAGAAAGGTTTATGTTGGAAGAGACCTTACATGTTATCTATTTCCAACCCACCTGCTGTGGGGAGGGATGTCACCCTCTAGATCACGAACAGAGAGAGAAGAAGGCAGAGCACAAGAAAATGATGAAATCCTAGCATAGTGCTTCAGCAATCCAGTGAAGGATGGTTTCTAAAGTCCTCAGGTAGGACTGTGGTGCAGCTGTACTTGTATTACCGGGCAAAGTCTCCTCCAAGTATGACCGCAAGCAGAGGGAAAAAGCATGGAGGTGCTTGTTGCACTGCTACAAGCATATTTACAAATTAGGCAAAACAAATAAATGCTGGGGTTTTTACACAGGCCTTTCAACTTCTATTTCTATAACTCCAGGGCAAGAAAAAATAGTCCTGAGATGAAACAGCAGTGGAGATTCTAACTACAAAAGTAAACAGTACTCTAAAGACCTTGGAAATGCACTTATTTATGGTTTTACAGGTGATTTTTAAAACCTCCAGCTTTCCACAATTTGTTTCATTCTTGAAATGAATGTAAATCTGTAGTTCCTGATTTCATTTATGCACATTCCAGTAGTGTCTAGAGACTATAAACAGCATTATTTGTGCCCACCACACAAACCCAGATAAAAGACAATGTGTACCCTGAAGGCGAGTAGAAATAGGGAGAAGATGCATCTGTGGTATAGAATTGAGCAGAAAGGAAAAGCTGTCATGAGGAAGGATCCAAAGGAAATCCAAGATTTGCAAAAGTGTCTGGCTGTTTATAGGGCCTTAGGGTTTAGCTGCTCCAGCTGAGATGCTTCCAAAGGGGGTTGATAATGCAAAGCATTCATTGCCATGAAACAGGATTCAAGTCTGCCTCAAGTTAGTCACTTCTAACACCAGGAATAAAGATGTTACACTTCTAAAGCAACTTCAGTTTAGATTTCCACAAATTAATCTTCATCCAGTGCTAATGGTGCTCAGTACTGGCTCTTAAGACTCCACTCTTGAATAGTTCGCAGTCATTTTGCCTTCAGGTTTTTCTACTTGTTATGAGAAAAACAACAAACACTGAACTCAAGTGAAAGTTTGCTTTGAAAGAGGAAACATTTTTCGGGAGAGATTTTATCTGTTATTAGCCCAACAGATTAGCTTGGAGAAAATGAGTAAGATTTTAGGCACATGCTCAGGCTTGAAGCAGAAAAATCCAAGCTAAATCAAAACTGAAAATATTTAATCCAAATTTGTCATCCTACAACACTTTTTCTTTGGCAGAAAAGTTGGTGCAAGACTTCATCCTCCCAGGCACTCAGTCCTGCTGGATCCCCACTATTCTCCATTCACTGAGTTGGGGCAATACCACTATCTGCATTACTGAAATTTAAATAATTTTATTAAATGATGCTGATTTAAAAGTGTTGTTTCCTTTCTTTAAATCTGAATTGTTTGAGTGACTGTAAGATCAGACTCTGCAAAAGAAGCAAAAAGATGGGGATAAGAATTTTTTAAGCGGCTTTAATGCCAAAGTTATTACACACTTCAGTTTAATTAATCTGTGTTACTCAACTAGAAAATCTGAGACAAAAAAAATATTGCTGGTGGTTTTGGAGCAGAGAGAGCTTCTGTTCAAAAGAGATGGTTTGCCTCAATGGAAGAGAAACAGCCATTCACTTAGTTATCCAAGACACTAGTTTAAGGATTGTACCGCACTTCATTGAAAATATTCCTACTGTTCAGTTGTGTCCTGTATCAAAATATCCTTCACAAGACAGTTCCAGGTCATTCACCAGCGCATCAGCAGGGTTTTGCTGCTCACTTCTGCATATGGGTAACAGCATGAGGCCCACGTTGTCTGCCAAACAGCCCATATATCAGAGTTTACCAGGCTCTGCTGCTGCTGCTTTTCCTCCCCCTGTAGAATGCCGCAGGCTACAGACAGACGAAATGGGAAATACTATAGCCTTTCAAAGGACCAGTGTAACTCTTAGAGGGAAATTATCCTTTGATTGTACAACAGAGATTCCTGAACGCAGCTGATATTAGGAAACACCCATGTAACACCACCTCCAATAAAGAGGCACAACAAAACGTGTTTCTCAAGACAAAAGAATGAAACCTGGCAACTTTGCACGGCTGCTTGGCAAAGAGTACAAGTGCTCTAAAGTGGCTGGTTAAATGCTAGAATTATAATGGGAATTGGAAATGGAAAAGTCTGGAAACATTCTAACTTTGGAGGTTGAGACTCATTTTCTGTTTCTCCTGGCTGGTGTGTAACGAGACACTACAACTGCTTTCTGTGGCTGCTCTTTTGCATAAATACATGCCAAAGGTAGGAGCAGACAGCTGCTGAGAAATCCATCAAGGGCTGTTAAACACAAAGATACCAGCTCTGGCTCAAGTAATCCCAGAACAGCAGATTGCTGGGAGGTGCTCTGGGGAAATTGCGCCACGTGTCTGTCTCGCACCCACATCTGCATGGGACAGAGATCCAGCACCACGAACGGCAACTTCTGCCCTCACCCAGTACAGGTCCTTGTAAGCTCTGCTGTTAAATGAGCACTTAATAACATTTCATTCAACAGGCACATTTGAAAACAGATGCTTCCCAAAGATGCTTTCATGAATGATTTGGGCCAATTAAAGGGGCTTTCAGGAAAAGATACTTCCACATGCAGTGAATTTTACCCTTTGCAAGGGTTTACAGACAGGCTGTTGTCTCTTGCACCACAATAAATCCCCATCAAACATGGTCAGACAGCCATAGGCTGTATTCCACTGAAAAATTCAGATCCTAAAATAAATCTTTTAAAGTGCAAAGGTATTTGGATGTCAGGAAGAGAAATCTCTCTCAGGTCAGCCTCTGCTTACAAGTTACCCATCTATTTTGCTGGAAGGATTCAGGGCTCAGTTCTCATCTCAAAGCCCACATTCAATCAAGCATTTAGCCAAGTCCCTGTAGTCTGTTCAGAAACCTACAGAAAATGCAAAAAATCTAGATTATTTAGGCAACAGAACACTATTTCCTTTGCTTGCTCTTCCACATATGAGAAAAAGCCTGAAAAGAATTTGCTTTCCAACCTGGCAGTGGAAAACTCCATGTCTGAGCGGAAATAAACATCAGAAAGTTTCATCTGATGCAATGATCTTTACAGAAACTTTACCAACAACAAAAAGTAAGGAATTATAAAGCAGCAGCATTTGTTACATGAAATGTAACAGTGGGCTCCAACAGAAAAATATGGCTTGTATATTTGCACATGCACATACATACATGTATGTAATAACCTGTCAAAGTTACTCAGAAAATAAAATGATCAATGTATAGAGTTGAAAAGGAGGAACTTCATTCTAAAGTGGCGGAAGAAAAAATCAGAAATACCTATCAATGTACCATCTAATCATCATCTCTCAAAACAGTCATCATGTGCTACTGCCTGGTGTGTACTTGGTCAGATCAGTGGTCCCAAAAGACAGAATTTTAGGAAGTTCATAACCTGACAGGAGGCCTATTAGTGTTAGGCACCCCAAGCCTGTTGAGTTTCGGCTGGATTTGGGAGAGCTATAATATCTTTTAATGTCCAAATGCAGGTATCAGCACCAAAAATATCAGGCTCTTTTAGAATCTTTAGCTCTTACTGCTCTTTTAGAAACTTGTGTGACCCTGTTGTCAAACTCAGTGACATTTTCAAAGTTGAATAGAATCAGAACAACAGAATTTGAAGTCCATAAAGAAGCCGCCATATGGGAAAAGTTAAAAAAGAAACAGGCACACATATAAGACAGCATGAGAAATGATGGTTCTGCTTAGCCTGGGTAGTGTTTGTCCTCTCCTTGGAGGATTTTCAGCTACCTGAGCAATCAATCCAAGAACTAAATTTGCCTCTTCTTGTCTTTGTTAAAGAAAATCTACCAATAAATCCCCATAAGAGTTTGTGTAACCCAGATCAGTCAGTTATTTCTCTCTCCCTCAGCATTCACAGCTTAACCAGCTGGCTCTCACACTGCCCAGGCACAGACCTTGTTAAGCACCAGTGGCTGACGGAGACAGCTTTGTGCTGCATTTTGAGGAGGCCAACACACTGTAAAAGCTCCCAGAATATACTTTTTGTGTAAGTACAAATAAGCAGGACAGCCCCAAAGTAATTTGTTTTCTTTTATGCTAAACAAGAAGATGTATGGGAAGAGGAGAACTGCTTATTAATCCCAACCAAACAGTAAACTCCAGCTGAGCAAACTCTGCCATTTGGTGGACTGAATTTCTTAATCAGGAAAACATATGGGGAGGCAGTTTTCAGCAACCGAGACAGGAACATTTGCAAATGCTTTCCTATTGGTGCAGACCAGAAAGACAGCACAGTTTGCATTAAAAAAAAAGGGAATCTTCTTGCTTTTTTTGCCTTGTACAAGCAAATTAATGTTAAGGGAACTCAGCAGCTTCCCTGTAGTGTTGTGAGAGCAGCAGAACCAGTAGAGATGGCTCAATTACAAAAATAAGAATGTTGTATACAAGTCAAAAACCAAATGAAGCAAAACTAACCAATGCTTCTGTTCTGCTCATCCCAGGAATGTATGTCAAGAAAACAGCAAGAAAACAGCTTAAACTCTGGAATTTATTGTCAGGAAAAAGAGGAAAAAACCACTCAGTATCCCAAGAAATGGCAGAAGCAAAGCCTTGAAAGGAAACCTGCCGCATTTCCATAAAGTCATAAAATGGTTTGGGTTGGAAGGGGCCTTTAAAGCTCATCTAGTCCAACTCCCCTACAATGAGCAGGGATGTCTTTAACTAGATAAAGTTGCTCAAAGTCCCATCCAACCTGGCCGTGGACATTTCCAGGTATGGGACAACTCTCTGGGCAATCTGTGCCAGTGCTTCACTATCCTTATTGCAATAAAATTCTTATTTATATCATCTCTATATAAACCATAATTTAGTTTAAAACCCTTACCCCTTGGCCTATCACTGCAGGCCCTACTAAAAAGTCTGCCCTCAGGTTTTTGACAGCAGGTTTATCTAGCTGGCAGCATCTTTCCTCCCTAGTGAAGCAGAAGCAAATATCCAAGCAGTGTTTGTGGACACTGCTGATGAATACACAATCTCTCAGAAGACTTCAAAACCCAAACTCTTGAATGTTTCTGATCATGTGTATGAACAGCACTAAGGCCATCAGCTCCCACCTGGCATAAAAGAGGTTATGAGTGGATTGAACAGATGCTCTGGTGCCGGTGCATTTTTGCTAGAATGATTCCTCTGTGCTCTGTGTAGCTTAAAATGAATCATAAGGGCCCCTGATTTTAAAGCCAGAGAAACAACTAAATCCCACATGCCAATTAATCCATGCAGAAACAATCTCCCTAATTTAGGTGGCAAGGGCCAATCAACGTAGTTCTCTAGCACATTAGATTGGTGGAGTATATTTAAATACATGTTCTTGCTGGAATGTAAAGTTGCTAGAGGGTCAGAAATTAACTCTGAATTTTCAGCATGATCTGGTCACCAGCATATCAATATTCAGCATTTCACTAAATTGTGCATATTACAAGAAAATTATGTGCAAACCTTTATTTAAAGAGAAGGGTCACAGACGTAAGGCAGCTTGCAAAGAGATATGTAGAAATGGAGGGTTACTATCTCAAGAGATTTCTGTAGTGAAGGGACATGTGTCATTGAACTATTCACAACCAGAAAACCTGGAGCTGAAGCTTAGTCACTAACTAGAAGTGCCCTTAGTGAGGCAAGGGTAGCAGGTGGGTACCTAAAATCTGCAGAGGAAGACTGATTCTTGGATTTATATAGTATAAAACTTCATATGCAGTATTAATTACATTCCAAAATATGAATTGTAATTAATTCATAAGCTGCTTTGCAAAAGCAGCTGAGTTACTCTTTTTTTACTCCACTGCAGGAAGCTGTGTGATCTGACCTTCCCAGAACAATCCCATTCTCTTTAGACTTCTGGTTACCGGTAGAAAAACACATTGTGTGGTAAGCAAGCCCCATCCTGCCTGCCTTTCACAACAGTGTAGGATCAAGAGTAACCTCCTGCTGAGAAGAAACAGGCTGACCCCACTGTGAAAAAGAGCTGAGTACGGCCAGATGGATTCCCAACACCACACTGAGCACCAAGGGCCAGAGGGAGCAGAAGGACACTAGAAGAAGGAGGGCTTTGCTTATCTCACCACACAGTAACTGCAGGGAATTTTTCACCTTCTTGAGGCACTGTACCAACATTGGTTTGTCACCAAATTTATTACAGTGACTCCTCAGTCATGACTGAATTAGGTGGCCCCATCAGGAACCAGTGTGAAAGTAATGAGAGTAGCTGGCAGTCAAGGGAGGTGATTGTTCCCCTCTACTCCACTCTGGTGAGACCAATCCCAGACTGCTGTGTCCAGCTCTGGGGTCCCCAATATAACTAGGACATGGACCTGTTGGAGCAAGTCCAGAGCAGGCCATGAAGATGCTCAGAGGACTGAAGCACCTCTGCCATGAACACAGTCTGAGAAAGCTGCAAGTCGTCACCCTGGACAAGAGAAGGCTTCAGGGAGACCTTAGAGCACCTTCCAGCACCTAAGTGGGCTCCAAGAGAGCTGAACAGGGACTTTTGACAAGGGCATGTAGTGATGAGACAAGGGGAATGGTTTTAAACTAAAAAAGGAGAGCAGTAGATTAGATATTAGAATGAAATTCTTTCCTGTGAAGGTGATGAGGCATGAACACAGGTTGCCCAGAGAAGCTGTGGATGCCCCATCCCTGGCAGTGTTCAAGGCCAGGTTAGGTGAGGCTCTGAGCAACCTGGTCTAGTGGAAGGTGTCCCTGCCCACGGCAGCAGGGTTGGAACTAGATGATCATTAATGTCCTTTCCAACCCAAAGCATTCCATGATTCTATATTACTCCAGCTTGTAAAATCACAGCTCAGCACCAGCAGAGCAGCAAAGCTCTATTTTTTTTCATTTGCTACAGGAACTCACACCACCTTCCTAAAAGGAGATTTCTGACCATTTAAAGTATAGGTTTTAAAGCACATTATCCATCTCATTTCTCTTGCAGTGTTCTGAAGACTATGAGCTTTGTGGGTTTTGACAAGATTATTCTCTCCTATCTTTAGACATCTACAAAGTAAAACTTCATGTCTGATCCGGTCCTTTGATATTCACTTTAGAGAAAAGAGAGGTGCTTCTGGGGTGGAATTCCATCCCATCCCGAGGTAGACATCTAAAACAGGTCAGAGAAATCAGACCTGAAAAGTGTCTATTTTGCCCCTCCATTGACTGCAGCAGTTTAGTTGAGGAGCTCACATGCAGAAAATTACACTGGAATGTCTGAAACTGGAGGAGGTAAATCCCACCCTAGAATATCTCTCCCAAGAGCTGTCAAAGCTCTTCACTGAAACTCTTTGAGGCAAGGAGTTATTTAGACTGCAAACCTTTAGGGGGTCTTTTACTGTAGGCTTGAAAAGTTATTGACATATTGGAAACTCAGTTTCAAGGAAAGACTTCGCATGCTGTAGCGGTACTACCTGGTGGGAGTCCCACACAATTCCTGTTGAAATGAAAAAGGAACATGATCTGCTGCTTGTTGCTAAACATGGTCCCACTCTCCAATATGCAAAATCCCATACCTAATGAGTTGGATTCTCATCTAAATTACCCTAATGCAATGAGAAAGGGCACCACCAAAATTCAATTCCAATTATATTGGTCTAAATCTGAGATAAAGCAAAGCCAGAATCAGGTCTAGTCTGTTCCACATTGATTTCTAAGTTTTCCCTATGTTCAGCTCTCAAAATAGCTCAAATATTGATGACATACAGGAGTGAAGTTCCACAAAATGTCATTTTGATATTCATTTAATTATGCTAATTGTGACTTGTTACCCTCTACCTCTAATTTGTACATTTAAAAAATACTCAGTTCCCCTCTGGCAAAATTCTCTTGCCAAAAGAGATCCAATCATTGTTGTTAGCTTATACGAACAACCTCATCCCAGGAAAAGATGAAGAAAAATATTTAGGTAAATGCAGAGAGAGATTTTAATAAAACTTTAGTGCATGCAAATACTTAAAACGTTTAAAATACTTTTAGTAAAAAATTCTATGTCTTTTTTTTTGAGGAGTTTCTGTTCTTTTAGTGAGGTTGAACTTTTTCGCCTCGGAACAAAAGCTTCCAAAGCATTTTAAAAGGTAAAAAAAATCTAAAGAATTCTTGAAGTTGTTTTTGCACGTACAGCTGCATCGCCTAGAGTGAATCACCACATTTCCTTGCTCTTCCATGATGCAACTCCATAAGAGCATTTCCAAGCTCTCTGGTTCTGCATTCCAGTCTTCACACCAGGGTTTCTTGGTGTATAATCAGAAGAGCAACCCTGAGCACAGCCTGTTTCTCAGCCCACCCATCTTCCCAATGTGTGGCTGCTGTGCATTCCTGACAGTGAATGTACTTCTTGTGGGAAATTCAAAAACCTATTTGCCTTCCTGTGCTGGATGGCATGTGGGGACTGCTGTGGTGACAGTGGCAGTGCTGGGACCAGGCTTGCAGTGCTCCATCACCCACAGACACTAATTTGTTGAGTGGCTTCAGAGCAGTCCTTAGATAACAGGGACTTTTTGGGGAGACAGGACCACTGGACTGTGGTGATGCAGCACCTCTCCGTGCTACTCAAACGCAGGAGTTGTGGGGTGGTAAGTCTTCCACACATCATTGAACCAGGTGTGATAGCAGCTTCACAATACCTGTCATGGCAAGGTAGAAACTAGAGATCTTCTATTCCGTCATATTAATACATGATTTTTTTCTATCCAGATGGCATATTACCACAGTGTTACACAAGTGAGGATGTTCACATGCCCTGAAGGTGTCAGAGCAACAAAATCTACAGCAAGAAATGAAGCAAACTTCTATACTTCAGAGTCCCAAGCTGAACAAAATGTACCTGTGCATGTGTGGGCATGGACATACACATCGATATACAAAAAAGGCATGGGGAAAATGATATTTTCAAGAATATAAAAATTACCAATTTCTAATCATCCAAAGCACTAAATACTGCACAGAGAAGACACATATTTAGAAACTCTGACTCAAAAGTGACTGAGCTCTGGGAAAGACACCTGTTGATTTCACACTGGTTATAGATCAAGCTTACCATACAACAATGCAATTTCTCTCATTAGAGGATGTTTACATCTAATTAGGTAACTGTATTTTTTATTATATATTAGTCCTCCCTGTTCTTGTCATTATATTTGTTTACAGTAGCAGTAAATGCTTTAATAATAAAAAAATGCTGAATACAAGTTGATTAGAATTCTCTGCCTTAAGCAAAACTAAACCAAACCCAACAAAGTGATTCCAAAGCCACTAATTAAACATGCTGCTCTTCACGAGAGGCGTTTTCAAACGCGATGTCTCTAACAACTTTGTTCTACTGCTGTGACTTACGTTCACAGATTCTGTGGGGTCTAAACGAAGCAGAAGGATTAATTGCATACAGATGCTTTCCTATTTCTGCTTGCCACTGTTTTTTATTATTCTTTTGTGTTTTTTTAAAAAACAAAGCCAATAAAAGGATTTTACATTATACTAAGAAAGTTAAATACAACGTGTAAGAAGTAATTACAAGCACAAAACATATGGAAATGCCATCTCTTGTTTTGGTTATATTTGCACATAATGTATGCAGAGCAAGTTGTGATTAGCAGACAGGAAGCATGGCCTG
Source organism: Rhagologus leucostigma (assembly GCA_013397725.1). Classification (NCBI taxonomy): domain Eukaryota; kingdom Metazoa; phylum Chordata; class Aves; order Passeriformes; genus Rhagologus; species Rhagologus leucostigma. The sequence continues at coordinate 733,363 of VZTD01001756.1, forward strand.
TGATTATGCAGGATTTGGTAATTGAATCCACCAAGGATAATGATGCTGACCTTCCCATTTGAAAATAAACTAGGCATTCAAGTTTTAAGTGGTTTGCATTAATTCTAATTGTATAGACATGTCTACCCAGACCTGCTGCTGGGAGGACATGGAACAGGTAAGTAATGATTACATTAGAGTGTTTTATTAGCAGCAACTAAAGTAATGCTGTTTACAGCAACAGTGCTTGAACCATATAAAACCAAAATCTGAATACTCAGGTACCACCATTCTCACTGAGGTACACATGCTAATGCTGCACCAACCACAACAAAAAGCTGCCCAAGAGGCTCTGCGATTACAGAGTACCCCTTGCAAACCCACATAGAAGAAACTAGTAGCTAATTCATGAGAGATCTGCTTCCTTGCTTCTTCTATTATCCTTCAACCTTTCAAGGAAGATAGGGTTCCAAAAGGTTGGAAATTCAATGGAATTCAAATAAATAAATGCCACATTTATGCTGGAGACATGGCATGGTTTGAACTACCTACCAAACATAGGGTTTTGGGGATTTTTTTTTCTTGAGTTGGTACTCTTTAGTAGAGATATTAACCTGGTTCTACTACTGTAGTTCAAGAACAGAAGCTAGCTGTCATGTGGAAATGGACTGGTGTTTAAACACTGCTGTTTTAAATCTGATATCTTGCCTCCCTGCAAGGTGACCTAGTTCTCAGTTAGTCCAGTGAACCTACCCCCAAGTCCATCTGTGATGCTCTTTCCTAGGCCCTGGAGGCAAATTTGCCTCAGTCCAAAGCCTGCAGCAGTTCTACTTACAGTACCACCAAGTGTATGTTTCCTAGTCTGCAGTGGGACAAATTCGCCAGAGAATGAAAAGCAACAACCAGTGGCTTAGAGAAAGCTGCATGGCCTCCTATTCCCAGGATCACAGCAAAAACATGTTGCTGATTGGGAGCCAAAGTAAAGGGCATGGCCTCCTAGATGCTGTCTCTGCTGGAGATGAAGTCTGTCTAGAGTAAGTAGGATTTTTTTCTGAAAAAATTTAAGGATTTTTACATTTCTCCTAGATTTCTGTTGTGTGTAGCCTCAGTCAGATGTGGGATCCAGTTGCCTGCCTCAGGTCTGGAAATTACAGACAATTCAATTTTTCTTGAACGTATCAGCTCTGTGGTGCAGGAATCAAAAGGAAATATTTTCCTCTGGAAATGCCAGACTTACACATGCTCCATAATTTCTGACTGCAAAAGCCATACTCCTAATTCTCACTGCAAACCCCAGGAACACACAGGACTCACATGGGACGCTATTCAGTGTGTGCACTGCAAGTCCAAGGTGTTCAGGAAGCACTTGGCTTATTGCATGTACGCTTTACAGCCATGTACAGACATTTCTGCCTGGACAATGGCAGGAAAAAGTACTGCAGCTCAACTTCTGCTTTTCTTTACTCCCTGATGCAAATAAAACTAAGCCGCTGATGGATTTCCACCTGGCCCTTAAAGCTGATGACTGATGCCCGTAAGAATAGCTCAAGGACCCAGAACTGCAAACTCTAGGAATGTGGCCTCAGTCACAATACGCATGATCCGGGTCTGCAGAAACATCCCTGGAGTCGCCAACCAACAGGGCAGGCTGATTACATCCTGTCTGCTACGACACAGAGGTGGGAATGACTGTTCACCAGTAATTGTAGAGCAAGAAGTTCCCAGCAGTAGTAAGAAGCAGGGATGGCTGTTCTGTGGCAGACTACCAACCCTAACAGGGAGTGCTTAGAATCTAAATTACTGGAAAAGAGATTAGAGGAATCACAACAAAGCTCTATAACTGCACTGGAATTAAGTTATATGCTTATATTTTGTATGTGTATAAATTGACAATATGGAATGCACAGGCTTTCACCTCTGGGTCACTGGCTTACTCCTCCATTATATTTAATGCATTAACAGGAAAACATTATGTAGTCTTCACTTGGAGTGTATTTATGTCTCAACAACGCTCTAAAAGTATGTCCAAAACCATTTTTTCAGCTCATCAGAATAACTGCAGGAGGAAACCATGATAGTCTGGGCTTTATAAGGTGATGCGAAGGTCAAATCCATTCCAGGATCACTGTTTTATTAGTTACTTCCCACTCTCTGCTGCCTGAGATACGGATTGATGGTCTCAGTCCAAGTCCAGGTGCTTAGATACATCTATCATACACCCCTCAGATGGGTAGTAGGCAAAGAAAGCATAGAGATCACTTGCTTGTCCAGAAGAAACAACATCTTGTATCTTTGAGCACAGAAGTCAAGCCTTCAGTCTAGATAATGACCTTTAGGCCTCCCAGACAGTGGAAGAGATCTTTATCGACTGCTTGTTTCACTTTTAGCCCATTTGCAAGTTCCTAGATACATGCAGATTTAAGAACACCAACTACACTCAAAGGCCACAAAGAGCTTGTGAAAGTGTCTGGACACACAATGAGCTTTTCACTGGCGGCATAATGCTGCCACTTCTCCTCGCCCCTACAGACCACACTCTGCTACCAAGGAAATTTAGCAGCAGTATGGGAGGGACAGGAGCTTGAACCTTGGGGATGAAAGCAGTGATAACAGCAGCAAGAGCTCAACGCTGAGGTATTGAACTACATCATTTTGTGCAGCTTTGGTAAAGATAAAGAGATGTGGCAGTCAGTGGGACAGCTATTCACATCCACCTTTGCAGGGAAGAAGCAAGCGGGCTCCATCAGCCCACATCACTTGCTATCAGCCTCAGCTTCTCTTTCATGAAAAAGGTCACTGAATCTGCTGTATCATCTCTAGCAACAGGAAAGAGACAAAAGGACCAGAATTAGAAATGTTCCTTTCTCTTTCCCAGACTTCCCTGTCTGCAAAAAGATAGCCTAAAAGGAAATCTGAGTCATGACCTTCTTGCTTAGTGAAGCCCCCTGGGATCAGTGTTAGCAAAGGCAGCTTTTGCTCTTTTCAAGGGTGACCAGCACCCAAAACAAGTGCTTGTGATATTTAAACCAGAAATGAAGGGAAATATCCACATGGAATCCCCTCCTGCTGCTGACGGGCAGCATGGTGCACACAGACAGCCCTGGATCAAGCTGATAATTGTCTGCTCGTGTTCACAGATGAAGGAAAATGAGTCTCAAATTACCAGACCTGTCCCTGGGCTTTGATACTATCATGCACACTGCTGCTATCCAGCCTCAAAGTCATAACAGGGGCAAGCACTGTGGCACCAAGGAGGGACAATGCGGTTTGTAAGAGCAGATGCAGGGAAAAAAAAAAATAGAAAAGCACATCCTTTCTTACATTCACCAACCAGCACATTTAGTATCACGATCCTTGTCTTCTTATGGTATCAAATCACATGGAGCCTAAAATATTCCTCAGGTTAATAAATGGTCAACTCAGACACAAAAGCTACAACTATCCCACCAATTTAACAGGGATGGATTTTGGAGTTGGAGTTGGAGAACTTGAGTGTGACTGACCCACATTGTCTAATTTCAGTACTCTCTCTGGTTTGGGTTTGGTCCATAATAACAACCATTCTCTTTGACAAAGCCAGGCACATTCTGGGGGATATACGAACCAGGTGAATAGAGCCAGTAATAATGTGAGATGACAAAATGCACAGTAGACTACAGAGAGCTTGTCTTTCTTATCACCAGCAAATTACCTTGATACTTGTTTCTCCTAAACCCCTTTTCCTCAATGACACTATTGCAACTTTAAAGGATCAGAGCAAAGGACAGTGAACTGGGAGCCACAACATTAATTATGGCTCTGACACTGGTTACTGAGGAGCCCTTGGCAAATCACAAATTTTCTATGCCTTCTAAGTGAGAAGGTGATGACTGCAAATCCTTACCACATGTCAGGAAGGAGAGACCTAATTAATTAATGCTCAGAAAGTGCTTTGGAGATTAAGTGTGCAACTCTGGATGTCATGAGAGCTAAATATTATTACTGAACTCAGATTCACACATATGGACAAAAGTGCCCAGAAAGAGAAACACCAAGGGTGGGAAGAAAAGAATGCTCTTATATAAAAATACTCAGTGTAACTCAGTCTGAAGCTCTTTCCCAGTAGACAAGTGACTGTTTTCCTCTAAGTACGAGGTTAAAAGGCTTCCTGCTAAATCCTCGGTATCTATCAAGGTTTAGGGATATGATCTGAGCTGCAATCTTCTCCAAAACAGCTCTCACTATTAGTAGGGGCATGCATATATTTAACCAATTATTTAGGTGTAGACATCACTATGAGGAGCTAGCATTTTCTATCCCTGCTCTGAAGAGCAGTCTTTGGTAGACAGCTAAAGAAATGCTGTTAAATATGGGCAAAAAACTCTAGCTCTAATCACTTCTTACTCTACTGCTTTCTATATAGTACAGTCAGAAACTGGGAGTTCAGCTTAAATGTGATGGAAGTGGGGCCATAAAGGAGGGAACAAGAGAGAGTCCAAAGGGAGAGCCACTAGAGGCTAGAATGAAGTTCCAGCAGCCAAAGGCAAGGCTCTTGACCAGAGCAAAAAGCATCCAACAGTGCTTTTATTTAATGCTTTATATGTCCCAGTCTTTCTGGAAAATCAGCTTTTTTGAAGACCTACCCTTCTTGAACAGGTCAATTTTTTTCCCAGTAGAAAAGGAGGCAGTGATGGGTTACTACATAGGCGGTCACAGAAGAGACCTCAGTGTCAGGAGTGGGATGAGCTAGCATAAGGGCATGGATCTTTCACCCATGAAGCTAATCCAAACTTTGCCACAGACTGACAAGAATACACACAGTTGCTATACACCGATACTCAGAGATTCATGTATTTTAAAGGACCTTCAAAATCACCATTATTCATTCCTGCATAATGGCTTTGACTAGATCTTATCTTTTAAGAAGATATCCTATCTTGATTCTAAAATCCCCAGTTATTTGCAGGATTAAATACAACCCTTGAGAAACTGGTGCCTAATTTCAAGGTTAAGGTTGTCAAGGTTCAGGCTGCATCAAGATCCTCTCAGCTCATTTCAACAGATTGAAGAGCCATTTGCAATGTTTATTTTTTGCAAAAGTATGTGCAAGAACCTAATCAAGGCTCTTTCTGCTTCTTTAACTCAAACTGTATTTATGGTATTCTGAAATCTTCCATTATATGCATGACTCTCAATTGCTTAATCATTCTCGGGAATTTTGCCTGAATCATCCCCAATTTTTTAACATCCCTGTAAAAGCCACATGCAATATTCTGGTAACAGTCTCATCAGCATAAATCACAAAGGTTATACAGTTAATTTCACTCAAGGTCCCCAAAACCTATGTCACATATTTTTGGCATCAATGTTCAGTGAGTGATAAACTAGGACCCCAGCATATCTCTGAATCACTGACTCTAAAAATAGAATCAATCTGTAGCCTTTGTTCCCACACATTTGACTTTACTTTTGTCTCATACCCTGCTATCAAGCAATCCAGCTTGTTCTGTATCACTGATCAGACCTATTCATGGTTTATCATTCCCTCAAAATGTGAAATCTGAAAACTTTATCAGTAATGAGTACATCTTCTTCCATGTTGTTCCTAGAATTGTCAAACAGCTGAAACTCAGCAAATCGTATGTGCTTGGCCCACTAGAAACAGCCCAGCTTGATGTTCCCATTCATGAACGCATTTTAACACCTAATATTCATTCAGGTTTTATCATTTTAATAAGTTCGGGTTTGAGCTTGTACCATCTTGGTTTCCTAATCGACATGCCATGCAGCACAAAGTCAAGGGTTATAGAAGTCTATTACATCAAAACTAGTACCTTTCTATACCCAACTTGTAATCTCATAAAAAAGACATCAGGATTATCCGACAAGAAATATAGTTTCTTCAGGAAACTACATTGATTGGCATTAATTGCATTACCCTCCTCTATGTCTTTACTATTTGAGAGCTTTGTCAGCCATGCCATTATTTTGCCTGAGATCAATGTCAATCTGACACGACTGTAATTACCTGGGTTGTTCCATTTACCCTTTGTGAAGCATTGGTACAATGTTACAATTCTTTAAACTTTGTAAGGATGGAGGGTTTCATGCCCATTTTAACATCTCCAGGCCATGAGAGACACTGAGGCCTCTATGGGTGAAGTTTCCCCTACAATAATTACTACTTTGCATCTTCTCTGCTTGCAGAGCTCAAAAGAGCAGCAACACCCCTCAGAAACCCAGCCTAAGAGAGTGTGTATGTGGAGAAGTTCAGGAGCATGTGAAATCTTATGCACTGAGAATGACGTTGATCTGATACCACCTCACATGCTTCCATCACTGTCCCAATACTTTGACTGCAGGCATCCATGACTCACCGTACCGTCCTCTTTCCCACTTCCTGCACCCCAGATTTCTGGCAAGATCATGTGCCACAACCTAGTTGCTAATGAAGTCACCAGTGAAGAGAAGCCTTCATCCCTGCACTGTTGGGGATGTCTTGCCTCTGAAGAAGGCTAGTCAAACCATTATTAGCCAAGCCCAGCTCCAGCATGGGAGAGGTTAGCTGGAGAGAACCTAAATCTGATATAGCACAGGTTAGGCCTAAAACATCCTGTTTCTGAGACCACACTGCTGGAGGGGCTTCTAAGAAGCCCTCTGATCAACATTCAAAGTGGCATTTGCAGTGAAGAATGAATTTAATTTTTAAAAACCATTTCTGTCACTACAAAGGGACTAAGATGCTACTACAAAGACAAGGCTGAGGTGTAGACTATGATATCCCCACTGGGAAGAACCAGCTTTGGCAGCAGAGCAAAGGGTTCCCTGTAGCATAAAGAGAAAATTTGGCTAAAAATAGTATTACCAAATCCAGCTGCATCAGACTCAGTTTTAAGACTGTGGCCAAGTTCAAGCTTGGCACTACTGCAACGCCTCAGTTTAATTCATCCAAAATTGACATCAGCATTTCTCCCACTCAGTGCAGTGACCTGGAGAACTGTGGCTGTGCTGCGTCTCTCTGGCACACAGCAACTTGCTCAAGGTGATTCATAGTCACATAAAGCTGTGTTCCCGAGACACAGCAGTCAAGGTGCTTCCTTAAAACCTGCAGAAACAAGTCTATTTTCACAGCTCTTGTAGCTGTAGGTTTTCCAGCACATCAGTGGTGCTCCTTAGGAGAGCAGAGGTTATGTCTGGCCATAACATCTGCTCTGGGTTGTAACCAAGGTCTCAGCTTTCCAAATTGGTTCTTTTCATTCTGCTCTTTTATTAGGGTAAGCTTTGAAATACCTGCTTTATTAATATTTGTTTTATCCACAGTGTTTATTTCAGTGGTTGATTTCAGCACTTCCAATTAAAAAAAATATTCTTGCTTAAACTATTAGAAACCAGTCTGTGTAATATTCCAAAAGAACTGGTCATCAGCTACAAATTCATAGGCATTACATACATTCGCATATAAAATGATTTCCTAGACCAAGAAGACAATGCAGAGAGCTGTGTTTGATGCATGATACACAGTTTAAATTTCAAGACAGTATGGTCTGAACTGAGGATTCATTCCTGCTACTCGCTGAGATGGTCCTTATCAGATGCTCATCCTGCATCATGCTTAAAGAAACAAAGCACCAGAAGAAATCTTATTCATTCCCCCAAAAAATGTGTGGAAAATCTCCTTACTTTCTTGTGAATAAAGTGTATCTTGAATGCACTCCATCTACTTGATGATGTAGAAACAACAAACAAGGAGGAATAAAAGCAGGGAGAAAGCATGTTCTGTGCACAATTAAATATGACCATACTGCATATAATTAAATTAAGACACTTTAATGTGCTCCTGTGTTCTTGTTGCTTAGTACCTGCATTCAGGCAACGGTTAATTAAACATGCAGCTTAACAATGGTGACTGCACCACACATTTCACAATGCTTTGTATTAAAATTTTATTTGTGACTCAACCCCCCAAAAATTATTTGCTCGGTTTTGTCATGTTATGTAAGTGCGGAGAACCACAATCAATCCAAGAAGGCGCAATGTTTATGATTTTTAGTACTGGGTAAGACCAAGAAGAAATAAACACATGCAGAAAATACAAGATGACTCTTTGGGGATCAGCCATATAGGGAGAGAATAGATTCTGGTGCTCTATCTCATTATTGTATCTATTGTAAAACAAACAAATAAATAAATAAGTTGAAATATGCCTTGGTTGGAAATGAAACAACCCTTTCACAATTCATAAATGATGAACAAAGTATTTCTTTTCTTTGTCTGCTGAAGATATTTTAAACAACGTTTGGATTACCGGATGTGTTTGGTTTGGGGTTTTTTTGTATGGAAATGGCACATGCCAGCTGGAATGACTGAACGCACATAGCTGAGTCCACAATGTAAATAAGACCCATCGCTTCTTTTTTGTCTTTACTGATGCCCCATGAGCAAAGACATACTCAGGCCTGGTTTGTGTAAGTGGACTATTCTGCAGTTCGCTTGCTTGCTGTTGAGCCTGTCATCATCACATTGTGTACACCTATGCCCAGCAGCATCTCTACAAGCTTCTCTATAGAGCCTTCTAGGACACTTACTGACACAACATCATCAAGAAGACTCTTTAGAATGCATCTCATTACAATGTATAGAAAGGTTATTGCTAAATGATTCACTTTGTTAGTACATTAAGTGGCCATATATTCAATCCCAGGCAATTAACTGACCAACACAGTCAATTATCTAATAATAAACCTGGACCCTTCAAGACTTCCAAGTAAATTAAAGGGTCTCTTGCAGAAGAAACGGAGAGGCCATAAAACTCTCTGCGACTTAACACTGTTAGAGGAGTCTAAACATTTCCTGACTCCATTTGGAATATAGATTTTTTATTTTCTTCCCAAATGACCACAGGAAACAGGTTATATCATTTTAATTATTGCTGATGCTGCTCAGGGGTTCTGAGAGCAAGCCAATAATTCCGAAAACAGGTCTCTTCTTTTATGTAGTTCCTCTTCAGCAAGCCTTCTACTCCCACACTTAAACTCTTCATCCACCTTATATGCTATCTTTTTAAAGGAAGCCTTGAACATTGTGCCTAAAACACTTTCATTCTCCTCCTTCTCTCGTCTCAGTTAGTCCTCCCCCCATCATTAACTACAAAGTCCAGATTGCGAGACTCACAGGCTAATGGAATGTCTAATGCAGAGCAGCTGTACATTTTTAATGCAAAAGGGGAAAAATAAAGGCAGCATATGGTTTTATGTAATCTTCCTATGAATTTTTAACTGAGCGTCCTAATTCATGTCGGACAGAAAGAGCTTTTTTACTGGTCCTTTGTGGTTAGAGTCTGCTAGCATGAAGCATGCAGTACTTACTTTAAAGCCACAGTGAGTGCAGGTGAGATTGCACTGTAGTAGATGCTGGTGTGAATGGCATTTGCTTTGCACTGATGTCTTTAATCATCAAAATTCAGTGGCTGGAAAAACAAAGGGATGTGTGAGCAGGATGGATGAATCGGTCTCCTCTGGACATGACTGTTCTTGAGGGTTATGATCAGTCCTGCATAATCATCACAAAAGTAGAAAGTACCATAACAGCTTCTTGCCCTTCTTTTCTTATACAGAGCTCACGAAGTCCAAAAAGAGAGGAAGAGAAGGAAGGAAGGAAGGAAGGAAGGAAGGAAGGAAGGAAGGAAGGAAGGAAGGAAGGAAAGAAAGAAAGAAAGAAAGAAAGAAAGAAAGAAAGAAAGAAAGAAAGAAAGAAAGAAAGAAAGAAAGAAAGAAAGAAAGAAAGAAAGAAAGAAAGAAAGAAAGAAAAAGAAAAAGAGAAAGAAAGAAAGAGAGAAAGAAAGAGAGAGAGAAAAAGAAAGAAAGAAAGAAAGAAAGAAAGAAAGAAAGAAAGAAAGAAAGAAAGAAAGAAAGAAAGAAAGAAAGAAAGAAAGAAAGAAAGAAAGAAAGAAAGAAAGAAAGAAAGAAAGAAAGAAAGAAAGAAAGAAAGAAAGAAAGAAAGAAAGAAAGAAAGAAAGAAAGAAATTTTTTTTTCCTAAAAGTCCATTTTAAAGGCTGATATATGTTGACTCTGCTCCCTGACCTATCATATGTCAATATGCAAGGCACCAGAATGTTTAAATTCCTTCAGTTCTAAATGACATTCATTTTCTCCCTACATGACTATTTCCATGAGAGGAACTTCCTAAGCGTAAGGTAAGCACAGAGATAAATGGTCTAAGAAGTTTGTGGAGTCTCCATCAAAGGAAGTCTTCAAAGCAAATTACAGAAACATGCACCAGAAATGACAGAGATACAGCTGATCCTGCCCTGGGGTTTTTTGAATCCCTTTCAGACTTACGATCCTATGATTCCTCTGCAGCCTCAGAGCTGACCAATGCAGGTTCCTCTGTTACTTAGCTACTACCCTCTAAAAGTCCCCACATTAAACTGATGTCTCACATTCATCCATTTTCTTTGCTTTCAACTTCCCTCCTTCCCTAGCCTGTTGCTCACTATTTTTCTTATGTTATATATTAGAACTCCCTGCTTCCCCTTTTTAACTCACCAAAGTGGCTGCCCTCCCTTTCTAACACATCAGCTTCACTCTTCATATTCAGCTTTTTCAGCAACCTGTGGAACCCAAAAGTGTTTTAGGAAGGAGGCCATTTTACAAGTGAAGTAACAAAATTGGCGAGAAGGGAAGTACTTTGCTAAACAGGCAGCAAAGAAGCAAGGCTGCCATGCCAGTTTGAAATCCAGCGGGCAATACTTTGTTGTTATGCATTAAGGATAACTTGCTGTAATCTTCTTAGAAAAATTGGCAGGAGAGCTGAGAATATAGGGTGAGAAAACCCAAGGAGTAGATGAAGAGACCATTTGTGGTGGTGTTGCCATCCAATAGGGTTGACACATCCCCTATCTCCAATTATTGGCCAAAAAATTGTTTTCTTTTCTTGTACATCACAGTCTCCCTAAGTTCATACATATTTATGTGCCAATAGTAGTTTCATTAAAAAGGTGTGGGGGGTAAAGCAAATAAAAGGGGTAAAAGTTTTCCTCCTGGATCTTAACAATTCATTGCAAAATTAGAACGTGCTTCCAAGGTAGTTCCTTCTGACCGGAAAATCTGAGAATCTTTTCCTTTTTAAATGAAGCATGAGATTTTTGTCTAATTATCTGACTTCAAAAGTTGAAGAAACCCAAATATGATTTGACTAGGAATAAGATTGCTAGCATTACCAACACTGAAACCATTCCTCTGAAAAGAAGCTCTTGCTTCAAAATTAGTCTTCATCCTACATCACACTTACTATGTAAAAGTGATTTATCCACTTACTATGAAAAAACAGTAACATTAGAGAGATTTGATTCCTATTTTCAACCAATGATGGGTTATCTGGGGCTGTTTTCTAGTGCCACCTGCAATCTCATAGGGAGAGATTTCCTGTGACATCTCCAGCACTGTGCTATACATCCCAAGGACCTTCATTTTCTCCCTCACGGGACCTTATTTCCCTCTAAAAATCAATTGTTATCACATATGAAGGTCTACACATAGATGTTTAAATTATAAAAGTAAATGAAGATACAGCCCCATGCAATTGTGCCTGAAGAGAAAGAAATGTATTACTGACTTAGATCTAAAAGCTGGATTACATTGCAAAAATGTTGCTGCTCTTCACAATATCTTGCCTTGAAGCTTACTATGGACTTGGCTCTTGTTTGTTACAGTGATGTAAGACTGGCACTAATGCAGCAAAGCCAAATAATTCTGAAGTTATTCTGCACTTGTAGGAGAATGACATTTGCCATACAGTCATGGGCCTCATTCAGCCAGTGCGTGTCAAGTATTTATAGAGGCAAGAAGCCAAAGGAAGCATTTAATGGGCAGACTACAGTGCTTGGGAGCAATCAGCATAGCTGCTTGGAGAAAGAAGTGTATAATCGTCCACTATGACCGATCCAAAGACTGAGTCCAAAGACTTAACCAAAGGCAGACAAAAACAACCAGAACACACCTTTTCTAACCTTGTATATTTAGCAATGCTTTCTGTATATCTGACTTGAAGGTCATGTGTGCAAGTCATCATGAAACTCATATTTTTTAGGACTTTTATTTTAAATAGAGTAAAAAATGGATATTTTCTGTCCTGCTTTTATGAGGAAAATCAAAACTTCTATTTCCTGGCTGCTGTAGCCACTAAGAGAAAATAATTCAATCTCAAATATCACACAAACTCACAACAGCATTCACCATTACAAAGTCAACATTTTGCCTACCACAAATGCAGCGATAGTGAAGAAAAAAAAATGAAAACATATTTTTTATGAAAAATGACAGGGTTTTATTCCTCCTCCCAAACCACCTTTACACGGTCGAAAAATATATTTCACGTGTTGGAGGAAAAGGTTTCATGCAGAGCTTGGCTGTGCATTCTCTGCCACTCACCTACCTAATTATTTTACCTTACCATCACCTCTTTCCCATCATACAAAATGGACTACTATTCCTTATTTATATATAAAGCACTTTGAGACCGTTTACTTATAAACAGTCTGAGTGTAAGAGATGTATGAACAACACTAAAAACTCGATCACAGAGGTAGGGAAATAAAGTTCTTTATATTATTCTTGGGTCTGATGCAATATTATTTCTCGTGAAATGTGTTTTCACTGCACACCTCTCCTTCCCACCTCATTTTCTGCAGCGTGCAGATATTCTGTCCCACTCAAAACTTCTCTGGTGCTGGCTGTGCAAAGACTGTGTGCCACAGAGACCTGAGAACTGCAGGATGCAGGGCTGATCACAATGGATACTTCTGCCTATTAGATGCTAATGAAAAAAGCTTAAGAAATAATAGCAATAATAAAAGGATTATTTGGAAAACCCTAATCATGATGAAAGTTGCCATTATTTTTTAATTGGAATGATAACTGTCGGGATTACCCTGAAAATGCTCCTTGTCTAAGATTAAAGTGCAATCATTTTCTATACTATGAGTGTGATAGTTTACCAGTTGTGCATCTTTGTCTTCCGGATCACTGAATAACTGGTTCAAACTATGGCAGGAATTCATTCATCCTTGACATTTGAATGAGTAAGGGAAGAAAAACTCCAAAGATTTCCTGCAAGAAGGAAGTCTCTTCTCCCAAGACAGTATTTGTCAAAAGTTTCATTGTCCATTTTCAGTCCTGCTCTGATGATCCACACAGGACCATGAGGAGCACGGCTTTCTGGGACTATTGCTGCATTCACAGCCACAAGTCTCATGAAGCCTAAGATATGTCAAAACAGCAGGGGTTCATTAAATGTGATCACCGTCATAGCACTTTGTTCACAGGAATGTAGAAGGACTCACTAATGAGGAACGACTTCCAAAGGTAAACATACAAAATCCAGTTATATGATGACAAAGAAGGTATCTAAAGAGCACAGAGACTTTGGGAGATGTCAGCATCTTGGAGATGAGTAAGCTATTTTAAATGGTACAAAACACTTGGAGCACGGGGATGTACTTAAGAAATGGAAATACTAGGATTATTAGGGGAGGAAGACATCAGAATACTGATGATAAAATGGTTTATCCAAAAAAGGTGCCTTGTCAGTAGATTCAACTGCTCAGGGTACATTTAGTTAGAATAGAAAGTTACGTCTTTGTTAGGCAGTTTGCCTTTCCAGCTTTAACTCACAGAGAATGTCATTCAGGTATGGCATCCAAGTGGGTTCACAAAGATTTCTTTTTTTTCCCCCCACTTTTTTTCATATTTATTTGCTGTCTACGCTCACAGAGAGCTGGATGCACACCCACATGCCACTAGTTAAACACTCCCTTGCTAAGGGTAAGGTATGTCACAGACTCTACAAGGAAACATTCTTACTTTTCCCGTCCTGTTAGCTTTAGTCAGTAGCGGTATTAGAAAGATAAGACCTAGCAGCAAAGCAAAGAGCATCAGAATAATTTCCAGTCCTCATCTCAAATATCATTTGAATCCAGGAGCCTTGAATCCCTAGTGGAACTCATTGCTGCAGGAGTCCAAAAGACTTCAAACAGAGTATGCAAAAAATGTTGGCAACTTTTGTAGACTTAAATGAAACTGGTTGCTAAAAAAACACCACCATCCTCTGAAGTCTGGTCATCTAAAAAGCATGAAAAAGGTCCTCAAATATCCCAAGTGGCTTGAAAATCTTTGTTTTCAATATGGATTTTCAAGAATTTCAACTGAACTCAGTCTCAGTAGCATATTCAGTCTCTATTAGAACTGACAGTGATAATAAATTTCATGGAATTATAGAACGGCTTGTGTTGGAAGAGACCTTAAAGACCATCTAGTTCCAACTCCCCCATGGGCAGGGGGATCTCCCACTAGACCAGGTAGCTCAGAGCCCAACCCAGCCTGGCCTTGAACACTTCCAGTGTAGCCACATGTCCCTGGTGTATGGTGTAGCCACACGTCCCTGGGCGCTGTGCCAATGTCTCACCACCCTCATAGTAAAGAGTTTCTTCTTAATATCTAATCTAAATTCTGTCCTCTGATTTGTAGCTATGTAAGTCATTGCAGCTGGTTAGTTAGGGTTTCCCTTGAAGCATCCTGTGCTTTTCACGTTTAGAGTCAGGATAGTTAAAGTGATCACCTTTGGAAATTGCTCTTTGATATTCTCCAGTAGCACATTTTGGGTTTTTTAAAATTTTTTCACATATATGGGAAAGTGAGGATGCAGATAACAGAAGGTTCTTTTTCACCTTTCAGTCACTCAGATAGTGTTTACAGGTCTGGGCAATATCTTGTGAGCAGATATGACACTGCTGTGTTTACAGGACTCAGCTCAGCTCCAGGTCAAAAAGTGTGACTGTGTAACAAGGTTACAAGTCTGAGCTCTTATATCCTGCTAATACTGAGCCTATTATTATGGGTTTGGCCACAGGCTACAGTAACGCTGCTTGCTGCTTGGCTTGGAAATGGAGGCCCCAGCAGCACACATCACAGCATTCCATAATGCAGAGAGAATTACTGCCTTCTCCACCTGTGAGTAGAACTGGCACCAAAGTGTATCTGGAAGCTTTGTGCTTCCCAAATGGCAGTAAAGGATTTGTCTCTTCTACGTACAGAGAACACCAGGAGGCACACGATAACACGCAATGATGGGTACTCATCCCTTTGGAAAGGAGAATAAGAACTGTTTCCAAAATCAAAGAAACTCAAGAGAAAAAACACTAAGAGAAGTGCAAAAGCAAGAAGGATCTTGCAGCTTCACAGTCCAGAGGAATATGTTTGTGTTTATCCCCTCGCTGCGGGGTTTAAATGGTGCTACATTGCAGCACGTCCAACTGGCACATCCCTGAACACTGAGCACATGAGTTGGCTGCAGAATGCACAGATTTCATCGCAAGATTTTTATCCGTGCAGTTGGAAGGCTGTTTGCGTGCAGATTTCAAGTAATCCAAACTTCTTCAAAGATCAGTTAGTAAATTATACAGATAACCACCTCAAGCATGAGCAGAGGGTTAGGGGTAATTTTTGGGTTTTTTAGGCTGCCAGGAGAGAACAAATACGACTTTCTCTGAGCTGGCACGCATACTCATAACAAGTCCTGGTGCTTTTTTTGACTAACTGGACTGTGACCCCTGAAGCCAGTACTTTGTGCTTAGAAATGCACAGAAAATGGTCTGCAAAATGCTGCAAAGGGTTGGGAAATTACAGATTGTTATCAATAATTAGCATGATTTTTTTTTTGCCATTTACCTAACAAAAAGACAGAAAGATCCTGGGTCAGTGGCAGTGGTTCAGGCTTGTCACTTTTCATCAGCTAAAGTGCTGAGAGCAGATGTGAATCAGGTTACAGCTAAAAGCTTTATACACCAGTATTCACAGCCAAGAGTGCATCGCATTTGGTTAACTTTTATATGTTATGATTCCTAAAAGGGGAAGGCTCTTGATGACCAAGAATCCATTTGAAGTAATGAGAGCTTACTTGGAGCTAACAGGCTCAACTTTGTTAAGGAGTACATGCAAATAAACTGAATCTTGCTGCAAGCTATGCTGACAACTCAGTAGCACCCAGTACAGACAACAACAGACTACAAACAAGCTTCAACCCACAGCATCATGCAGCTCATGTGAGCATTTCCACCCCCTTTTTAAGCACATAAGTCACATTTGTTGATATTAATATCCAGTAGATGACTATCTAATACATACAGCTCTCAGAAAAACCTGTATATGTGTGGAGAAGGGGGCTTACTCTCTGGAAAAGCTCTTTAAATGGACTCATTCCAAGACAGCTCTTCTAAATTTCCTGTCTCCATCCAACTGCTCAGTTAGCTGAAAACAAGTAATCACGCTAAGAAGATAAAGTGTTCTTGTATCTTCTGAGATGCAAACTCCCATTTTGCATTTGGAAGTGTTTGGAGACTAGCTGCAAGAACATCCATCTACTTGCTTGCCAGAGCAAAAGGAGCTCAATACCTGTTATTAAGCCTTACGCATCATTTCCCAAGTTTGTTGCAGTGTACTGGGGTGGCAAAAAGACACTAGTCAACACCTTCTTAGTTTCAGTTAATTAGGTGACCTAATTTTTAACCATGTTTTGACATGGGCATCTGTGGATACACAAATCATGAGTCCAACATGGTAATATTATATTTTAAAGTGGCTCAAGACAAGTGAAATGAATTTGGGATGATCTTTAAGGTCCTTTCCAACCCAAACTTTTCTAAGGTGCTATCAGGATGAGCCTAGGTCAGCCCAGTAGATACTTTTTTTGTTGTCTGGCATATCCTTCCCATCCTAACATAAGAAATCATTCAATCAGAGAAAAGACTTGCGGAAGGGTATGGAAAAAATACAGGGTTTGTTTTTTTTGTAAAACAATATGCAATCTGTATTAGCAGCCACATTTTAGAAAGCTCCTGACTGCAGCTGTCAAGCAAGAAATGCAAATAACAACCCTACACTGGCTTAAAAGTAACAGCTTTCTAAGACCCTGTAGTCTGTATCATTTCCATGTTTCTTGTCTTTTAGTAACTCTATCCTACCATAAGAAAAATGTCAATTGTCTTCCTGTGCAAATCTAGGATTAATGATGTATAGAACAGATGCACTGCAGAAGCAACACACAGTAACATTTTTGCTTAACATAGTAAGTTGTAGATAGGATTTGAGACTGCAAGTAAAAAGTATAGGAGAAAGAGGTAAGGTTTCAAAAAACAGCCTAATGGTTCACATTCTTATTCTTCCCACTGTGCAAAAACATGGATAATGATGACAACAAATATATACGTGCACAAATGCACACAAACAAACAGGAAGAAATGAAGCAAAATGTTTGGGTCTGTTTCAAAGCTGCCACTGGGAGAGCTATGGCAATCACCGGCAGTGATCAAAGTCTCATCATACATTTCAGCTGCTAATAGCTGGACCAGTTCCATCTTGTACTCTAATCCTGCTGCCAAATCTGCTGATGCTGTAGAGAAGCCTGGTACCTCTCAGGTAATCTGAATGTGAGCAAAGGCAGCAAGGAAAGGTTAACAGCATCAAACGTAAATTTTCAGATAAACCAGCAACTAGAGTAGTGCTAAAAATCACCAATCTTCATGATTTGAGTGGGACACTGACCACGAGGTGGAGTCAGAAAAAACTAGCGGGAGCCATGGCAACATATAAATAATTTTGTTTTCTTCTGAACTGTGTAGCTTTTATTTCAGCTCTGGTAGAGGAAGGGTGGATGAAGGGCCAGATTCAGACACCTGAAATTAGACCTCTGCAGGAGAGGCCAGTGTCTTTCTACACTTCAATTAGAGTCAGAGGAGACCTAATCAGCACAGCCAGCGGAGTCTAGAAAGCCATTTGGCTGGTCAAATGCAGGTGTCTATCTCAGAGTCAGATAAATAGCTCTCTAGGCTTCATTGTCTGCATTGAATAGATTAAGTTTAAAAGGAACTTTGCCATCTAGCTCACAATTTGATTCACAAGACACTAAAATTCATCTGGTTGGATGTGCAGATAAATCCTGCTCAACGCTTATTTTTTTATATCTTTATTTATTTGGATGTGGCAATTGCCAGGTCATGTGTATGTGTGTATTAAGATGAAGCAGTGAAACAGCTCAGGCACAGCATATCTGAGACCATACAGCACTTTCCAGTACCTAAAGCAGCTACAAGAAAGCTGGAGAGGGACTTCTGACAAAGGCATGGAGGGACAGAACAGGAGTTAATGGCTTCAGATTTACAGACGGCAGGTTTAGAGTAGGTTTAGATTGGATATTAGGAAGAAATTCTTCACTGTGAGGTTCATGAGGCACTGGAACAGGTTGTCCAGAGAAGCTGTGGCTGACTCATCCCTGGAGTTGTTCAAGGCCAGGCTGGATGTTGCTTTGAGCAACCTGGTCAAGTGAAGGTGTCCCTGCCTATGACAGGGGGGTTGGAACAAGATGGTCTTTAAGGTTTCTTCCAACCCAAACCATTCTAGGATTCTATGGTTTACCTAAACCAGCATTCTCACTGTGATATTACAGGTGCCTCTGTCAATATTACAAGGCAGCCAAAAACTGCACACTGACTTGACTGCTGTGCAGCTGCAGATTTTCAGGAAGATAATAAGCAATACATTTTTCCCAAACTGAAAAACATTTCACGCATTTCTATATTCCCCTCATTCTGATAATGCTCAGTCTCTCCTTCATACTCATCTTCCAGCTTATCATACTTTAATGAAATTCCTCCCATGCGTACTTACAGATATGCACATCTGAGATAGTAAACCAAGGCCAGTGCAATCAAAGAGGAGCACTGAAATATAAGTAACTCTCCAAAATTTGTAGCAAACATAACACAATCAATAAAACCCACCTTACAACAACCTAAACCCTTTTTATTGTATGTTAAGGGTTATTTTATTCAGTTGTCTTTTTTCTTTTCCGAAGAAATCTCTTTGTAAAGAACAAAAAAGCAGCAACTGCTGCAAAACAGATAATATTCAAAATAACCTGCACTAACAGCTTTTTATCTTTCCTCACCTTGAATCAGAAAAATCCCAAGTGAGAGCATATTATGTCCAAACAGATTGCTTGACCTCTTCTAGAACAGTACACCAGGAGTAAATGAATGGAAATTGTCTTTATTTTTCATAAAAGCTTATTCTGTCCTTGAACAAAGTGCTAACAAGGAAACATTATGCTCAATTAAATTGTTTATTTCTGTAAAGTCTCCAGGCCAATGCATTTTGTTATTGATTATGTGGAATCAAAGGCAGCATCTTCAGAGAAGACAGAAAGGCCCAAAATTTGACCCCAAACTGGTGATTTTATTGACACTTAAATTCCTGAGATGTGCCAAACTCTGTGTAGCAATCAAAGCTAAATAATAAATCCCCACACCTCCTTGTTCTGGTAGAAGTAGCTCCTATGAGCCCCATACTATGGTTACAAGGACTGAGACCAAATGTAGTAATTGAGAGAAGGAGAGATGAAATCTCAAGAGCTCCTGCATACAAACCTGCCTTCAAATCACTAAAAATCAGAAAAACCTTCTCCAGCCAATCATTTTTGTGTTCTATTTCTTCCAAGGTACTTTTATAAAGGAGGTCATATATGCCCCTTTCAGCATGAGATGGAGCCCATTAAACCTGGTGAGTTGTAACACAACAGCAATAACATTGTTAGCTTGAATCATCAACTTGCAAAACACAACTTTCTTCACGGCATCAGTTTCAATGGTTTTAACAACCTTGTTGCTTTTCCACTGACATCAGTGTATGCTGAGGAGGTCTGAGAAAGAGAGTAAGAACTGGGCAAAGTCTGGCCTGTTTGCCAGAACAGCACCACTGAGTATAAGACATTCGCACATGTCTTTTTGGCTAAGTAATTTCACACCTGTCACAGGAGAGACTCAAATACAATGCTTAAATCTTTGATATACCCTGAGGTTCCATCACTTCATCTCTCCTGAAACACAAAATTGTTCATTTCTCATTAATTGTCCTTTATGCGGAGAGTTTTCAATTAAACTGGGAGTAGTGCTACACTCCTTAATTTGTGATATTAGCCCCCAAAGATTAATAGATTGCTCGTAATTTCTGAATTGCCGTCTGTGTTCTATTACACTCTCATCATTTGTTCTGATTATGAGCCCAAACCAGAAAAGTGTCTCACAGAGAGTGGCAGTAGCCATCTGGATCCCTGGGGGAGCTGTTTTGGCAGAAAGAATGGCCAACTCAGTCTGAATGCAATGACAAACCTAAAGTGATTGCACAGAAGCCTACAGCTCCGTGGAGGATGCCATCCAAACTTAAGTTCAATTTACTAACTAACTCCTAAACAATGTCATTCAACAAGGTCTCTTTGTGCACAATCAGCTTTGTGTGCTTCTGAGTTAGTGTGGGGTTTGCAGCAGTGTTGAAAAAGAGACTAAAAAGAAAATAAAAACCATATAATTTTAGGAAAACCTGATTTTTAAAATTAAATCTTCTGAAGAGACAATAGTAAATAAAGTAATTAGAATATATTTTCTTAAAGAAGTCACATTGGGTTCACTAACCTGTTATATTTACTACCCTGCTTTTATCATTCTTGTTTCATATTTGCACTCAGTAAGTACCATACAGGTGTCCTAACAATGTTGCTAAGATTAACTTGGTGCTCTAATATACTACAGATTTCAGAAAAAAAAGTATGGTTTTGTATTCACAATCTTCTGACCAAAAAAGAGCTTTACTCGGGATGTTAATAAGGATAATTCATCCTTTAACCCTCTTGGGTTCGAAAATAATTCTCCCTACAAAGAAGCAGACCTATAATAATCTCCTGCTGGGATCGCATCAGCTGCCAAAGCCCCAGTGGTGTCCACCATCATCAGTGGACCCCTGCAAGGCTCTGAGAGACCACAGTCACCTGACATAGCTCATGATCAATGATGTTCTTCGTAACATCTCTAACCTTTCAAGCGTTTGGTTTTGGGAAATAGTCTGTGTTTTGATCTTTTTGTCCTGTGAACTCTGGGGCCTCCAGTGCAAGACAGACAACTCGTTGAACAACGGGTTGTTCAGCCAACTCTCTTCAGGAGAAGAGCATGCTTTGGGAGAGACCTCACTGTGGCCTTTCAGTACTTAAAGAGGCTTATAAGAAAGACAGAAACTTTGTCCCCCCTTCTTCCTCCTTTATCTTAGCTTTTACTGTTGAGCAGAGCTCATGTGATACGGAATATCACTTTGGTCAGTTTGGATCAGCTGTCCCAGTTGTGTCACCTCCCAAGCCCTTGCTCACCCCCAGCCTACTGGTGAGAGGGGAATATTGGAGAGACAGCCTGGATGCTGTCAAGCACAGCCCAGAAGTAGTCAAAGCCTTGGCATCGGTTACCAATACCTTTCTAGCTACCTAGGGACAGCACTCTAAGGCCTGCTAGGGAGAAAATTAACTCCAACCCAGCCAGACCCAGTACAGCATCCAGGATTTTTATTTCTGGTATTTTAAGTTTTGGTCCATCTCAATTAAAATCGGTTAGAAGTCAATTTCACAGCTGTTGGTTTTTAAGATCTCACAAAAATGATAATTCACTGCTAGGCAATAATTTACTTCAGCAAAGCAATTCCCAGGATAAAGCTGACACATTTTTAAATCTCTCTCACTCTCCCTTCCTCATATCCATCCTTCTGTAAACCGAGGCTGGGGAAAGGACTATGATCTTTTTTCTTGAGAAGTATGGGAAGGAAGGAGATTACAGATCTGTTTAACTCATCCACAGCCACATTTCACTGAAATTATTTTCCAGGTATAAGGTGAACAGGAGCTGTCTGGGCCTTGTCCACTGAAATCTGAACCCTCCTTGCGCTTCACTTTGCCTACACTAATGGCATCTCACGGAAAGACGAGCCTGAATGCAAGACATTCCAAGACTAGAGCTTGAGAGAGGTTTTTTTAATGTGAAATCTCCTTTTTCTTGGTTAAAATATTTGTACTATATTTGCATTTTGAAACCTATCCTAAGCACCCTCCAGATGTATCAGAACAAGATCTGGTGGAATTTATTTTTTAAATAAAGGTTGAAAAAATTGTGCTCGAAACCTTAGACACATTTTCAAGGGGATAATTAAACCCGACTGCCCACATGGGGGGTGGTCGTTAGTGCAAGTCGGCTGCCAGTACAAATCTATTTAATATATTGTATGTTATTTCTTTCAGGTTGATTTGGTTTATATTGGACTGTATAGAATTGAAAGTAGACGGAGTAATAGGCATTACCTAAAGTTATATACCTGGATTGCTCCCAGGGGTGAGAAAGATGGGGAAGACGAGTATACACCCTGGACCCCCAAATCCAGCCAGGGGCTGCACCTGGATGTCACGTTCAGTAGCGTGATGCAGAGCACCTCTGGAATGCAGCCCAGAGAGGGATGCCATGGGGCTTGATTCGCTTCTGTGAGGAATACAGGAAGTTTTACCCAGATCTAGTGAATTCACTTCATATATCTTTTTAGAGCAAATCTAAGTCCAGCATTGCAAAATTTGAATATTGAATCATCAGCTCAGCTAGTATATTACCGACTTCTGGTAAATCTCAATCTTATCTTTCCTTTGGAACAAAATTCAGTTTATTTTGTGCAGCAAATAGGAAAATGATGCCTTGATCTCAATTAGTTGCTAATGTTATAGGAATGCTCATCTTTAATAACCACAGCCTACAGAGGTCTGACAAAGGGTCAGGTAAAGAAAATCTGGATTTAGTTGAATCCTGATAAAATTCTGTTTCCAACACCAGGTCTAAACATTATCCAAGTTTACGTTCCCTCTGCTAAAGACCATACTTTCAACAGTAATGAATTAACACAGCTCCCACAAAGATAGTGGGATTATGCATGAACAGCACCAACTGATAATTGAAGCACATCCATTTTCTTCAATATTATTTTCACATCTTTTCCCCAGTGTGTGGCTCCAACTTATTTCTATATAAGTTATTAAAGTAGATCATATGCCATCTGCCTTCAACCTTACCCTCCATTACCTACGTTTGACATGGTTAGTTCTGAAGAGGTCTACAACTGTAATTAATGTATTCCCAGTCATCTACTCAACATACAGGAAGCCTTTGTTTTATTTTGTACAGCATCCTGTGCATCAAGGTAAGTTTTGATGCAAATTATCAATTACTGTATCCCAGTGTATCACTTGCAAAGTACTTTTAGATGGTGAGACATGAATGCCATTTTAGAAACATTTCTCACTTATTCCTGATGTGGAAAAACATGCCTTCACTGCAGCCCACTACTAAATTAAAAAAAAAAAGCACCATTTCAAAGAGTCAAACATCTGCCCAATTCCAAAGGGCAGCATCAGAGCACTTAAACAAAAACACAGCAGGGAATTTAATCATGAGAAAACTGAAGTGAAAGAAGGTTTTGTATGGGCACAGCTAGTTTTAGTTCTTTCATGGTAAAAATAAAGGGGTCAGAGAGATCAAGAGGTCACGCATTCATAGGTTAAAAAAAAAAAAGAACAAAAAGGACTTTTCTATAATCTACTATGCAGTGCTAGGAAATGTCCAGATCAGAGTTTCCCCACCCTGTATTCTACCCACCTTGAGGGATAAAGAAAACAAAATCCTTGGGCTTCAACCTCCCAGCTAGCTTTTATCATAATCCATATTATTCGCAAAATAGACTGGAGGTGACTTATGTGGTGACCTCTCACCACAATTCAAAACGAGTCTTAATGAACTAGGGTAATTCATTCCTCTGGCAGAGCTTATGAGATAAGGCAAGACTGCACTGGTGGGCTCAGCAGACTGAAATGTTAATCTTTTGTAGTCTCTGCTCCAGAGGACCCCCAGGTCAAATCCTGGTGCTGCCGAGAAGTAGCAGTGCCTTTGTTTGGGGTTGGAGAAGCAAGGTTCTTGATTTCAGTGCTGCCATTCACTCTGCAGAATGTAGTGCGTGTGTGTGTTAGCAAAAACAGCCTGTAAAGTTATTTAAAACCATACAACAGAACTGTCTGTTGAAAGGCAGAGAACAAAGGCTTAAAATAAGAAAAAAAAAAAAAGAATAAAATGGGGAGGAATTTAAGGAGTCTGAAACAAAAAAGACAGTAAGGCTGTGCTCCCAACCTGCACTTGTGGCCCTCGTCCTCTTCTCTGGGTCATTAAAAATCCTCTGTGACATTGCTTCAAGAGTTAGGAAGTCCAAGTGAAAGGGCTTTGATTATTCATTACAAAACAGGAATGCATACCATTTCATCCTACCATAGCAGCAAAAGTATGATTTACCTTATCAAATGTGATAGGATGTAAAGATCTCTCATTTTCTCTCTTCCCTGCTCCTAGATAAGCTAGCTGTTTCTGAACTCCATCCAGTGTAAAGAGCACTCACTGGCATTTCTTCCTTTGAATCAGTAAAACAGGGGTGTTGAGAAAGATGAGGATCTGTTTAAAGTTACAGTAGAAAAGTATGGAGCAAAAAATTGATCTGAAATTCCCATATCCTAAGTTCCTGCCCTAGTTTCCCTGCTTGTGCTTTTCTTTCTCTTGGCCCTGGCAGCACTTGCAAGGCAGCAAAACCACTGAAAAGGTCTTTGGACACCTGACCAAAAATAAAAAACCAAGTGAGGAGAAATTATAAATTGTGGGCCTAAATGTAAATAAAGTAATGGAGAAGGGTTAGCAAGGAATGGTCTAGGAGACTTCCTGAGAAAAAGAGAGTGGACAGAGAGTTAGAAAAGAGTTTTAAAACTGATTAAATGGTTTGCTATACTTGATTTCTTCCAGAAGATAGCAAGGTGGATGTACACAGGAAATAAAACTTCTCTAATACAGTAATAGCAGACTCCAGATTGCTGGAAAATTATATTTAGATGGGAGAAAATATACGTGGGAACTGCTCTTATGCATCCTGACCTCAGCAAGTTCATCCTGAATGTGACACGTTTGTGGCCAGCAGAGACCAGCCTCCTGGCCAAGTCCAGGACTAGAGTCAAAAGACCAGGGAAAAATTTTGGTATCTCTTAAGTCATGGTGAAATTTCTGCTATACTGCAACTGGGTTGGAATGCTGGGCTGCAGGCTGACCCCAGTGAGATGTGAATGTATGGTAGGAGCTACTTCAAACTACTGACACATTTCTGAATTTATTAGAAAATGATTCTGGTATTGACAACTGCAGGTGGACTTCTCCCTTTGTGGTCAGGGGTGATGAAGGACCAGTTCTAAGATCTCTCAGTAGCCACTGTCTTAAAGCTTTGTCTCTTTTTGTTTTTTTCTTGTTCTTCTTTCTGTGTTGAACTTGAGACTGTTTGAATGATGAGCCACACAAAACACAATTAACTGCCATGGAAACTACTCAGTTTTCAGCTCAATGTGATCAACTCACTTGCACATTATTATTGTTGTTGTTAACTATTATTGCTATTAATTTTTAGAAGTAGAGTATGACTAATGCACCTATAGATGTGTGGATATTGTATGGCATGGAAAGGCAATTTGGCTTTAGTTATAATGTTACATTTTTCACCTTGACCTAATTTCAGCAAAGGAGAAATGAGAGAAAAGTTGTTTCTAGACAAGAGAGAATTCCAGGGTAGGATTTGAACAGGGGTGAGTGCCACATCACATCAGAGAGTCCACAGGATCCTTTTAAGTGGAAACCTCAGTGAATAGCCATGGTCTCTCACACAGGTGCTTGGATTGGGTAAGTAGGACAGCAGGTATAAGGACCATGACAGAGGGCAAAGGGCATTCACCTCTAGAAAAAGAAGTTCCTCCAAATTTAATGTCAATAATCTAAAGTCAGTATATCCTGCAAACACATTACATCCTTGCATGCATCCTTGACAAATAGGACCAAAATTTTTTTAATCACCTCGTTGTCTTTTCCCTCTCCAAGATTTCTTTTTTACTCAGTTGCACAGCTCACAGATTTCTCAAACCTGGTCCTACAACCAATTCATTAATGAAGATACAAGCAAGACTGGAAATTGAACTTGAGTGCTGTATTAAGAAGACTCACCACTTTACTTCTGGGTAATTAAAGCTACTCATGCTTAGATTTTGTGCAGCAACAAGGAAGCATTTTTTCAGTAAGCTGTTTTCTTCTGTGGACAAGCATTTGAAGAATATTTCTGCTGTGACAGCAACTCATGTCAATGCAAGCTAGTCACCTAAGTTTGAAGAATACTTCTGCTCTGAAGGCTGCATTCCTATAAAATTATAGGGAAAGAATTTTATTCTTCATTTTCATTACTTTCTTTGAGTTGGATCTGTATTGATTTTTATCAAAAAAGAGAAAAGAAAAGAGGGAAAGTAAGGAAGAAGAATTCGTACCGTTCAGCAATATACTTGGTGAGCTCAAAGAAAATATACAGCTTTAAATATGTTATCACAGAGTAAAGACCTATAATTGTACCCATTCCTTTATTTCCTACAAGTTTGCACATTACAATCCACTAAACCAAAAGACCAGATCACTCAGCTACTTAGATCCCTTGCAGTCTACTTAGCCAAGGGTGAAATTAATTGAAAGTCAATGGTAATATGCTGATTTACAAGTAGAGGATCTTTCTCAGAATACCATAGAAGTCTCTTTTGCTTTGAATGGATGAGTGATTAGATTTGAATTAGAGAACTTATATAAACATAGAAAGATAAACAGTTGCCATAGCCTTTTCTTAGATATAAAAAATAATCGGATTCAGGGTTAGCTTTCTAAAAAGAACAATCTGCAGAAAGAAAAATAAAGGAGCATCTTAAGCTGCTGTCACCACACTCTAAAGTGCTCACACAATAGGTTCACTTCAGAGTGAAACCAGTTCTCCTTTTGGTTCATTTGCTGACATTGTCTGATGGGCAGCTTTGCTCTTTGCAAAGAACGGTTCAGAAATCCTGAGTGAAAGGTTCAGAGCTGGATGAGCTCTGAATCATTCATCCGTTTCACGATCACAATATTTAGGCACCTATGTGGCTTGTGACCAACTGAAAGCCAAGATGTGAGATAGGCTGCTTGCTGCTGGAGCAAGTGTCTGAGCTTGGGCCCCCAGAAGTACTTAACCAGAAATTTGCCTAGAGGGTCTTTTTGCCATGTCTTTTCTGCTTCCCTCTGTCTCTGAAAGGGTTTCTTTTTAATGAATGAATGCTATCTGCCACCACTACCCTTTAGGTGAAACTTTATGCCCTTTAAACAGCATTGACTAAAGACCAGGGAGTAAAATAAAAGAAAGAAGAGAGAAAATACCTCTGTCAGGAAGTGCTGGAAATCCAGGAGAGCAAACCTGGGTCTCATTCACTGGTTAGTTACTGAAAACACAAGACTTTGCCTTAAACACCCCTGAAGCATCACATTTAACCTCTGCCTGACTAACCTGTGGAGGAAGATGCCAAAACAGTCACTGCCTTAGCAGGGATGCATTTGTGAGCAAATAAACAGCTATCTCTGGATACCAGGTTTTTGTGTGAACCGAGCCCTCATACAACATCTGAGTATCTGAGCTGCTGACCCAAAAAGTAAGGTGCTACCTGTGCCCCTTGCCCACCTGTCTACCCTCCCTTACTCAAACACCCTAATGGAAAACACTACTGCTGACAGAAGGTTAACATGGAGGTGGGAGGCTCAGACCACAGGGATCTTGGAGTGAGCTATGGTCAAAAAGCTGTTGTCAAATACATGACTGAAAAAAAAAAGGCTTTGAGCATTAAATCTGCTTTGTTATTAATGTCTAAGGTTCTCTCAGTCACACACACAAAAAAAATCAGTTGCATTTCTGTTTCTCTTGAGTGAGGGCTAATGAAGTGACAAGCAAAGTGAGCAGGACTTGGCATTAATGTGCCCAAGTGACTGACCTCACTAGTAAAATCAAGTTTTGTCCACTATCAAATTGCAGGTATCACCTAAGAATGATGAAATTCATGAACATTTCATGAAGAGCCAATATTATATAAACCCATGTTTTTATTACAGAACCTCTAAAAGAAAGAGCTGGACTTTTCTGCTTGTTATTCTGATCCCAGACAGACCCTTTATCTTTAGCATGAGTGCTTCTAATTCACAGTCCCAGCAAAAAAGTTATGAGCTGAAGTAACAGGAAAGCTGCTGTACCACTGCTGTCCTTAGAGACAAGATAAATGGCACAGAATGTTCCCTTCATCCCAAAGGTCCCCCCTGCTTGACTGAGGAGTCATTTCAGTGTGTTGCCTCACTTGCTAAACTGCCACTTAGATGAAGACACAGTTAAACTTGGTCATCACTGGAGATACGCCTTCTGTGCAGTGATGAAGTCGTCAGGTAGCCACTAGATAAGCCAGCTAAAGAGGGTCAAGAAAGCTGTCCTCCACTTGATAGCAGCATCTTAATAGCTTTCTAAAAACAGTAGGCCATCAAGTACCCAGACAATTTAATTTCACTTCTCAGCTGGAAAATAAGTACAGTACTTACTTTCATTCAGAAAAGAGAGGGAAAAGGAGAACTCATCTGCCCACTGATTCATTTGTTCACTCATTTCCTGTGTTAACTACGATGTACTGTAAGGTGCAAACTTTCAGAAAACTTTCTATGCCAACACATGATGACACTTTACCAACAGTAATTTCCCTGACATCTTTAACGTGTAAGCTCTTAGGTTGTTTGTCTACCTTATTAGGGTATTGGAAATGTCTAGGTAGCATTCAGAGAGATAGTCATTGCATAAATGTATTCCTGCTACTTTATCTACTAGTGATACAGCAAATAACATGGATGTATGGAGTGGGTACCTCTAGCTCCTAAGCTTCTGAAAAAATCTGGTGCTGAATTAGTTTTTCAATTTGACATAGATTGCAATAAAGTGCGAGCCACTTATAGTCTTCCAGAGTTTCTTGCAGACTTGAACAGACACAGAAACACTGTTAAATTATATTCTCTAATGAATGGTTAAACAAAAATCTGGAGAAGGTCCAGCTTTTCCCAGATTCTTCATAAATGGTTCAGGACAGACATTCTTTCATTTTGTTATTAACTGGATTGGAATGATATTTCATTATGCAAATGGCAGTGTTTGGAGATTTGTGTACCTATTTTTTTTTTGTGTCAGTTTAGAAAGCTGCCAAATGACTAAGATAAAGCAGAGATTTGCTTTCTGCCTCACTCAATCTTTATCACAGTGGGATGGCAGTCCCAGAATACAACCATAGTGAAGATCCCAGCCATAAGGCTCCCCACAGCAAAGCCACTGATTGCTGTCAGATTAGTGCAGACTGGCACCAGAGCAACAGACAGTCCGGAGTGGCAAGAGCAAATCTGTGATTTATCTGCCAAATTTAGGACAAGTTGCATATAGTGACTTATAATAGTGTTTGAAACATCTTTTACTCCAGTGATGCATTTTAGCCAGTGCTTTGGTATGGCTACAGCTCTTCAGCCCTACATACTAGACTTGGTAAATTGAAGACATGCCTGTAAGCCTACAGCTTCATGGAGAGGACTCCCATCAGTGCTGGGATGCATGGCATTTAACCACAAGAAATAATGGTTCTTACTTGTCTTGATACAACCATTTTGACGGGTCAACAGAAGTCTGTGTGTTAACTGAGAAACTTTAATAATGTTATTAATTATCAGGGTGATCAGAACTGTCCCTTTCAGTTTTCTAAGCTACAATACATGCTTTTTCAAATCACTGAATGTAAATGCTTTCAAGTAAGTCTGGAAATCCCTTAAAGTGCTCCCACCAATGTTGTACTGGCAGGGTCTTTTATATTCTGTGCAACTTTGCACGCAGAAATCTCATCAAGGTACCAAATTAAACTGTCATGCTGCTCTGTGACTCCTGAACTGCTGGCACGCCCCAGCTGTAGTGCATGTTATTAATAACACCAAGTTGTCAGGAAAACAGTTTCCAGGTCATATTGTAAAGGCAGCTAATTGGTAACAATGAATGACAGATTCCCTTTAAAGTTCTGGAAATAACTGGATGCAAACAATGCCACATGACGCAAAATATAGAGACAGACAAGATTAATACTTACTTTTGGCACAGTTGTACCTCTCACTAAGACCCTTCTAAAAAGCCAAACCAAAGTATTTGCAGAGAATCTAAAGCATCCAAATGCTTCACTTTCCAGACACAAATTAGTTTGCGGGCAGCATAGCAGGAGAATGAAAAAATAATGTGGGTCACAGTTGATTATTATTGTTAATCTATAATAACTAGTTAACCAAACATAAAGTAAAGGATAAATTTCCAGAGGTGTTGAGGTACTACTGATAGCTTCACATGACCAAATTAAGACCACCAAGCTCATACTTCCAATTCCCTCTTTAACCTTTGGAGAAACAGAGGCACTGCTGGGGCATAATTCATCACATCTGCAATAGTTGTGGACAATGTCTCCTTCAACAATGCCTCTTCCTTAACACTGAGACTAAATACACACCAAGGTGCTTAGCTTAGATGGAGACTTCGAAGTTTAAGCAAGATGAATCACATTTTTTTTGTGAATGGAAGCCACATAAGAGTGGCCTGTCCAGAAAGATGGGCGGAAGGATGCACTGCATATGCACCAGGTCAGCAAATTTGGGAGCCAAACCAACCCAGGCTATGACTTCTCCCTTAGTGGCCACAGCTTCATGGGTAGGAAAAAAAAAAAACCCATATAAAGCACTGTTTGAATGGCTTCTGTTTATTGCTCAATTTCTTAAACCAACCTGCTACCAATTTTGCATACTAAGGACTAACGTATAGCCCCTCTGGGATCTGCCGTTCAGGCAGCCTCCAGGGACAGGGCAGACACCTGGGATTTGAACATCTCCTTTGGTAAGTACTGAGCAGGATGCCTACATCTCATAAGTGCTTCCAGTTTGAAGACAGGAAGAGATTTAAGCAGAACACAGGTGTAGAACACTCTGCAGCAGGGTAAATTTCATCCTTGGTGCCTCAACTCATCACCTGCAAAATGATTCAGCGACGCACAGGCATATGGCCAGAAGGATCTATCTCCAGCCCTTTGCAACACACAAACAAAACAGCAATTCCCAAGAGGTGGATCAAATCTTTTGAAAGATAGCTAATCTTGTTTTAAAGAACCAGAATGATGATGAGCCTACCATCTCTCCTGGTAAGGTGTTGTGATGCCTAATTACCCCCAGTGCCAGAAAATTGCACATTCCTTCAAGGTGGAATTTGTTTAACTTTGTCTTCCAGCCAATGAATTGTGTTATGCCTTATTTTGCAAGACCAAAAAGACCTACCTGTCTAAAAGTTTATTTGGGCATTGGTGCCTGCATACGGAAGCCAAGGCCTTGTCAATTTGTACTTCGATGAACACCAGACGGTGAACTCCGTAACCTCCTTATCGCATAGGCTGTCTCCCTGGATCTTGTTTTTGGGCTCCCTTGCAATTCTCTGAAGCTTTCCTTCATTGCTCTTCAACTCAGTGAAAGAGAGATAGGACAGGATGACGGCAGGGCACCATATCTCTGATCATGTGGGTATGGGAATGTTTCACCTAGAGCATGCAGAATGAGAACTAAGCTTGGCTGCTGGGTTTCACTTGCTGTCTTAACAACTCCCCTCTGTCTCCATCCAATCTTCATCAGGGCCAGCTCTTTTTCAGTAGAATCACACAACTCCGTCTATTTTAGAGCAGATGATATGGTCTGCACAGAAATTTCTGAATTTTAACTACTTGTTTTTCACATTTTAACTGTACATGCTTTTTTCCCCCCTCCCTGAGATCCAGAGAGTAATCGCTATATTGTATGGGGTTTTTTTAGAAAAATATTTATCCAGCTTAAATTCACTGCCACAACACTCTCATTGGGTAACTTCTTGGTCTTGTTTTTAAAGCCGAGTTCCTGACAGGTTAAATGGAAACTGGGTACAAAGTACAAAACATTTTCTATGTAAGTTTAACTAATTGTACATCTTTTTTGTCTGAATTACTGTTTCAATCTTCTTCCTCTTACATAGAAATTCTCTCTTCAACTAGAGACAACTTCATAACTTCTCTGCTACTTGTGTTGCATCTCTCTGAAGTTAATACTGAATACATGCCAAATTATACCATTATTTCACAATATTCAAAATGTTACATTTATAGCATAATAACATACACTATAATATTTTCTTGCCGTTTTGACTACCATTGATCTATTACTAGAGAAATTTCCAGTGAATTTTGTGCAAGCAGAATCTACCTTTTTTTTTCTTTTTCCCTTTTACTGGGGGTGCAGGTTTGCAGACACTCAACAATCAGGTAATATATCCAGGAAAATCTGGAAAAAACTGCAATCAGCTTTCTCAGATTATGGTTGTTTAAGAGCATTGAAGTTCAGCCTTTGTTGAAAATAAAATTGTGAAACCGAGTGGCAGCAGAGCTGTAGAAATAATGCATCCTAGCATGAGTCTTGGTACGTGTTGCTCCTCTACTCCACTTTAGTGAGACCCCATCAGGACTACTGCATCCAGCTCTGGGATCCTCAGCACAGGAATGACATGGACCTGCTGGAGCAAGTCCAGAGGGGTCCACAAAGCTGATCAGAGGGCTGGAGCACCTCTGCTGTAAAGACAAGCTGAGAAAGACTCAGAAAGACATCTGGGAAAGACTCTGGGGAGGTCCTTCCAGAGCCTAAGTGGGCTCCATGAGAGAACACATGGCATGGAGTGATGGGACAAAGGTGAATGGTTTTAAATAAGATGATGAGAGATTTAGATTAGATATCAAGATGAAATTCTTTACTGTAAGGGCAGTGAGGGACGGACATAGGTTACCCAGAGAAATGGTAGGTGCCCCATTGCTGGAAATGTTCAAGGCCAGGTTGGATGGAACCCTGGCAACGTGGTCTAGTGGAAGGTGTCCCTGCCCATGGCAGGGGGTTTGGAATTGGGTGACCTTTAAAGGTCTCAAGCAACCCAAACCATTCTGTGATTCTATCGTTCTTTAAGGTCAGAAGAAGGTGGGTTTTGCACAAGAAGGAGGTGACCCTTCTAGTGTTTTATCACCAGAGCAAGAAGCGGGTGGGAATGATAAAAAGAAGATGTCCCTGAAGAGTTATTCATCAGTTCAGATGAGATCACATCTGCAAAATCTGCAAGGTAGCAATTCCTGGGACATGCTGACAGCAACACAAACCTGACTGGGGCCCTGCAACTCTAATCAGCTTCACGACACTGTGGCTGAACTGCAAATGCTGTGCCTTGCAACAGCAACCCGTGGTCACAGTGGTGGATGATTCTCTGACCGCTGCTACAGCACTGCAAGCAGGGTTTTGGAAAGGGAGGATGAAAAAAGGAGACAGTGGATAAATATATAAACAAAACCTGAGGAAGACAATCTGAAGGACTGATGACCAAGTGGGGCTACACGCCGTAACCGGCAAAAGAATGCTTCCAAGTCATGGCATGTATAGATATATATGCGAAAGAGAACGGGACAAAGACAGAAGACAGAAAAGATTAAGATGGCAGTGGAAATGGGAAAAAAAAACAACCTGGGCAGTAGAAAGAGAAGCATTTATGAAAAAAGATACCCCCACACAAAGGTCATGGGTTAACAGTAGAAGTGGTAAATGTAAATTCTAGATATGTAGACTTGGTAAGAATAGTCTCATTCCCATAGAACAATGAGAAACTGAGGTCTGGTAGAAAAGGGATACTTAAGAAAAAGCTCTAGGTTTTCTCTTGACTCTGACAATGTCTCTGCCAATATGAACCTGTGAGCAAGCTATTTTAAAATTGTGAGTCTCATGTCTGTTTTGCTTAAAAGATAACTGTGACAGGAACACCAGCCAGTTTATAGACATTATTTATGTCCAGACATAATTTTGAAAGTACCTTGCAGTTATGGGATAATTAAGTATCAGAACAGCACTTGAATAAATTTTATCATTATCAGTTGTGGAAACAGGGAAAGTAAGGTACAAGAAATGTAAGATCAGAAGTTTGGCATCCATGCACATGTTAAAATCAATAGTTCAAGCCTCTTATTTTAGACTGGGTGCCTGATTGTTCAGCAATTCATTGCAATAGTGTGGAAACAGGATTTCCCTAAAGTGGGATTCCTGCACTACTTTAAAAAATGCTAAGAATGTAAAATAGGAATTTCTGTAGGTCTAATCAAATTGATCATATTCTGACAATGCTTCTTTCTTAGCACTGTCAACACCCACTGCCTCCTGCAGAAGCCAAACTAGCTTGGATTTCAGCAGCAAGCCTCTCCTCAGTGCTCCCACAGCTCACTGGCCTCAGTGACCCCAAAAGACAATGCTTCATGTCCCCATTTACCTGAGAGCCAGCATGAACTCTTCCTTGCTGCAACCAGCATCCTGGCTCTCCTGTGAGCAGTTTTGAGCTCTCTCATCTGCTCAGAGTCTTTTTGCAGATTTTTCCTGCTGTGGTGGACTGAATACCACAGGCAGAACAGCAAAATATAGCTAAAGCAGGAGGTAAGTGTCCTTTTGCATGTGCTTCAAAGCAAGAGCACTCCCGTGGTTTTCTCCCTCCCACCACACCCTTCAGCTTTAGAGCTGGTTCAGGGCCAAACCTGGCCTAAAAACCCTGTCCTCAACCTCTTTCTTGCTCATGGGCATAAAAATTGCCCATGGAGATTAGCACAAGTGAAGGCAGGTCATCTAACACAGGTCAAGTGTATTTCTGCCATTGCCTCATCCTGATAATTTCCCCAATAAGACTTCCACAGACCTTCTGGAGAGAGTTCAGAGGAGGCCACAAAGATGATTAGAGGGATGGAACTCCTCTCCTGTGACAAAGACAGGCTGAGATGAAGTTCAGCTTGGAGAGGGTTTCAGGAAGATCTTAGAGCTTCTTCTAGTTCCTAAGTGGGCTACAAGAGAACTGGAGAGGGACTTTTGACAAGTGCATGGAATGACAGGACACAGGGGAATGGCTTTAAACTAAAAGAAGAGAGACTAAGATCAGATATTAGGAAGAAATTCTTTACTATGAGGGTGGTGAGGCATGGTCACAGGTCACCCAGAGACCTTGTGAATGTCCCATCCCTGAAACATCAAGGCCAGGTTGGATGGGGCTTGGAGCAACCTGATCTAGTGGAAGGTGTCCTTCCCCATCACAGGGGTGTTGAAACTAGACGATCTTAATGTCCCTTCCAATCCCAGCCACTCTGCGATTCTGTGATTCCAGGCTGCTAAAATACAGTGTGTGACTAAGTTGGCTCTACGTGCAAACGCACGATGGAAAGGCACTGAACAGGTTGCTAAATTAAGATCCCAATTATGAGCACCAGGATATCATTTCTAATAAGGCAGGATGAAAATGCCCTCCCTCTGCCTCGCTGCTCTTTGCAGGCCAAGGTACCCATCTTTGTGTACACACACACTGGGGACCACTCATCTTAATGACACATACGATGAAAACTTAACACCGATCTCAGGTAATGTGCATTAACAAGGTTTTATCTGCTGCAAATAAATGGCACTTTACCAT
The DNA here is from genome assembly GCA_013397725.1 of Rhagologus leucostigma. Taxonomy (NCBI): domain Eukaryota; kingdom Metazoa; phylum Chordata; class Aves; order Passeriformes; genus Rhagologus; species Rhagologus leucostigma. The sequence continues at coordinate 768,712 of VZTD01001756.1, forward strand.
CCTTTTAGTATTTTAAAAAGATCTTCCGTAAAAACCATGAGTTTGTTTTACTGGCATTAAATAAAGAAAGGATCTGGAGAGGCATCTATCTATCCTTCCATCCATCCATCATTAGATGTAATTTAATACTTAATGACATTTGTGATCATCATGCTATGCTTGTAATTGAAAATGAATAATTGAAATTCCAATTACCACAGGGGTCAGTGTAAGGGGAATTCGTATAGTAACTTGCTAGGCAATAGCCTAAATTTGCAGTCATGTTAGGACTGCAAACAATGTGTCTCATTCTTCAATTATTTATTGGGAAATGTCGTCTTAATTTCGCTTAGCTATTTCTCCCAAACGGTCAAGGCATTGTCCTGAAAGGCAGAAAATCTAGACTTCCTCATGCTCATTCAGCATCTAGCTGGAGAGTCCTGGATCAGCACTCCTGTGAGGCTCCCTGTTGGCATCTGTCCTTACCAGAGCAGCTGAAGGTACCACCAGCAGACTAAGTGCACTTCAATACAGACCACACATCTGTCAGCATGAGGGAAATGGCAAGAAAGCACAGAGCTGCACAAGACCAAGAATACATGATACCAGTGGAGTTAGCCTTAAATAATCGATCTTGGGCTTCAAACAACATCCAGTGGCAAATCATCAACATAACAAAAGAGGCTCATTTTCAGGCTATTAGCTGCTTGCAGTACAAGGAACTTTTCTGGCTTTCTCAGAAATCTGATCCCCTAATGACTGCAGAAAGGGCAACAGGACAGAAAATAATTACAGTCTGTCAGACAGTCTGGCATTCAACCTTCCACATGGTCCAGCAGACGGTGTCAAAGATTTGACCTCAAGGGAGTTTAAAGCACATTGTCAGAAAATATTCACCTAAATGGTCTACAGAGCATCCTAGAGCTGATCAATCTCTTAAGTGAGCAATACTTAGCAGCTGAAATGTGTTTGATTAGTACATCTAACCCCTGATTGATTGGTTTTCTAAATAATTAATTGCCTTGTTCGTGAGGGAACAAAATAAAACTTTAATAAGTGACAAGGATCTCAGTGTCTCTGTAGCAGGCTACAAGAATGTTAAATCTGCTTTTCACCGGTCAATTTAAAATTCACATATGAAACCACCTGTATATTTGAATCCAGAGTTGCAAAATTTCATTGCTTTCCTAATACCCAAAAATGTGGCTCAGTGGAAATTTCTCTTCAACTTGCTTCAATGCCAGAAATTTTACATATTCTTTTCGCTTGTGTTTCAATCCATCTAATCTTTCCAGAAAGATACAACTGGTTTGGTCATTAAACTCCAAACACATGACTTTAAAAAAAAGGTATGAATACAATGCAGTATATACTCAGACGGGTTTTTTGAATAGGCTGCTGATCAATTTACATTGGACCTCTGTGTATAGGCAAGTCTCCCTCAGCTTTTCCTTGAACCCAGTAGAAGCAAGTATCTCCAGAAGGCAACTTAATAGAACAGGTCATGGAGGAGCAATAGAATCATGGAATGGCTAAGGCTGGAAAAGATCTCTAAGGTTATCGAGTCCACTCTTCAAGCCAGCACTGCTAAGTCCACCACTAACCCAAATCCCCAAGTGTTACATCTACATGTCTTTTGAAATACTTCCAGGTATGATGATTCCACCACTTACCTGGGCATCCTATTCAGATGTATGAAACTGATCTCATCAGTCTTAAGATGCATCTCCTCCAAGTGCCCGGGTTTGTGCAGTGACTCCTACCCAATGTGTTAGGCTCTATGTACTTTGATCAAAAAAGTGCAGTGCCTCTGACAACCCACTGCAGATTCAGGTTCACAGGTAGAAGGAGACACAAAGCCTGTAATAACAAGCTCCAGCAGGAGGCTTATACACAGTCCTTTGTTAATATAATCTGGAGGGATTGATTATTTCTGCAAGCACAGCCTGGTTTGAAATGCAACTAGTGGGACTGAAATGATTTATGTCCTTTCTACAGAGATACCAGGGTGAAGGGCAAGAGAAAATCACATCACAGTCTGGTCCTCACCCATCCAGTAATGGCCCTCTGGCTTGTCCAATAAAAGCAAGTACCACTTTTTTTGCTAGAAGGAAAAAGGAACAAAAGTTTTTGACAAAATTAGCTGGAAAAGCTCACCTGAGCATTGCCCTTCTGTGACTAAGGATCTTCCTCCTCCCACCCTACCACCAGCAGCAACGAGTGCCCCCAATTCCAACCTTAGCCCATTGTACACTTCCACCAAGATCTAGATTCATCTCTGCAACAAATAAATGTTTCCTAAATATTCCCAAATATCTGTACCCCAGCTCATACATTAGTGCTCTTTCCCACATGGCGCTCAGTTATCCTGTCCTGATCTGTGTTTCTTGGCAGGACTGGATAATAGACATTAAAGGGACAGTCACTCCACTGGGGCACTCAGGTCCTGAATTTTTAGATTAAGAGAAACACGCCCCTCAAAATTCAACCAACTTTGTTTCCTCTTTGCCAGAGAAATGCCACCACAGGAGACGGAGCACGGCCAAGCCAAGTGCTAGTTGGTCTTCCATACTGAGTCAGCCACTTCCACTGCAGGTCCCTGGTATCAAAGAAGTTTTTCTATATTGCAATTTAAACTTTAAAATCTCTTGGTGTATAAATGGTAACGTGTTAAAACGATCTTTGTGTTGTTTGAGCCTGTGCCTTTTTGGGTCAGTACTACCACAGTGCCATACAAGTCACAATGTTGTTATTAATGTCAGATTTATAAGGACCATCAATGGGTAAAGTGTCCTTAGAGAGGCTTTTTAAACAAACCTGATTTCAGCTTATGAAACCAGACCATCATTATGTCTCTCACCAACCAAAGAATGTGTGTTTACACAAGAGGAGGCCATGGGTCAGAGGCAGAGAGCAGAAGCACAGACAGTGCAAATCAATATTTTTAGATAGTTTACTGTTAAATAAACTGTAAGACCAGGCCCAGCTGGTTTGCATCAGCTTCACCACTCTTAGTATCAATGGAAGAAGGAATGTTTACTTGTATCGCAGTTATGGATCTCGGCACAGTCATCTCGATAAACTGCTGCCTGGAAAACCTCACATCTTCACTAATTAGCTACTTGTTGAGAATGTGGAAGAGGTATAGAGCTTGGCTTACAAATAAAGCAATTAAAGAGCAATTTAGACATCAGAATAAGGTCAAATATTTAACTTCTCAGAGCCTTTGAGTAATCAGGGACTGCTGGGTGTCAAACAAGTCATGGGATTGGAACGACCTGATCAAGAAAAGCAGTTCTTCCATCTCCTGATGCTCAGGATCCTGCCTGATACCCAGGGTCCTGCCCTCTGGATGCAGAGTCCCATCCCTCTTGTGCACAGCAAAGGCCAAAAGGCAAAAAGCTTGCCAGCAGAGAAACAGAAACAGATGCCAGTCTGTTAGCTGACAAATCTAGGCAATCTTTTCTTATTTTGCTGCAAGGTTGGCTGTAATGACATGGTGGGGTGGAGGAGTTGCCTTCACTCTGCTGGAGAGGGCAAAAGGAGTCTGAGCCCAGGCACAAGAAATGTCAAGCAAAATAAAGTTGCTGCTTGGCTTGGCAGTGACAGCATCAGGTTTTTCACCTGTTTCCTTGTGAGTCATGTCCAACTCTTGGACATGCATTTCCTGTGTATCCAACACAGCCTGAGGTGGGAACTAATGAGAGGCCTGGTTTTGACATGTGTTGATGTACATAGCGCAGTTGCCTAGCACAGGTGCTAGCTTGCACGTATTTCTGCTCACTGGATTTGTAAGTCAACGGGGGCTCTGGCTCAGCAACCTTCACATGCAACTCTCCACTCCAGGCTCTGAATTCTGCCAATACTCTGCACAACTTTTATGAATACATTAAATATCTATATATCATCTACCTTCTGTGAGAATTACCATAAGCCTTGTCTGATAACATAGCTAAAGAATTACAACAATTCCATTTTTTTTAACTAGTGAAGATTACAGTGAGATTTTTTTTTTAGTCTCTGAGCTGTCAGGCCTGCTTTCCCCCTTCTTAACTCTCACATACTACTTTGTAAGGTTTAACCTTTCATTTACTTTTTTCCTCATTGAACTGGTCAAAGCAGATTTTTTTTATTATTTACCAATTAAGGCACAGAAACTAATAGGAACAATCAAATTGTCTAAAGGCTAAAAAATATAAATATCTCATTTTCTTTGAAAAGCAAAAAAATGTTTTAATTGTCTTTTAAATCATTATGGTAAATGTTGATTCAAAAGCTCAATTCCACATCACTCCAGTAGGCATTTGATTAAAATCTAATCTAGCCAGGATATACGTGTGATGGCTGCTTTTTTTACTATTATTATTATCAAGAGAAAATATTTATACTATAGTAGAATATAAAATTCCTCATGGAAATTAGTATTATTACTACTTCACCTCTGCTGCACCAAGCATCCTTCTTACCCATATGTAAGAAGATACAGTATTATATATCTATACTATATATTACATATATATTATACTATATATTATACATAGTATTATATATCATATGTAATAACCACATAGTTAAATTTAATAATCAAACTTTATTCCCCAGCCAACACTTTACTGACTGCTGCTCTGCTGGCTTTTTGTCATTACTGTCTTCATTGTCTTTTTATTTTCCAGTTTTCCCTATATATTTTCAGGGCAGCATTCCCATACAGTGGACGTCATTCATGACGTCACTCCAACCAGCATAAGTTTGTCATGAGGATAAACTTTGCCTCAAGTTTAAAATAAAGTAATAGTGTAGTTCACCACAAAATAAAAATATCACCCACGAAAAAAAAAAAAACCAAATACTGCAGCCATTGGTTTATGCTGCGGAAGGGGTTTTGCAAGACTCTGGCTTTGTTTCCCTTTTTGATTCACAGGCTGAATCCCAGAAAATCAGAAAGGAGCAACTATATATGGACTGACTTGAGTGAGCTTGCTTACTGTTTTCCCTTTCTCTAGAAAAGCAGCTGCAAAGCTGAACAGGAAAGAAAAAAAAAAAAACCAAACCGCAGAATGAGATCAACTGAAACATTTTGCTTGGACAGATAGTTTTCCTTTGTGGAGGTTGGATTTTTCCTTGGTTCTCTTACATTTTTATTTCTTTAGGCCAACAGGCTTAAACCAACAGTTTCTAACAAGCCACTGAAATATTTTACGTTGATGTTTTTCTAGTTTTCATTTTTTCTTCTCTGGTGGACAGTGCTGCGAAAATATATGGATGTCACACCTTACCATACAACAAACAAACAAATCCGAGATACTATATGTTTGTATGGCCATTAACCATAAGATCAGGGCAGATCATCAGCAAGGAATTAAGGCTCACACATTTGTACTGTACACTCAGTACAAATTTGTTCTATCTGGCAGAGAAAGGATGAACTTACAGTAAGAGTTGTCTTCTGACAATTCCTCTGTATAGTCACTGTCAAGCTTTATTTTCTGCAACCTCTCTTACGGATTTTCCACTACAGCAAGGCCTCCTTTATGTGTCATGTCTAAAAGTCGACTAAAAATATATTTTTGGTTTTTTCTTTGCTACCTGTTGAGACCACGTGTAAAATTTAGTCACAGTTGTGTCCAGAAAGAGAGCAGAGGATGTCACTAAAGAGAGTATATCCCTTTGACTCTGCCCACTTTCGTGGCTTAAAAACTGCAACGATTCGGTTTATCTCAACTGAAGGTTCCTAGGTTGGCCACCCCTCCTCAACCTGAGTATCTATAACCCTTCAGTAACTCTCTCTTTGTTCTTCCAAGACATGGACAATGGTACCTTGCCCTGTTCCTTACTCTTTTATGCAGAAACATACTGACCTAAACTTTCACAAAAGAAATAGATTTAGGTTCAAAACTTGCTCTGCAAAAAGAGGTAAGAAAGGGTTTCTGCTAACACAGAACCTTACCCCTTCCCTATTGACTGATCTCAGAACCAATCTAAAGGCTGTTTAGAAGGTAATGCTCTCTTTCTTCCTTGTTGAAGTTTTCACCCTCTGCAGGCAATGCAGGCAGCCAAGCTACCAGCAAGAATGGGATCATCACCATGTAGCTGCATTGTTAGGAGACTAATCTCTAGTCCTGATTTTTCATCCAAGGAAGGGTGTCTTTTCTGCACAGTGGAGCAATTTCAACACGAGTGATAGAGAGAGATCCCATGCAGATAGGAAGGAAAATCATATAATTTTAGTCATCTCCAGTCTCTGTCCAAACTTGTCACCCTGGGCTGCTTTTTATTCCCCAGAGAGAAGCAGAGAATTTTAGGCATATATTATGTGTTTTTATTTTAGGTGTGTCTTTTGAAATGAAAAATCTTTCAACCTGAATGTACTTGTTTCTCTCCACTGACTAAAAAAACAGTCTGTGATGACTGTGTCAGTTGTGAATATTTACATTTGATCAGATGTACCTAATCCAGGCTGGGTTTCTGTCATCTTCCTTTCCAAAATAAACTTGTATTTTGTTAAGAAATCCTTTCATACTACCTCAAAACAAAACCTTTATAAAACCCAGGATGAGAAAAAAAAAATCAAATTAAATCCTCCTGTTTTCAGACATTCATGTCCTAGAACAGACCCTGGTATGTAACCACCACTGTTTGGGCAGCCAGAGGGAGAAACAGACTATAAACAAAACTGAAACAGATTTTATTGATTTTTCCCCATGCAAGCTAAGCCCCATGCAAAATCAAAATTAAACACAGAATATCAATAACTAACAACAAGTCAAGTGCATTTTCAAATTAATTCCCTCTCCATGGTCTAAGGCATTCCTGCAATGTCAGATTAAGAAAGATACCTGCAAGTTATAATTTGAAGTGGATTACGTCCATTTAAGGATTCATTTCAATAGGTTTTCATGTTGATGACCTTGATAGAATAAAAGCATTTACATTATCCAAAAGCTGTTAACCACGTACAGCTCTCTATTGCCTGTGTGTCATAAAGGTAAAATGTTTTCTCTCACAGAAAAGGAGCTACCGTGGCGCTTGTACTCTTAAACATCTAACCCCTTTTCCTTGAGCTTTGTATACACTTTTCCAGCTTACTGAGCTATGGTACCCCACCACATCAGAACTCTGGCTCCAAGAGTAGACTCACAACTAGGGTTTAACCAAGCAAGATTAGGCAAAAATTGAGGGTAGGTCAGAGATATACAAGGAGACACTTACTGTGAACATGCATAGGGTAGGATTTATCTCTCATTACATTTTGGATATTGAGTACACCTTCACACAAGCTAGCCATGCACAAATTCTCTGACTGTTGATCTGCTACTACTAGCTCCTTCCAGCTGGGATGAACCCCAGCCTGGGAGTGCATCTTAGGATAGAGCCAGGCTAATACAGCTCATGAGTTGCTGCATCATACTGTCTTGTTCTTCTAATATATCCTCTCTGTGCACAAAGATGCTTGTACTGGGGTGACTTCTTTGTCATGAACTGGCTTGCTGAAGAATGCCTAACACCGAATAGCTCAAACTGCTATAAAGACACAGTCTTTATCTGTAAAGTACAGATCCCTCCAAAACTGCGTGGATGGAAAACTTCTGAAGTATTTCATCACAGTCTCAGACTCTGCATACTGTCTGGGCTCCTTACGTATCTTGCATTTTAAATTCCCTGGATTTTTTCTTACAAATAAACATCTTAAAGGAAGGACAATTCAATTTACATTTGGTGAGGTTCAAAAGTCACTGTAATTGAATAATAATTTGCCGTGAAGTATGGATGTGAGGCCTCATGCTTGCCTCTTGACCTGAAAGGATACGGCTAGTGAAAATGTCTAGCAGATAATTACTGTGAGGCTAACCCTGAGGCTTGGCTATTATTCACAGGTCAATCTCTCTAAGATAATTCCCAGGATAATATTACTGAGGAAAACACTCCCCCTGCATAATGCAACACCTGCCTCTGTTGTGAGACTGGGGATGGAGACACGGGGTTAAGCTTTACCTGTTTTTCAGTCTCTTCTTTAAGGTTTCCTGTAGGGTAGGGGATGAAAGCAGAGAAAGGGGGAGTAAAGGAAAAGTCACTTTGCAACAGTGAACCCGTGGTGATTTTATGTTCATTACCTGTCAGGGCTATGACCAGGACTATGAGTGTGTACAGCCTGAGGAAGACACAAATTCTCAGATTGTGCAACAGGACCAGGTGTTGCAGCTGGAGAAAGGAAGGGTACTGGTTTCAATACACAAAGTATTTGCTAGCCCAAAAACACTAACAAATGGGCCTTGTCAGAGCATATAATCCTCTTCTGGGTGTAGGAACATGCACATCTTGCATCATTAGTAGGAACTCACCTTTTTAAGTCTTGACAACACTAAAGAGATTGGTGTGCTTCTATTTTGACTGCCAGCAAACCACTTCTCTTTATGAATTCTACTGCAGATGACCAAGAGGAAAAATAAACATGTTGAAAAGTGATCTCAGAAGATCACTTAAAATCATTCTTAGGTCTTTTTGTCAATATACTTCCAGGACTGAGGAGGAAAAGTCATAGAATCATAGAATCATTTAGGTTTGGAAAGATGATTGACTCCAACCATTAACCCAGCACTGCCAAGTCCACCACCAAACCATGTCCCCAAGCACCACACCAAGTGTATAGTTCTGTGTATATATGTGTTACAGCACATATCTACAATCAGGTATGTACTGTATTTTAGGCGAGGTCAGGATGCTCCCTGGACTTCTACAGCACTGCAAGGTATGCGAGCATGGAACAGATCAGGTCATAATCATGGATGGGGCTGAGCCCAACCTCCTTTATTCCCCTCACAGAAACCTAGGGCCATAAAAGATCTCTAGAGGTCATCTAGTTCATCCCCTTGCCCCGAGGCAGGCTTAACTACAGGGAGGTCATGCCTGACAGATGTTTGTTTACCTTGCTCTCAGAATGATGGAAACTCTACAATCACTGCAGATAATCTGTGCTTGGTCTTAAGTGTCCTCATCACTAAAATCTTCCCTTCCCAGAGTCAGAAATCCACCCTTGCTGCTGGAAGAAGGAGGAAAGATCAACAGCAGAAATGTATAAGCAGGGAAAAAAATTAAGATCTAAGGGAGAAAAAGGGGAATAAAAGAAAAAAACCTACAGGGGTCCATGGGTTGATTTGCATTAGTTCAAAATTTTGCAACAGTGAAAGTAGTGCTGAAGGGAAAGTCTAGTGGTCCCACTGCCAGCAGTAAGAATAATAATTAATAATAATTATGCATCTGGTCAAAGGACAATGGTACAGTAAGGTTACGTGATTAGTCTGATCAGCAACATAGAGAAGTGATGGGAAAAGGTATGCAAGGGCCTTAATTAATGCCACTTAAAATGCTATTAATAATGTATGATTAACTACTTAAATATTAATATCTTTCATTACTTTCTTTTACTTTGCCATACTGCAGAGCAGGCAAAACCATCATCTCTGCCTGTAATAGTATACATGCAAAAGTTGCTGGTAGATTTATCATCCCTGTATTGAGAGACACGAGTCCTAATGTTCAGATCTTAATTTTTACAGATCTCTTTAATTCCACTTGTGTTAATTATGTCTTTCAGCACTTTAGCTGAAAGAATTGAAAGTATCTTAACTACTTACTATACTCATTATATTTTTTTGTATTGTTTCTTGTTTTGCTTCCAATATTTTTAGAAAATACAGTTGAATGAACTGGTTTGTTCTAGAATAGCAACGTAGTGTGGAACACCTCCAAAAGATACGTTTTAAATTGGAAACACTTGCAAAAGAGGAAACCAGCTATCAGTCTCGAGTTACTACTACTGTAACTGGAAACAACTTTACAACTACATTTGTATAATTCATATTATTTTGCCAACACTTTGAAGTTACACTTTCTGTCCTCATTTCTTAAGTCAGCAAGAAATGGTTATTAAAGGCACCTTTAAAAAAAATGAAACTGTCAAGATGTGGTTTTGAAATCTTTGAAAAGAAGCCTGTAACGTATAATGTGCTATAAGCACGTCTATTAAATCATGGCTCTTGTGGTTCTAACACAGAAATACCAGAAAAGAATTCTTTTCACATAGGATCAGTAGCTACACAATAATGGGAAACAGTTGGGCTGAAAGGTAAAAGTTGGCTAAAGTAAGCTCCTTCCCATCTGCTTGTTATCAGCAGTTATAGGAGCAGAGAAGGTGACCCATAAATATATATTTTTTTTTAACTGACAGGCTTTTGTTTGGGACTCTGTGACAATAAAAGGTCTTGTTTTAATTTATAGATATTGTCCAGGAATTCAAAATTAGATAGCAGCTCTTAGTAAAGAAAAAAAGGAGTGGTGGGAGAAACTGAAATTACTTTCCCATGTTAGAATTAAGAAAAAAGTTGAAAAAAAATTAAGTCCTCAGAATTTTCCAGGCATTTGGTAGAAAATAGAAACAGCCTGAAATCAATAGAGGAATTGGTCAATTAACTTCTCATGTCCCAAGTAAATGAAATGCAAAGAAAAGTAAAAGTACGGGAAAAGACATGAAGAGAAAAACTTTGGGTGCACAAATAAATCCAAGAGGAGAAGACAGACATCGAAGTACGCTCTATTTAATACTGAAAGGCAGAAATCAAGGATTGAAAGGTAAAGCTAAACACATTCACACTAGGAAAAAGTGTGAATTAGATATTAATAGTGAATGCTCTTAACCACTTAAGCACGGTTGTGTGGTCAGATCTCAGTCTCTTAATGTGCTCGGGACATCTTCAGAAGATAAGAGTTGTCCACAGAAGTTGCTAGGCTCCAGCTGGGAATGAATGAAATTCCATTACCTCCATTAAATGGGAGGTCAAGGTGGAAGAGCTAACGGTTTCTGTGACCTCAAAAACCTTTGAAATTATGAAACCATTATATTAGGTTACTGATCTAATTGTCCAGGTCAGTTGGAGTTGTGGGGATTTCGTACATGCTTTTAATTTAATATGTGACTTACTATAGTTGGGATAGATACAATAATTAACCTTTAGTTATTTTTCAAGACACAGCTTCTCTACAAACAAGGGATTTTTGCAGATTGTAAATTCTGGTTGGCATTAAGTAACAACAATTTGAAAAAAACCCTTCAAAATCCCTTAAAGCCATTCTCTACACTGCATCCTCTTTTAAATATTTTGTCATCAAGAACATTAGTGAATTGCTAAAGCAATTAAATATTTGTTAATTAGCAATAAAGAAAAATCAACTTATGTAATTATAAGTGAATTAAAAACAATGGAATTAATTATTAATACTAAAGATTGGCATTCTTCCCAGAGCTGTAAGTTTAATTTTACTTGTCTTTTTAAAGCTAAATTCCTTCTCTGCAATACATCCAGCAAAATTACTGGTGCCTGTTTTGTAACCAAGCATTTTGCAGATGAAGGAAATGTGGAGCACTCCTGCAGCTATATGCCTTGTGCCCTAACCCTGTGAATACAGTGATTCAAATTTCTTTAACATTCAGGTTCTAGGACAGATGTTTCTTAACAACAAAGAAAAAAATAAACTAAACCAAATTTTTAAGGAACCTCAGAGAGACTTAATATGAGATTATATTCATAAATAATCTACTGGAACATTATGGCAAACCTGTTATAAATAAGCTTTTCCTCCTGAATAAAAGTAAGACCATCCTGTGACATTAAGACCTAGATATTGAGTTCCCCAGGGAAGTGGACACATCACCAAGCCTTCCAGAGTTCAAGAAGCATTTGGTCAATGTTATCAGGCACAATGTGATTCTTAAGGTTGTCTTGTGCAGGACCAGTGTTTTAGTCCATCCCATCAAACAGCCTTTTAGGTCAAACATGGTCCTAATCATCCTAATTTTCAAGACTGCCTGGGCCAGTTCCCCTTTGAGAATTGATTTGTCACTCTGAATTGAAGGTGTGATTAGAATAACAAGTATAGAGTCTGCTTGGTATTGCTCCATGACGGAGTAGCATCTGATTTGTCAATATTCCTTTTGTGCTGGTCTGTTGCTCATTTTAGGACACATGTAAAACAGAAAATTAGAGAAGACCAACAAAATTGCTCTTCCTTTGGAACAAAGAGTCATTACTATAAACCAAGAGTGCCCAGGCCGATGCGTGTGTCTCTGCAACTCAGCCATCAGCCTGAACACATTTCCGACAGTACTAATGGTATTTCCTCAGGGATCAGTTTCTATCACCAGTGCCTGTACTGCTTCCACACCTTCCTAAAGGAAGGCCTGTGGGCAACTGAAGGAGCAAAGTGTTGGCTCCAAGGAGTGGTGATTAGACAGTGACCAGGAGAAAAGGTCGAGGACATGAACTGCCAGGCTTAACAGAGGTTTAATTCAAAGGAAGCCTGTTACACAGAAGGTGAAAGTAGGTGTTTCATTGCTTCTCTTGGTGTAATCCATGTACTCATTTATTGAAAAGCAGCTTTTGAACATGGGTAGAAATGCAGCTGCTCTTTTCCTTCAGCCCCCATAACCATGCTCCCACAGTTCCTACCATCTCCTCACCATCTCTTCATTTCAGCACTGGTCTTGTTCTACTTGCTGTTTCCTTATCTTTTGTTTGCCTTCACTCTTACCCCTATTTTCTGTGCTGTCCCTCCTGCTCAGATGTATTTTTTCATCTTTTATTTTACAAATTAAGCTCCCTCAGGTCTGCCTTCGTTGTTTTTTGATGGCCAGCAGTGCTACGGATCTTGTGCCTTTCACTTTGTTCCCTGTCTGTCAGCAGCACTAAGGTATAAACCTTGATGAAGTAAAACCAAATTTGCTGATAGGCTTGGCCAGCCAGTGGTTTGATACAATCAAATACTTATTCAGATTCAGATTTGTGAGGGTTTGCAACCAATCAAACCCCAATGCCACTTTGTCCCTTACTCAGTTACGTAGTGCTCTCCTCAACAACAGCAGAACAGGCATGTGGCTGTACATTTTTCCATGGCAAAATATATGTTGCCTTGCTAAAAGCATCTTAGTCTCTCTCTAGAGACCATGGTGTTCCAGTGTGGCCCAAATATTAATCCTGAATCCTGAAAGAACTATCTTTTAAAATTTTTTTTGAGAAACAACTATACAGTTCTGGTTTTAAATAATTATAAAATGGATGTGGAGCTAAAGCTCCCTGATGAGACGACAAGGCTGTGTCATATGATCATTGCCTTCTTTCCTGAATTGTGCAGAACCATTATTTCAGGCTTTAAAAAGCCAAGATCATATTTCTTTACCTACACGTCTTGGTCAATTTTGAGGGCAGTTAGTTACCTGTATGGCTATAGTTCTGTGGAACTCAGTTTTCAAATAAACTCATTTATAAGTGTCACAACTCTCTGCATCTTATTTCCCTTAAAACAGGGGAAGAACAGCAGCAGTGGCATAAAGCATACTTATGCTGGTACGCAATTATTCCCACTGGAAAGAGATGCTTGTGTTCACTTACAGCTGTACAACGGAAGCACAACACCTATGGAGGGCAGAGGAGCCCTCAGTCAAAATGCACTAACCATGGTCTCACCTAGACTTTTCCCAGTCAAACCATGAAAGAATAAAGTCTGAAAATCAGGAGAAATTGGCAGGGTCACTGTGAACACAAAAGGAACATACACTCAATTCCATGCTGGTATTGAAAAGTTGAACCTGTGAGTGACTAGTGGAGAAAAAAAAAGGTGTTCTAGTTTTCACTCTAAAACAAAATACTATTTTCTTTATATTTTGTTGCAACGTTTGACTCAAGCCAGATTTCTTCCCTTGGAAATTTCTGTCTTCTCAAGCATCTTGAGCAAAACAGAGCTGATGATGTCCAGTTAATTATCCTTGCTGATACTTATACCTGATGAACTTTTAAGTCTTTCTGTGTTCTTGATTTGTGTATGTTTTTAAAGACCTTCTGAAGGCTTCATATTTATTCACATCTCCACTCATGAACAAAGAAAAGAGAGAACACAAATCTCAGAACTTAAGAACCTTCCAGCAAAATATCTGTCCATGCTCTGTTATAAAACTCTACACTGCAGTAGGAACATGCAGGCTTTACGTGTGTTGAACCCATCCGTCAGTCTGGCTCCCTGTACATCAATACCCCAGCAAACACTGTGCCATATATCACCACCAGATCCTGAAAAAAGACACCTGTTCAATACCAGTGTCCAAGCTCCCAAGCTAAAAAACACATTCAGGGAGTAATTATTATTTCACAAATGTTGTTTATTAATCTGGTGGGCTATAATGTTTGAATTTAAAATGAATCCTTCTACCTCATATGACTATTGATAGAAAATGCCATCATCGAAGATACTATTGCACAGGTTGGAAAGACAACTGTTTCGCTGTGCATAATAATTCTTCTGCTAAAGATGCTCAGCAATCCTTTGACCTACACATACTTTCACCTGTTGTTACACAACCTGCATGAGATACTTATGCTGGATCTTTATGAACTCCTGTTTAAGAAACAGCAACTAAAGCCAGGTGTGAAGTAGTGTGAGGTTGGGTGAGTATGATAAACCATATGATCATAGAATGATATAGGCTGGGGAGGGACCTTAAAGACCATCTTGTTCCAGCAGCGCTGCCCTGGGCAGAGGTACATTCCACTATACCAGGTTGTTCTAAGTCCTGTTCAACATGGCCTTGAACACTTCCATGGACGGGGAATGAAGTATAATAGGTACTACATAAGTGCAATACAACTGATTACAGGAACACCAGCAAATGTAAAACAGCTTAATATTTCACTCCACAGTGAAATAGAAATGAACGGCAAAGTCAATAGGAAATATTGCTACAGACTTTTATACACGTCCTAAACTTGATTTTTTAAAAGTACTGAGCATGTAACTAAAACATCAAAAATTTCAGCTAAAACATTGGGAACTGCTAGAAATATCACCACTTTAACGGAAAGGGAACATCAAATACCCAAAGGTTAAGTATATCCTTATTTTGAGTCTGACTTATTGTAGAGAAAAGGCAAAATAAGTGTCTGATGATTTTAGAGTTTGCAGTATCTTGCATCTATTTTTAAAACTTACTAGTAATAAGGTAAATATGATTTCAAAAAGCGTCCCATCAATATACTCCAGGATCTTCGTTGCATACGCTTTTTGAAGCTTTTCTCATGTTCTTGCCCCTTGCACCTATTAATATAGACTTTGCAATCTATTTATCTTTATCAGCAGAAGAATTCAAGGATCGAAAGAGAAGAGTTCCACAATATCCTAGTTAAGATACCAGCTTGTGATTTGTTTGTGTCCTTCCAGACAGATGTCAATTAAAAGAAAAAAAAGGGTGAAAAAGGGGGGAAAAAAGCAACAATAGCACAGGATTGATTGACAAGTGCTATCATACAAGATTTCCCTCAAATATTTTATGAAAAGGACACTGGATTTCATTAAATTCTGTTTTCAAAAGCCATCTCTACTGAAAAGAATGCATTCAGAGGAATTAACTGTTTCTGTCCTGCAGATCACGTACCAAATCCAGAGTTCACCTTCTCACGGCAGAAGGCCTCCTTCCCACCTGCCCTATCTGCAATAGGAAGATAAGAAGCAGGCGAAAAGGTCTTGCATCCTTATTATATGCAAAGGATAAAGGTATTTTTACAGGGCTGGGTGCATTTTTAAGAACCAACTTAAAATCCATAATTGCTTTACCTGATCATACACTGAGGATTGTGCTATCTAGCCACACAGGTGCTGAAAAAAAAATACTCAGAAAACTGCTGTAAAGATCTATTTTGCAAGCTTCACAGTAAATCATCTCCCTGTGAAAACCTCCTTAACTATTCTAATGGCATGAAACTTCAAATCTCTCCTATCAGCTGAAGGCCACCAAAGTGCACTGGAAGTTGACACAGCAGAAGATCATGGCTCAGACAGTCCTTTGCCACAAACACCCTTCACCCCATATTTGTGGATGTTTTACTAAAATATGGTGAACTAGGACTCATACAGCAGATGTGAATTTGGAGAGGCAGGAGAAAACCTTTCAAGGGGCATCTCGCATAGCAATAGCAGCTGGAGCCACCAAAAATTTCCCAGTTCAGATAGAGAGAGGAAAATACAGTGTGCAACAGAGCAGTGGCCAAGAGAAGAACAGTTTGACTACTTAGATCCAACTTCAGGAAAACCTGAGAAGAATACACAGTCTAGGAATCCTACTGTTGTGAGGGTTGAAGAGCCTGAAATTGCTATTCTGGCTCAATGCAGAGTTACCCACGAGAACAGGATAGATATAAGGGATACTACAGAGCCTTCTTAGCAAACCTCAGTGCTAACACACACACTGGTCATCTCCCACCTACAATCCTGCCTTCTTCTAGTGAAGAAACAAGGAGACAAGCAGAAAAACATGCTTCCCCCACTCACATCACAGGTAGGAAAAGGAAGCAAGGATAAAAGGATGGAACTGAGTGGGGATGAGAAAGCTGGGAGAAGATGGTAGGAGAATTCCAGAGTATGTAAGTGTTGTCTGTATGACCTATCTGTTGGCTGGCTGTCTTGCTTCATGTTGAAGCAAATCACACTGTTTTTTGGGAGGAAAATTGAAAAATGGGAGAAGCTATTTGGCCCATATCTTGACTCTTCAAGCAGTTTGGATTTGTCTACGGTGTCCATCATATTGCTGTCATGAACAGTCTGAGTTGAGGACTCAGAAGGATTAACCTCCTCTTTAACAGAGATATTCTGAAGTGACTGATAACAGCTCCCTTCACTGTTCATGTACAGCAAGTGCAATGACATGACACATGAAGGGAACTTGCGAGGATGGGAAAGTCTCCAGCCAGGAATCTCATCCCACTACTTTACATGGGTATACCTTTTCTACCACTGTGCAGAAAAGACAGTGCTAAATCCCCACCATAAAAGTAATGACTTGGAGAAAAGGAACATCAGCTAATGTTCAGCTGAAGCTAAATATGAGTGTCAGCAAATTCAGCTGACCTTTTCTCATACTGTTTCAAAGGGCTGTCAGAGAAGGCGGCCTTGTCCTTCACTCTTAGAAGTAGATTAACAGAAAAACACCCAGTGCCACTAACACATCCAAAGTGATAAGATGCCTTTGGATAATAACAAAGATGATCTTTCCAGATTTTAATTTGAACTTTTGGCTTTGATGGCCTTCCTTCCTAGAATCACAAAATAATTCAGGTTTGACCAGCACCTCTGGAGATCTGTAGTCAAACCTCCATCTCAAAAGCAGGTCCAGATATCCCACTGTTTGAGAGTCACCATGTGTAGACATTACCCAGATTTCCTGGTCCACCTGTTCAAACATCTGATTACCTTCATGTGGAAAATCTTCAAAATATTTTTTGCCATTTTTCCTTTTTTAACTAATTTGCATCTATTATACAATTTTTTCTCTCACAGACTGAAGTCACTGATAGTGACTTCAAACCTGAAGCTACCACAGTGTCAGTCTTTAAGTTACTTTATAAATATTCAGTTTCTAAAGATGTTTTTGGTTTCTAGGAGAGCTCTGCGCTTCACTTCACATACTGTAGTTCTCCCAACAGGTTTATGTCTGAGGTAAAAATTACTGTGCATATCAGCAAATATGTTTTCTCTTGTCCCACCTCTAAAACAAAATCAGCTTTATCTGCCAGTTTTCTGGCATTCTATGCCTTTCCCAAATCCTGATAAATTATCATGCAACAATGCCAACCACTCATTACAGAAACGATCCATGTCTAATGAAACAGGTACTGCACTTCTATATCCCAGGGTACTTGAAATCAATTTGCATAGTGGAGGCTGCAAGGGTCTGAGTATATCACCCATGCCCATCCTGGGCCCATTTTCTGGAAAGACTGCATCATTAAGGGAAAAAATATATAATAAAACCATGCAACTATGGGCTATTTTTAGTCTATTCTTCTCAATGTCCTTTATGAATGTCAGGCGATCTCATTAATTTCATTGCATAAACGGGTGGGATAGATTGATATAATCTATCAAACCCTTGCAAATCCAGAGCAGATGTAAGATTACCACAGCTGAGCCCTGTGTTCTCCACACTAGGCCACACCACTGCCCTTAACTTTTGACTACAGAGCCGGACTCAAAACTGCAATGTGATCACAGAGAGAACAAACCATGTGGGGTACAATGTGTGAAATAAGGGCATGGTCCGGTGACTATTTCTGATCATCTCCCATGTTCCTATTCCATAACAACAGAGATGAACCCTGACATGGAGGAAGAAGTGCTTTATTTTGTAGCGTATTAATTTGCAGTCTGGGTAACTTGAAGGACTGCCAGAAGTGTCAGAAGAAAATGTCAGTTTCTTAGCAGAAACCAATAAAAACCGTGCTAACTAGTGTTCCTTTTACCACCCCTTAAAAAGAGCTATTCCCAAAAACTGGCTCAGGGAAGAAATTCCTACCCAGACATAGTCTATCTTCTCACCAAAATTCAGCTAGGTCAAGAGGTCCAAGAGCTCGAGAAGCACCAAAAATAAAAATGACAAACTATTGCAGCTGTTTCTTGTCTCCACGAACCCCCTAACGTGGAGTAACATGTCTTTGAACCTCAGGGTCTTTGAGGACATGGCACCAGCAAAACAATAGCCTTGATTCTGTAGATGCCTTACAGTGGTTCCCTGTGTGTTTATTATGGAAGCTCAACATGCCTAGTGAGCAACCAAAGATTATTTTTCTTCCAAAGGCCAGACTTGCATGGAATTCTGTTAATTACATGCACTGTAGAAATGTCAGCCTTTACCCCTCTGTATATATAGCATCCTTTGTCCTTCACATAATGATTTTAAAGTGCTCTGCAGATATTATTTGATAGAATAATATGGTATTATTATTGAATCTTTATGTCTCCTATTGTCCCAGGAGCACTGACCTTGCTTTCCCAATACAGAGGTCTGTCTGCCAGGCTAATCACACTGATATCTGAGTACCTCAGAGGAGATCCTTATGTGGCAACATTTCTGCAGGAACTCAAAGCTGGCCAGACATACTGATAAGATCCATGTATTACTCTTGTGCATTTCTGCAAGGTTATAAACCAATTCCAATTTCAAATGTAAATCCACATCCTGGTGACATGCGGAGAGATGCATGGTTCAAATAACTCAAACGGTCCCCAGCTGTCAGGGTTCCCTATACATGTAGCAATGGATGTGATTTCCAAGCAGATAGCAACCACAGGGAACTAAGATGAATGAATCCCCCATCCACTCTTTTCCAGCAGATATGTAGTACTGATAAATGTCCTTGAACTACTGAGTTACTATGGGAATAACCTTTCATTTATGTCCTTCACTTTCATTTGCCAGGACAATGCATTCATGCTGTATCTTTTAGCCATGGACAGCCAGATATCAGCACACCTTCCCGTAAGTTGTTTTTTTCCCCTTGATTTGGTATGTTGTATAGGCATATCCATAAATATCCATGCACACAGCAGGGTATATGCAATACATCTGACAGGGCATGGTTACCCCTAGCACAATACCACTTTTTAATATAACCTTGGCTTGTTTCCATAGCCGTCAAAAAGTCTAGGTTAGGTTGATAGGTCTCTTAAAATGTACAGTTTGTGGCAATCGAGTTTTTATTCTTCCTTTTAAGAAAGTCCTGATACTTATGAGGGCTTTTTCTTCCAGGAGTAAGATATTTTGATAGTTGCTGAACAAATTATACAAAAGCTCCCATCCGGAGATATGCAGATACTTCATGGCAGCATCAGCACCCTTTACATATCTGCATAGCTGCAAAAATGTCCAACAGTTTCACTTTTCCACTCAGAAGCTTTTTATTTATTTTCTTTTCTGAAAGGAAATCCCAGAGCTCTACTATTGCCTCACCGCTCTTTCTTTGTCCTGGAAAACCTTGTTTTCTCCCTCTAATACAGTGAAGATGCCTAGGCTATGGTTCCTTTTACTGCAATACCTCTGGGAATCTCCAGATGAACAAGAGCCTTGATATAATGGCACCCTTGTTACACCAATTTCTACGAAATCAGTCAGCTACGGTCAGGAATCTAAATATTCCTTAAAATACACTTATTTTAATTCAGACATATCAAGAACAATCTGCCTGTCACTGGTACAATGTGTATTTTCAAGAACTTGCCCAAAGCTGCCAAGAATTCAGGGTAGTCTCATTACTATATAAACAAAATAATCTGAAAAATGTTTTATAATCTGGACCGGGGGAAGAAAACATATAAGCATATGATTATTGCTTAAAATCAAAGGAGAATTTGTAAATTCTTGAGACATAAAGCTGTACTTTGAACCCTATCTGAGTAAAAACATTCTCCTGTGACAAATTTCAAAACCAGAAATGTCATAAGACTCAGCCTCCTCCTTACAAGTCCATTACAGATCTTGTCGTTTTGTTTCTGTACTTTAAAGTACAGTGTTCCTGGCTTCAAGTTGTAGAAATAAACTCAGCTGTGTTTCTAGATCTTTGTCTATGGCTAGTTAAAGTCATGGTATAAGTAGAACTCTAGGAACATTTCAAATTTCTTTTGTTCTCTTTGCAATACTTTGGGATGTACACTCATTCGTAAAACTGAGGTAAAGCATTCAGCAGCTGACAAGTTCTATTTATTAACTGTTGCACAAAAATTTTTTTAATGGGGGATGACAGAGTTCTGAAAGCCATCTTAGGCAGCATCATTAGATGAGTCAGAAGTAGTATATCCACACAATATTTTGGTTGCTCTCATTCAGCAAAAGTGTTGGTGGCAGACAAGATAAAGCTGAAAGTCAATATACAGTTTATTTGGTGGGAAAAAAAGAAGTGCTATCTTTACTTGTACTGGGAGTGTGCAGGAGTAAATAGTTGAGTGATGGTAGGTATTTGCTGAGTTGGAAATGCTGGTAAAACACAGGGAAGGGAGGTTCTGTGGTAAGGAATACGTTATGCTAAGTAGTATATGAGCTGCCATGAAATTATATTTAGGTTATTCCTGATACTTCAAATGAACTTCCAGACCAGCGCATTAACACTGACAATATCGTTTATTCAAGCTTGAGGAACCTGGGATCATTTCTCATCTTGATTCAATCACTTTGGTTAAACCTCTTGTTAACAACACAGAAAAAAAATGGATTTTCCAAGTGATCACTATTTATTAGACAATAAATTTAAAATGACACGGCAAATATAATTTCATGGTTTTTGCTCTTTTCATTTCTTTAAAAAAAAAAAAGGATGGAGACAAATAACAGTGCTTAAAATATCATGAGGAAAACCCTGATTTATCAACTCCACTTAAATATAAACAAACATCAGAAGAAAATTATAGATGTCAAATATCACACCCATGATAGATTAAGAGTTTTACTTCTTTGACTCATCTTTACAAATAAATCTAAAAAACAGTGATAGTGTACTTACATACTTCAGATCCTCATCTGTCTAAGAATAGAAAGCACTGAAGTCATGTGTCAGAGTAACTCAGGTGGCCTCTTCTCAATTCCCTTTTTGTGTTCACCATCCACAAAAATCAGTGCGCCACTGCAGTGGTCCAGCCATTCTCACTACAGAAAAGGAGTCAGGCGTTGAGTGTCAGACAGGACGGGCATGGATTTATAAAGGTTGTTTGCATGGCAGCTGTCAGGATTCTAAGACCTAGATTGCCTCTATCTACCAGAGTACCTCCATCAGAAGCCAGGCTACCATCACATCAGACAGTAACTGGTACCTGTCTTTAATGTCTCTACTGACATGGAGAAATGGATATCTACCTCCGTATCTACAGGGCAGCCATGTCCATGCTGCCTTCCCATGCTTTGATTTCCCCAAGAACAGAGTTATAGCATGTTCCAGGCTTGTTCCTACCCAAGATATACACACCATGACACCATCCATTGATGGCTTCACACATTAGATGTGGTCTCAAAGGCTGGATAAGGAGTACATCAAATGTGAGGTGCTTCAAGCTGAATGGAATGAAACTGGACCTAAGTTAGTATGCACACATGTTTAAAGCTGGAGAAAGAGACAGTATTTTTTCATGGGACAAACCTTCTAACTACATTTTTTTTTCTTTTCTGTCTATATTTTATGCTTAATGCCAGTAATAAAGCGTATTTACTTATTTTAAAATATCACTAAAATATTGTAGGTTTTACAGAATTATATTGTTTTTTGGAAGAAATTTAGGCGAGACACTCCTGTGCCTGACACCTGGATGAATCCAATTGTTTCAACATACATCAACAAAATTACCATCTCAATCCCATACTGCATATTGTTCAAACACTTTAACTTAGTAATGTCCTGAGCACTTTTTTTAGCGGCTCTATATTTAATGGGGACTTGAAGACAACTCTCAGTTTTAGAGGTACTTGAATCTATATTTACCATGACACACAGTGGGTAACGTCACTCTGTTTAGTGACAACACTCACTAATATAATGTGTGACACAGCAGAGAAAATGAGCCAGTATATGATCTTGCTAAGGGGCAACAGCTTCTGATAGGTCACAATTAGCATGCCCCTCAGTGCTATCAAAAAACAGCTTGAAAAGTTGTGACTGCAGATGCAAGACGCAGCCCAGCTCAGCTGTCCATATAAAACTGTCCAGTGCAACTAGAGATGTCCTAGTTACTCTGACTGTCCTTCAGCTGCTGTCCAGAAAGACATGGCTTTCCTGCAAATCCTGCCAGACTCTTAAATAAGCTTGGGCATCTCAAATGTCTCTAAGTTTATAATAAACTAAACTTTGCACTAAATCACAAGTTATGCATTGACAACAGGACTCTGCGATCCCCCACCTAACTATTGCTACTCCCCATATACAACACCAGCACGTCACCCCTTTCCAAAAGTACTGCTACAGGGAATGGGCTGCATAACAAGATGCCCACAATTTTGTGTTGCTACGTATGCACATGTATGCACGCTATATCGGGGCTCACACTTTTTATTCTTTAATGAATATTACCTTTTTGTAAAAATTTAAGCAATGGGAATTCCAAAAAGCCATTATGTTTTGATTGTTAGGAGCTGGCATAAATGTACTCCAGTAGAGATAACGCTGTAAATGTAGCTCATGCTACAAGTTGGCCCACCTACTGCCACTTCAGGAAGCAGAGGTTTAAATATAAAAACTACTATTTTTAACTGAGTTAATATTGGAACTGAAGGAGGAAACATTCAGCTGGAGTAAATAGTAGCCTGGCTGATGTAAGTAGCACTATGTTGATTTACGGCAGCAAAGCAACTATCAGAAACAGTAAGTCTTCTCCACCAAGAGCTCCACAAATGTATGTATAATATTATTTCGATAAGGAAAAGAAAAATCACAGCAGAAAGTTGAGATTATTCAAAGGTATCTCAGAAGTCCTGACAAATTTCTACAAGCAAATAAATGCAAATATGGAGCATATGTCCTAGCCCAGTAGACTGCTTCAAATCCCTGGGCTAAAATATGCATGTTAAATAACTATGTGTTTTGTTTACAACGAGCAGTATATTCTAGACATAATTAAAATACAGAAAATTGTTATTGGATACCTCTTGATGATAAAAAAGACCCAAACAACCCTCCTCCAAACCTCCAAGGTATTAAATAAAAGCCATTTTTATACTATAAGCATTCATTTATGTTTTCTTCTTGAAGCTGTAGTTCCTAAAGTACTGTAAGTTAGATTAATAAAAAAAGAGCAAGACCATCAGATTTTATTACTAAACTGGAAATAGGAATTCTGGATTTGCATGAAAAATTAAAAGAACAAAAATGCTCTAATACTTAAAACTCACAGTTTTAAATACCCTAATTTATCTTGATTTATTAAATATTCTAATGTTGGGCATTCTTTTTGGGTGTCTACTCAATAGTACTTGGCCTTTTTAATACAACATAAACAAAAGCAGGAAAGTCTAAGAAATTTAACCCAAGAGGAACCTTACCTCTCCGAAAATCCAACTAAAGGAGCCAAAGCTCTGTTTTCTTTTTAAATTACTTTCTCTCTCCTTAGCTGAGGTGTTTAAAGACTCCATAATGAAGCATAGCACAGAGTACAGCACAGGAGGACTGAGACTATGGGCTTTAGGGAGATTAATGGCTGCAGAGCGGCTCGCTTTTTGTTACATTAACCTGCCCAGAAAAGCAATTCCCTCCACAGTCCCCATGCCCAATCCCCATAAGCGGAGACATATGGCAGTTTTGTGATACAGAGAACACACTGTGGTAGTTTTATTGATACTGCGACTGCTTCTTAGCCAGTATAAGTCTTCTCCACTCAGCTATGAATTGATCCCATTGACTCTTGGCAAAAGCAGAACAGTCATAAAGGTTAATGTTGCCCTTGCAGTCAGATTCCTTCTCTGAATTGCCCTGTGAAGGTGCCTCTCTCCACAGACTCCAGGGAGACTGGCTGATTAAATTTAGACTAGAGCTAACTCTTGTGCCTCTGCTGCTTTGGTGGGATCAGTCTGTAAAGACGTGCTTTTCTCTTTGTCCATGATTCTCAGATGTGAGTCTATTGATAAAAAGCCACCAGAAGAAACAACGAGAGCAGCGCAAGTTGTGCATGGCCATCACTATCTTCTCATCTGGTGAAATGCCAAGGTGAGCAGAGCCTCTTCCTCCCTCCCTCCCTCTTCTGCCTGTCCATTATCTATCTGAGGACAGCAATCATTAAAACATTTCAAAACCCAGATCCCAACATTTCCAAGTTGAATTAACATGAATACTCAGAATTGGAGAGCTATGGTGCATCTTGGAAGGACCTTGCAAAAGGAGTTTTCAGCTCAGATTCTTGGCTAAAGGACAAAAGGCTTGGCAGTGTGGCACAACATTGCACACACAGACACACAGAGATCATTTCATATTTTCTGCTTCCCTCCTCAGATTTCTCTCTCCCAGCCATCAGCTTCTCTGCTAACCTTGAAACTGCAAGGAATTTCATTCTGTGGCTTGTATTTCCTCCAAAGCAGAATTGCAGGACCTCAGTTCCTCCCTGGAAATTATGTCTCCTGGAGTCATTATTCCCTCTTGGCCTCAGACCACTTCCTGCAATTTCAGAGCCACTGAAAACAGCAGTTTCAAATGATCTATTAACCCATGAAGGCTAAGCCAGCCTAGATTCACCAGCGTTCCTTTGATACATTTTTCTTTTCTCATATCTTTCTATTCTCCTCTCCCTGAACTTTGAAATAGAACTGAAAAGATTCTTCCTCAGATAAATTTTGGCCCATTTTACAGATCTTATCATCCTCTGAACACTGTTTTGTTTTCACCTCCAGTTTTCTGCTTCAGACTACTATTTACCAAATCTATCTTTCTTGAAAAATTCTGATGACCTGTAAAAGCTGAAATGTTAACTATCAAAACCCTTGGGTATATCCACAAGTGATTATGTAAGGCTGGAGGCTCAATGCCAGATGAACCGATGACAGATCCATTTATCATCAGTAGGAACAGGCACATTAATTGGCTATGATACCAGTACCGTCCTTCAGCATTAACAAAACTCTTCTTGATCCTGAATGTACCCCCAGAACATCCGTTATTAAATAAGACAAATAATACTGAGGCCAAGGGTTGCACTGCTTCATCTGAGAAAGTTCAATTATTTATGAATACTTCCCTGACTCAGGCTTGGTAACCTGTCAGGGTTACCAAGAGCTTTTTGGTCTACTGACTAAACATTATTATTCTACACATTCTTCTGTATTAAAGAATCAACAACAGAGAAACAAAAACACATTAGTCCTGTAAAGCTTCTGGACTGGGAGAGAGTGCTTGAACATTGGAACAGTCTGCCCAGAAGGGCTGCGGAGACTCCATCATCGGCAATATTCAAAACCTGACTGGACACATCCCTGGGCCCCTGTGGCTGACACTGCTTTGAACGGTGTGTGTTGGACTAGATGATCTCCAAGGTCCCTTCCAGCCTCTGTGATATTCTGTAGTTCTGAGTCCATGAGATGAAGCCACAGAAGTGGATTTCCCAGTTTCTGTTCCTGGCTCTTCCGTATACTCACACAAAAGCCAAAATACTGGTAACTGGCTACTGCTTCCAGCTGTTTCACCATGCAAAGAGGAATCTAATCCTAGGACCCTCTGATGCCAATTTTCTTGCATGCAGCTGAGCATGTGAAAAAGTAACCAGTGGCCACTGCTTGGTATGGTACCTGCAGAATTCCCTGCAGTTAAGTGAACTTGTCTGCAGAACAGGAGCTACTTGACCCTATTCGGCACAGTTGCTATGCAAATATTTTGTCTGATTCCAGGCATGCTGTTTGTGTGTCATCTTTTTCACCACAGATAGTACGGAAGCAGTGATACAGTCCAATAACTCTACATGATGATGGAGAAAGTAAAACGTTGATAATTTTACTGGAATACTGACCACATGTTACAAGTAATAGAAGCAAAGTGTTTCTTTCAAGTGTGGCTTTCACCCACTTCTACTTGAGTTGCCAATATATGGTTTTGTGACCCATTTCATGGAGGGAAGAGCTCAAAAGTAATACTGTAGTATTTCATGGGACTCAAAAAGGACCCTCTGGGTCAAGTTCATCTTGCCAACACAATTTCTACCTTGTGGTCACGTGTTGCTACCTTGCCTGCACTTGATATACACAGATTTTGATGTTATCAACACCCCTCTCCATATAGCTTGTTAGCTAATTATGTGTTCATCCTATCATAAACGACATTTTCCCCATCCTTTAATCACCTTTTGATCTTGACAAGGAGAATTATTTTTCCTTTCTCCTCAAGGGGCTTGGGGAGTTCTTCTCCAGAATGATACAATATTTCCTCCGCACTTGGAACAGAGCCTTTTGTTTGCACACAGTACTGGGGAATTTTCAGTGCTAACACCAGTCAGGCTGGCATGCACACTTTATACCTGTGTAGCCAAAGGCACTGACAGATGGTTGGTGACAAAAGGAGCATCCCATGGAGCTGCAGGAGAACCATCTCAACAGATTCAAAATTTCAGAGCCTGAAAGACACCATGCAAGAGCCCAAGCGTAGCACTGCTGAGTATTCAGCCAGAAGCAAGGCAGGTGCTTGGAGTGTTTGCCAGGATTCACTCATTCAAAAGTGTTTAGTCTCCAAGATGAAATAATCTGGCAAATGGGTGTGGAATGCTCTTACAAAGAAATGTAAAGGCAATCATCTGGTGTAGGACAGAATCTAACACCTTGTCTCTGTGAATTTTTGGTAGCTGGAGGACTGATTTACACAAAATTGTCCCTCCCAGGCCTCCAGCAGGAGGAATTGTCCCTTCTGGCAGGACAGCTGGTGAGAATAAGTGGGAGTAATGAGAATGTATGGTGTTGAATGAAGTGGTGGCTGAAAAAGAAGATGTGCTACCAAGTAGGTCTCATTTCAGTATGGGTCTCCAGGACCAAATCATTTGCAATTCCACAGCATTTGGTGGGGACCATTTTACAGGAGAGGGGTGGCTGCTGGTGGTTCAGTGCTGCATAAACACTTGAGTTGTAAGCCTGGCTGATGGGACTGGGGAAGAGGAAGTCAAAATTGTTGAGCTCAATATGTTAGACTTGTCAAATTTGGATCAGTTCTGCTCTCTGCTTGACAGATTCATATTTTATGTCATCCTACCTCTAGCAGGCAAGTGACATACCTGGAGTTCTGTCTCCCATTTGAACTTGTTAAAGAAAAATGTGGGGTTTTTCTGCATCTTTCCTTCCTGAAGTTGGTGGTAGACTAAGGAGGAAGCATTTAGGTGTTTGTTTCACACTATACATGTATTTCTTAAATCCTCTTCCCTGAAAATTTCCCAGTACCCCAGCTCCTGCTCAAAATTTCCCACGCTGCAGCTACAATGTACTGACATGATTCACAGTTCTTGTTAAGCAGTGGTAAACCTGTCCCAAATACGTGGAGCTTCTTCCTCCCACAAAAGAAATGAACCATAGCAAAGATCATTGCAGCTAATCTGTCTTCAGACTCAGAAAGATTCTTCTGCACCTCTGCATTTCAGAAGATGACCTTTATCAGATGTAAAGCCTACAAATATTTTCTGACTGTGCAGGGCAAACTATGGATATAGGATCTGATGTACAAATCAAATCCTTCTCCCATTATGTATCAGTTAGTGTAGCACAGATGCAATGTCACAGAAAGAAAAGCCTGAAGTAGAGGGAACAAACATATATACTAGTTTATAACTTGCCAATGGGGAAGAGGAGACCAACTAAAACAATTTATAGTGAAGGTCCAATGGAACACCACTGACTTAGTCTCACTAGAGGAACGAAGGGAAGACAGGAACAATACTATCTCTCCAAATGCAAACACTGTTTGGGAGAGGTGGTGCTCCTGTGATCTGCCAACAAGAGAGTTCTTCTGCTGAATGAGCAACTGGGCTTGCTGATGAAGGAAAGCAGTGGGCACACTGATGCCCTAGGGCATCAGTTTCATGATCAGGAGACCCTGAGACATGCTTCAGTTTTCTCATAATGCGTGGATTGAGTGCATTCATCAAAACTGAGATTTCAGGGCTCAAAGTTCAAAAAGCTACCAGAGGTGACATCATTTCCCTGCTTCCTCCTTTTCTTGTCCCTTCCAAAAACAACCTCACTATATTTTTTTTCTTGCCATTTGACTGAAATCACCTGGGGATTAATTATCTTTCTGGGATGAAAACCATATGCTATTTCATGTTCTTGCATAAGGTTAAGCTGCATATGATGGGACCGATCAATTAAATCTTGTGGGAAGGGAAAGGAAGGGAAGGGAAGGGAAGGCAAGGCAAGGCAAGGCAAGGCAAGGCAAGGCAAGGCAAGGCAAGGCAAGGCAAGGCAAGGCAAGGCAAGGGAGGGCGAAGCCTGGCTAGGAGTTAGTGTTCTCATTAACTGACAATGTAATCCAAGGTATTAGACAAATACAAAAATTCGCTTGCCCGCAAGGAACAGAGGAGAGAAAGTGCTGCCTGTGTCACCATAAAATGAAGCTGGGGAGCACTAAAGTGGGGAATATTAACGTTAACAAGATGGGGAAAATCACTGCTTACAACTGGCAAGACTTGGACTATGGAAATGTCATATTATTTAAAAAACAATTTTTCTGTGTGTTTGGTTTTGGCTTTTTTTTACCTTGCAGCTTGCAGACTGCTTTGAACACAGCAGATACCATGCTGATGTGCGTTCATAAAATCCAGCCTGCTGTGTGGGTCTACGCCTGTCATTTCATTTTAGTGCAGGAACGGTCCCCTGAAATGTTAGCCTGATTTTCCAATCTATCTGGCATGTGAGGCTGGTCCTTATCACTGTGGATGGTTTTCCTTCAAGCTAGAATATGGATTTTTTGTGCTGGTCTGGAAGGGACAAAAGAGAAGAAGAGAAAACAGACATGGAAGTGCTCCACTGAGTCTCATGCCTGTAAAATTCCATGCATACAAAAATTTCAAGTGGAAAGAAGATCAACAGCCACATGCAAGTTACTGAAGGGAAACAGTGCAACATAAGCTTAGAGCTGTTTACAAGTAAATTCTTCATAACTCCTAAGCCAAAAACTTCATTGCCTGCATAATTTCCTTGTCAAAGAGAAACTTTTTCTTTGCCAGTGAGAAAGAATAACTCCAAGAACCATTCAATCTCCAGCCCTGCAGAGCTTAGGTTGTACATGGGTTAACATTTCAGTGCAGCTACACTTCCTCAGCGGCTAGCATTTGGAAAGTGTGTTACTGAAAAGAAATAAGCACAAACATACACAGATGTCTACTGTTCTGGGTTCAAATAACTCTTGTGGAGAAAGAGTGGTGTACATATATATGGGTGTGCATGTGTGTGGGCATGCATGGGAAAGCAAAGTGAGCTTTATTTTTATTCTGAATCCCACCTAAACAAAGATCCTAATGTTATTCCTTGGAATGAGGTAAGAAATATGATCATTTGCTTCCAAGACCTGCCTGAAACTACAGTTTTTGTAGCCCTGAATGAGCAGCAGCCGAAGTAAAAGAGATCAGATGAACTGCATTTAGAAGTGATGCAGTGAACTGGTACAAGGGGAAAGTGCTTTTAGTGATCGATATGAAAACAGGGGGCTTTCATCTAACCACAGTGAGGATGGCAAAGAGGAATTTGGGCAATATAATATGGGATAAAAGGGTAGATAGCCTCTTATTTCAACCTAAAGACTTAATGATGCTTATTAAAAGGTTGTTACCTGGTTTCATGGAAGAATTATTGCCATCTACCTCTTTCCTTAGAGTGAATGACCTGACAGGGAAAACCAAGTTTTCTTAAGTCCTTGGTCCTTGTTATGGAAATGTTCTTCTCACTTTTCTGTGACTTTGCCAAAAGACTAGCCCATGCAAACCAGCAATATACAATGCAATTCCCCAGGCATTCATATTGCAGCACTTGGGTCATTAGATATTACAATTTGATTCACATAACAATTGTTTAGATTTGGGTCAATGTTACCAATAAGTGAGAGCTTTGAAATAGTAGTGTTCTTATGCTTTAGAAAATGCATTGGGCCAAATTCAAGACTGGAGGAGATACACTGAAGACAATGAACTTCCAGCAGGTGAGCCAGGCTGCACATTTCTGCTGGGGAAATCTTTCCACCACTGCAGCATTTCATTATCGCTGTCATTTTCTCTATGAATTATTGCTTTCTTGTCAGATTTACCTCCCCTTATACTTGAAAACAGTCATCTGGGGAACAGGCCAGCAATAAAACAAAACCTCCTGCAGGTTAATGTTGCAACGACAACAACAAAAACAGGAGCTGGTCTATCTCTTCAATAAGGGGACCAAACCATGTGGTACTGGTTCAGCTACAAGAGTTCAATCTGTCTGTATCTGAATATAACAAGCAGCACTGCTTTTCTAGCACTGGATAACAACAAAGTGTTTTGAACTCACAGTTACTTGATTTTTTTAAGGCTATTTAGTGTGCTTCAAGACTTACAGTTCTTCAGCAGTGACTAGAAAAGATAATTCAGATGAATCCATGTGTCATAAAAAAAAATAATTTAATTAGCTTTTCAATTAGTGTTGGGAAGTCTCACACGGCATTTGACTATGAGTATAAAAGGTGCTTGCATTTCTACAATTCTACAGTAAAGAGACATAAGGCAGAGATACACCCTGGGAGGCAGGAAACCTGAGCACCAAAGTACCCTTGTTCTTGTCAGAAGAACCCATCCAACTACATAAACTTGCCTTTTCTGGTGAAAGAACTATCTTCTCACTTTTTGTAGAACAAACTGTAGTTTAGCTAGAATTATCTAAAATTAAATCAACTGGGCCAAATCTATGAAAAGCCGTATTGCTCCTGTATTCCACCTGAAGGTGTTTGTCTTACATGTGAAATGTAACTTTGGAGTTAAGTCTAACCAGCACTCAGAGGGAGCCTACACATAGATTCGTAGAATCATTTAGGTGGAAAAAGACCTCCAAGATCATGGAGTGCAAAATACCTTTCAAACTGCAAAATGGAGAAAATGTTTTTAAGTTAAATATTTTGAGACATGTAGAATGTGTGAGAACATTATTTTAGAAATTACCATGGCATGGAATCAAGCCATAATCAAATGAATGAAATCAAAGAACCTTTCCTCTGCTGCCTTCCTTGAATAGTCATTTATGAACCAGAAAGTAAATGCACAAAGAATCTTAAATCACAATCAATCACACCAGCAAAACTTTCGACACTCCTTCACACTACTAAGTGGTTTAAAAGCCAGAACGTCTGCAACAGGAGATCAAATCCAACTTTACTGGAACAAATTGTGCTCTGAATTATGTTGGTGCAGTGCCATAGAAGTCAATGGGATACGACCTTCACAGCTAATGAAAGAGGTCCACTAAATTTGTCCTAGTCAGCTTGGCTGCAGAACCCCTTTGCTCATTCTATGCACAACCTCTTGTTACCTCTCTCAGAATAACTAAGAGATTTTCAGTTAAAATAAAAGCTAATGAATTTCAGAAACACCTTTCTTGCAGTAAATTGTCCAGTAAATAATGACAGTACACTGGAAACTACAGACCAGATTTATATGAAGACTGATAGAACTTGATGAATTTGACCCACTGCAGTCTATAACTCCCTTGTGAGGGGAAGACAAGGGGTAGACACTGATTGCTTCTCTCTGGTGACCAGTGACAAGACCCAAGAGAATGGCCTGAAGTTGTGTCAGAGGAGGTGTAGGTTGGATATTAGATACAGGTTCTTCACCCAGAGGGTGGTTGGGTACTGGAACAGGCTCCCCAGGGAAATGGTGACAGTACCAAGCCTGACAGAGTTCGAGAAGTGTTTGGACAATGCTCTCAGGCAGGTGGTGTGATTCTTGGGGATAGTGCTGTGCAGGGCCAGGAGCTGGACTCAGTGATTCCTGTGGGCTCCTTCCAACTCAGTTTATACCGTGATTCTGTGAATCAAAGTCCTTTCACTATGAGATCTCTTTGTAAAGGAGCAGATTTACTACAAGGTGTAGGAGGATTTGAGAAATGCCTACAGAAATGAGTTTATTTATTCTTCAAGAAACTGATTCAGTTGACAAGGGAAAGGAGGGAGGCAGTGAAAATAATGGGAGAATAATAACTATCGTTATCCATAAATATTAAAGCAGATTAACAGATTATGAGATAAAAAAGCGAATGAATATTCCATAGTTTAAGGTTCTAATAGCATTAAGGTTCTATTTCCTGTCAACTAATTTTAAGTTAATTGCCATTAATTTTTCATAGCTAAATAGTGAAAGAAATGAGATTCCTCTATTATTTGCCATACACTCTAGTTGTGA
Organism: Rhagologus leucostigma; assembly: GCA_013397725.1. Lineage (NCBI taxonomy): Eukaryota > Metazoa > Chordata > Aves > Passeriformes > Rhagologus > Rhagologus leucostigma. Next base: position 801,406 of record VZTD01001756.1, read on the forward strand.
AGGGAGTCCAATGTGAATGGAATGTGGTAAAGAAGTCTCATCACAAGATAATTGAAATTACAGTTAGAAAAGATTTACTAATCCATACCCTTGCCATTGCAATTTCCTCTCTTCTACAGAGCATCTGATGAAGTCTCCTACTCAAAAGGTTTAAAAGTGAATCAGTGATTTAAAATTTTCTGTTGTTAATTGACTAAATTATTTTTTGGATGAAACCTCTATCAAGTAGTCTTTAAGTGCTTTATGCTATACATCCCTACACAATCAGGAATACATTATGCATTAGAAAGGCATTTGAGCTCAGTGCAAGTGACAGAGACGACAATTTCTTTTCAATGCAAATAGCTCACTGCTTCCTTCCAATTTTTAACATTGATGCTGTTTTGTTCAGTAAATGCCACCTTCTTGCAATATACAACTCAGGCATGTTGAATACTTTTCTCATTGTGTATTTATAGAATTTTGGTATCTAAAAGACCCACACAGGAAAGCAGCCTAAATCAGCAATTTCTACCTTGATCTTGATGTCTCAAGAAATCATTAAGTCCTAGAATGGTCTGGGTTGGAAGGGACCATAAAGATCAGCTAGTTCCAACCCTCCTGCTACCTTTCACTACCTTCCACTAGACCAGGCTCCTCAAAGCCCCATTCAACCTGGCCTGCACTAGAAGTTCTGGTATTCACAAAGCATTTTGCATATTAAAACACTTTTTTTTTCAGAAGACTGTATTACCACTACGTTACCAACAATATAACAGGGTACCAATGAAAAAGCCTGCACAATGGAAACATTAACTTACTCTCCTGAACAGAAGAGTCTATATCTGTAGCCTATCAGCTAAAAGGCTGAAGTAAATTCAAAAACCTCTGTCTTGAACCACCAGTAGTAGAAGGTGGCAGAAAATAACAAGGTAATAATGTTAATGTTTATTCCTCAGAGAAGTTCAGAAAAATAACTTCATGCAAAGTCATAATTATATGTGTAATACAACCAGCAATAAACCGGTGATACTTGAAGGATATCTCAGGTCATCAGATGCACAAAATGCACAATTTGAAAACACAGGTTACTGTATTTAATATAATTTAATTTTAAAAAGGTATTTGTACAAATGCCAGAATAAATTAAGTTCTGATTAACTTTTTCTGCTGACATCTCCTTCTATTAGTGTAAATGTCTTCCACTACATACCTGAGAAAATTCTTAAAGTCACACTGCAGCAGGAATTTCTTCCTGCTTTGCAGCTCAAATTTTCTTTTGTTTAACATAATCCCATCATGCCTGTCTTTGTCACCTTGGGATAAGAGAAGCAATCTTTTCCCTTTATCCTCTAAGAGCATGACTTTCTGTTTCCTACCAACTCAGGTTGTTCAGCCCCTTAACGATTTTTGCTGCTGTTCTCGGAATTCCCTTCAATTTGTCAATATCCATCACTATATTCAAGGTGCAATCTCATCACTGCTGTATAGCAAGAAAATCACCTCCCTATGGTAAAAGGAATGACGACGCTGCACGTACAGACCGAAGTCACAACATCCCTTTTTGTAATCCTCTAGTATTGCAGCATGCAGATATATCATTTGCTGTCTGCTAAAACCCCAAGGTCTCCTTTAACATTTCTGCTTTCCAGGTATCTTTGTCTGACTTAATAACTGTGCTTTAGATTATTTCCCTCTTAGATTTATTAGCCTATATTTTTCTAGGTCAGATCTCATTTTCTTACTTGAAGCACATATTTATGCCATGTCTCATTCTCCTTGCACTGTTTCCTAATAATTAAACATAGTTTGTTATTTTGAGGCAGAAGATGGAAGATCCTTATTAAGATTTGGGTAGGATTTGAGTATTTCAGTCCTTTTATCCTTTTATGTCCTGCACTGATTCATTTGGGTGCTATACCCATGTTCACTACCGGGACACTGGTTTGTCAGTGTGACTGACTGTAGAATGCCAAAAGGCAGCCCTGGAGCTCTCTCTTACCTTTGCATGTTATCCAGAAAGAAAAATGCTACCATCTTACTAATTGTAGACAATTCACTCCTGAACAAGTCTAAGCTCTTCCGCAGTCAAAAGAGTTAAAAAATGGACACGATCAGGTTACAGCTAGTCTCATACTGAAATATGGATCAAAACCAAGTTTAACAAGCTACACCCTGGAAACGTTTGTTTCATGTCAATAGACATGGGGCAAGTCCAGTAGACCTGGCTACAGATACGTAAACAGCAACAAACAACTGCAGATCATTGCAGACATCCTTGACTGGCTTCATGACTTACTCTTTCATTTTTTTTATATCTAATAAAGTATAAAAGCGTAAAAGCTTCTTTCGATTTAGTTCTTGTTTTTCCACATCATAAATTTTTTCAACTGGGTAACTTAGGAGCACTTTTGATGATCCATGTTTACCAGCGAGTTTTACCCAGCAGACTTGTAGGCAGTTAAAGTAGTACTTGAGTACTATATCCTTTATCCAGTTTTTGAATAACTGCTCTAAGGAATTTTTTTTTTTCATTTCAAGGTCTGTGACAGATGCCTACTGATATCTTTCATCCTTTGTAATTTAATCTGAAGTATTCCACTTTCTGCTGTTCATTATCAAATTATATCTCAGTGCCATTACAAACATGATATTCATTATTTCAGTATATAGTGGTAATATAAAAAAATAAATGAAGCAGCACAAAAAACAAACCACCCCTCTCATATATTTACTGCCTTAAAAACTTATGTAGGATGTATTTCTCTCAGTGGTATACAGAAGAATCTTCAAGTGTTTCTTGCATCACTTCACTAGGAAAAGTTCAGATAGTTTGCCACAACTATAACTGCAGCAGCCAACAGTTCCACAAATTTTTAACTTCATTAATCTATAAGAAACTGAAGGGTTGAAGGTGAAATTCTGATCTTAACCTGGCTTCTCAAGCTCTGCCATGACATAGTCCCTGAATCCCATTAAACCTACCAAAGATGAAGATACTTGCCCCCCGTATGATACCGTACATTAAGTTTATTTCAACAAGGGAAATCTCTTTAAGTTTTATTGTAGGAATCACTATGAATTTTACTGTTTGTTTAACAACATGGAACATTCTGTAAAGATCTGAAACCTTAATTACACTCCTCTACCTAATCCTCCAGGGAATTCATTGGAATAGCATATTAAACACTTTTTTTTTTGTTTCTAGAAGGGGTCTTCTGCCATTGCCATTTCCCCCACTTTTTAGAATAAGTCAAGTCCAATGTATGAAGTAGCTTCATAAGCCAGTGGGCTCCTGTTTTCTCACTAGTCTCAAAAATTTATGCTTACGACGTAAGCTGCGTATCTGTTTAATACCTGAAATGTTTTTGTAGAAAACAAAAGCAGTTATTTGTTGCAGTGATAGCAACAAATAACTCAGTAATATGTGGTGCTAAAATGAACAATGACTATGCAGTAACAATGCCTTATTCAGCAGTTTTATTCCCTCCTCTTTCACCATGTTCCTATTGACTGCAGTGGTAATCTTTATTGTAAAGCTGTCCTTGCAGTTCCAACACGGATGCAAGGAAAACTCCATTCCTCTATGTACCTCCTCAAAGTAACTCTTTATTATGCTCCAAGTTTATTATGCACCAGTCTGCAGTATGGAGGTTGAATGTCTATTGATGAGTGCATCATTTCAAGAGGAAGATAATCAGGGGAAAAATTATTCTTCTAAAGCATCTCTCATTCAGAAATGTTAGAAAAATCCTGTTTGACTGTGAGACATCTTGTCACGTTTGAAAAAAAAACCCTGCTATAGGCCACTGTATGAGTCTACGATAGAATGACTTTCAAAATGAAGTGTGCTGAACTAAGTGAAAGCAGCAATGTCCATTCTGTGTATTTAACTGTAACTAAAAAGCAATTTTAATGACAGACCATGGCACCCAGATGCAGGTCAGCACATGTCCTTGAATTAAATAACAGTATAAATACTGATAGTATCTTAGGAATGGTGATTTTATTACTGGAAGTGACCACTTTGTATGAAACTAAGAGTTTAAAATATTCTGTGTGAGAGCAAATTCCAGAATATCAGCATTAATGATGTATTTTGGATGGTGTGGGCAGTCATAGCATAGAATCATAGAGTTATTAAGGTTGAAAAAGACCTTTAAGCTCATCAAGTCCGATCATCATCCTAGCACCACTGCCATGCACACCATAGAGCCATGTCCCATACATGGATGGACATATCCACGTCTTTTTTGAACACTTCCAGGGAGGAGGGTGTCTCCATAGAATGTGGATATTTTGTGAAATACTTTTTCTTAATATCCAATCTAAACCTCCCCTGGCACAGCCTGAGGCCATCTCTTCTTGTCCTGTCACTTGTTACCAGGGAGAAGAGAACAACAACCCCCTGTCTACGTCCTCCTTTCAGGGAGTCGTAGAGAGTGATAAGGTCACCCCTGAGCCTCCTTTTCTCCAGGCTAAACAGCCCCAGCTCCCTCAGAAGCTCCTCATAGGTCGTGTGCTACAGACCCTTCCCCAGCTCCACTGCCCATCTCCAGACATGCTCCAGCACCTCAATGTCCTTCTTGTAGTGAGGGGTCCAAAACAGAACAGGATTCAAAGTGTGGCCTCACCAGTGCCAAGTACAGGGGGACAATCATTGCCCTGGTCCCGCTGGCCACACTGTTGCTGATCCAGGCCAGGATGCCACTGAGCTTCTTGGCCACCTGGGCACTCTGCTGCTTCATGCCCAGACCAGTCAGACAGCCATATGAGAATTTTATTAAAGGGATAAGTTTTTCCAAACTTTGGCTTTGTCTCAAGGATCCATCATCAATGGAGAGCAAAATAAAGCCTGTCATGTCCCCCAGGACCAAGAAGTAGGCTGGATCTATGAAAAGCATACACACCAGGGACTGTATTTATAACCTGCTCTTGTGTGACCGAAACTCCAAACATTATGAGCGTGATGTGTGAGGTATCAGGAACAGGCTCTCCAGGGAAGTGCTGGAATCACCATCCCTAAAAGTGCTCAAAAAACTGAGTAGATATGGCACTTTGCATTATAGTTTAATGGGGACAGAGGTATTTCGTCAAAGGTTGGATTTGGTCAAGTTGGAGATCTTACCCAACCTTAATGATTCTGTGATTCTACCTCATCCCATAGAAAAACGTGATTTGGATTAAATTTCTGATACAAAAAGCTAACAGTTTTCAAGCAATTATTTCAGAATAAAACATAAAAGATGGGAATGTTTCAGTGCTTTTACTAACTAGTGCACTTAATGCACTTTCCCATTCCTGGAAGTGTTCAAGGCCAGGTTGCATAGGGCTGTTTTAACAAAAGGTGTCCCTGTCCAGGACAGCGGCGTTGGAACAAGATGATCTTTAAGGCCCCTTTTAACACAAACCATTCTACAGTTCTATGATTCCACTTGCATTCTTTCATCAGACAGCAAGACACACTCACTATTTCTAGATTCTGGTTAAAAAATGCATGTATCTGTAGACAATATTTTTCCTTCAGTACAAAATCTAAATACAGTTGATCTTGCATAGTCAAGATTAGCAAAAATTCTAGAAGACTAAAAACTAGAAGCCTCCAGTAACCTTCATGAGTTGTTCTAGGAAGCTTTGAAACCACCCTTAACTTGGATTAATTTGGATCTTAACTAGCATTGCCTCTCTATATACTATAAAAAAAATATTCTTCCAAGCAATGGTTTCTCAGCTTTTAAATTATAAGTGGACAAAAAAAAATTCATTATCCCTAAATGAGGTGGAAAAGCATAGGTAGTTCTGGAGGGAGCACAGCATTTGGTGAGAACATAAAAGTATGGGACAATAAATAAAGAGTACTATAACCAGTTCAAAGCGGACATGAAAGCATAAGAACAGTTTTTGCTTCTGTTTAAATTCTTCCACCTTGCAGGCTAAAATTTAGTATTGGATCAAATCTGCATTTTCTTTTCTAAATCTACTTTATAAAAATGAGCAATTTTTCAATATTTATTGCAAATTCTATGGCTTTCCTTCAGGAAAAAATTCTATGGCTTTCCTTCAGGAAATACCAAAAATGAAAAAAAAAATTAATCCAGCAACACAGATTTTTGCAGTTGAAAAAAAAAGGGACGCCAAACAATAAAGCAAATAATATCAATAATTATTTTAAGAGACATGATGAAGCAGGCTTGCAAGTGGGTGTCTGTTGCCATTTCAAAACCGCAAAAAGCAGGCTGCCAATAGTGCTAACTGAGGAAACAAATGCACATGCAACTTCTCGGCACTGAATAGTAACTAGTATTTATTGCATTTAAGCTCATTTTATCTGACTTTTCATTTAATTGCACTTTGCTTCTCACAGAGTGCATTATATTAAATATTTACTATCTTGGTTAGGATGTCAAGGCACACTTTACTGTCTTTTTAGATTACTGAACAGTAGTTCATGCAGGAATTATTTAGGGTTGCTGAAGGTGGAGAATTAAATGTGATGGGGTGAAATTAGAAAAGGAAAAAGTATAGGCAGTTAAAGTAGTCATACCCAGAAAACTGTAAACCATTTCTCAGGGAAGAATAGATCTTTCCTTTCTTCAGATTTTTTCAAATAGACTAAAGGACTGACAACAGCTGTTCAGTAACAAATGGTCCTGCAAAGAAAGTACAAATCATGGTCTTTGTTGATAGCACAACAGTCTCTTGCCGTAAGCAGTGGCCTGGGAGTCAGAAGCCGTTTTCCCAGCTCTGCCACTGACTTCCTTTGTAATCTTTTTTGGATCACCTCAGCAATTTCACTTTCTCTTGAGTCTCTTGCAGAGTCTTAAATCTCTCCAAGTGAGGTCTAACTCTAACTGGGGCTTGTTATCCCTGCAACACAATGTTATTGTCACTTCCTACAATGTAAATAATAAAGACATGCTGTATTTTCTAGTAATGCTCACACTCTTCATCTTATACCACATTCTATTAGCTTTTTTTTCCCCTATTCAATTGTGGCAGGATCTAAAAGAACCCAATCACTTACTTGGAAACTTACAAACTTACACCCCTGGAAATCTTGATGTTAAAGACTTTACAAGTGAAATGATCACAGCTCTCAGAAACTCATCCCTAATCTCTTTTACTCTAATCCTTCGTCAGCTGCCAGCACCCAACATCTGAAGAGGTCCTCCACTTAATACGTCTTTTTCATGACATGAACAGACATAACTTTCTCAGAGAGAGATGTTCTTGTGCTATTAGTCAGTGGGCTGCTTCTATACTTGAGCATTGAGAACCACCTCCAGAAAATGATTTTCTTTCACTCTATTAATGATACCAAGATGTGTAGATGATTTCTCTAGGAATGACTATACTGGGTTGGACAACTGACTCATCAACTCAAGAGACCAACACGGACTTTCGTGGAAACTGTCCAAGAACAGATAAGGATATTGAGAGCTATGTCTGCTGAATATTCTCCCAGACCCCAACACATTGTGACTCAGGGAGGTCTTCAGTCAGAGATAGAAATGCTGTGATTAATTATTTTCAAAGGATGTTTCTCCATGAAGTTTTTTGAAACATGCACAACCAGCTAGATAAGTAATCTGCAGATGTCTATAGTTACTAAAGAAGCAGCTCAGTCTGTAAACCCTGTATTCTATTGCTGTTTTGCAGCAATTTTTATTTTTACTTCTGGTGGCATTGTACTGTCCCCTCTTTTTTTCTGTAGGAGAAGGAAGCCATGATGATTCAACAACTGTCAGCCTGAACACTACTCAGGAGGCTGGGGTATCTACTTGGGGAAGACTGAATCGAGTGGTCAGATTACTTGCAGGGAAAGCAGAGTATCTGAGAATCACAGCCCAGAGATGTTGTGGATGTCCCATCCCTGGAAGTGTTCAAGGCCAGGTTGGATGGGGCTTTGAACAACCTGGTCTAGTGGAAGGTGTCCCTACCCATGGCAGGGGATTGGAACTAGATGACCTCTAAGGTCTCTTCCAACACAAAATACTCTATACTTCTATGAAAAATTAAGGCTGGAGGAAGAATTGAGGGATAAGGGGAATGAAAACAGTTCCTTTCTACCAGCAAATAACCATACTTTCCAGGTGTGGCTTGGAGCCAGGACTCTGTTCCAAATGCACCTCTGAACTTGGCCCACCACATTTGCCAGGAGGTTGATCGCATTAAACTACTACTAGTATTTTATTGAGAATTGATAGCTTGTTCTAAAAGACAGCTACTGCACAGAATTCCCATTCTATGCAGTAGCTGTCTTTTAAATCATGGGCTGGAGTCTTTCCCAATTTTCAACTTTGAAAATCTATCCAGTTTTCATATAACTATTATTTTCTCTCATACTTCCTTACAGTATGACTGTTTTATGCTTGTTTATTTTGCTGCTGTGAGTTTATTTTGATCACAATGGATCACTGTCACGGCATGAGTAATATCTTCAAAACACCAACCACAATCCCATCTATCATCACAAAACTTCTTGAAAAACAGCAGTACACCCTTTCTGTCCTTCTGTGAACTTTTGGACCAATCCTCATTGTATTTTTCCTCAAATTCAGCATCACTTTCCCTCTGATCATAGAAAAAAACCATAGGAAAGCCTTCCTGGATAATGAGAGTAGGGTTGGATTTTTGTCACAAGACCACTCAAAATTTCATGATGGAGATCACAACTTTAATCTCTTACATGCATTTCCTATTGTTATTCTGGAATAATAGAAATAGAATGGCATTTTCTTTACGGAACTTCTTTTTTTACTGTATTATTTCACATTGAGTTCAATATAAATAAATAGAAAACATGTCCTTGTGCTTACAACAGAAGATGAGCTCTCCACTGTACTCTGTTTAATAAAATGCTTCTCAACTAGTCTTCTCATTTTTAAACAGAATCATAGAATCATTAGGGTTGGAAAAGACCTCCAAGATGTCCACCTTTCAACAAATACCCTACACCAACTGAACCATCATGAAGGTTGAAGCTGATCTGGTGGTCTTGTTGATTTAGAATCCCTTTGGCCAAATTCATACTTGATGGGATGGACTCTGACTAGGGCATGGAGAGGGTCCTAGTGTTGAAGACCAAGAATATCTGTTACTGAATATTCCTGGGGGAAGCTGGTGACCAAATCAAGAGGATAAGGCTTACTGCAGAGACTAATAGATGGGAGTAGTGAGGAGGAAAAAAGTCAGATGCCAAAGGCAAAAAAAAAAAACCAAAAAAAAAGAAAAGCAGTAGTTTTAAACTGCCAAAATGCCCAATCAGCTCTAGTTCCCAGTTCTGTCAGACAGTTTAAATCCACTTCCCAGTGTCAGAGCTGAAGTGGAATCTGCTCAGTGCTCAGCATTACTTTTTATTAAAGAAAGTGGCTGCTGGGAATACAAGTTGCAAGCAGACTTCAGAGGACAAGATAAGCAGGGAAAGGATCAAGGAAATCTCGGAGTGAGAGAGGACTAGGAAAAAGCAGGCTTGATTTTCCTCTCACTTAAAGCAGTTTTACATGTTAAAACTCGGCTGATTTCAGAACAACCTGCCCCACATTTTCAGCAGTGTAAGAACATGAGACCAACTGTGATCCCAGGGAACGCATTTTATAATACGTACCATCCATGCATTCTTTTATCTTCAAATGGCTCTTTTTTAGCCATTTTCTTTTTTTTTGATTTCCATAAAAAAACTATGAGTAAATATATTGCTTCATTTAAAAAAAAGAAATAAAACATTTCCTCAGACTTCACAATCACAGATCTCTTATGATGGTATAATAAATAAGTCCTGAATTTGGATTAATATTATATATAAGTGATGACATATGGCAAGGAGGATGTTTATTAGCATGTGTTCCCCCCAAACCTGCAATTCTTGTCTCAATGTGGTGACTGTCAAATTTCTCATTTTGTCTCATCTAACAAGAAGTCTCAATATATTTGCAGTAGAGAGGTCCAGGCAGTATCAAAAATTTTGAGTTAAATGTTATATGGTCAGATAACCCAGCTGAACCAGTTTTAAGGAAAACATTTTGTATGATGCTTGCTGATCAAGCAGCCAAGTACTCTGCAATCTTAAAGGAGGCTGTGTTTACATGTGAAAGCATGAAAATTACTATCAGGCAAAAATATATATCAACATCATGTTGCCTGGCCCCTGACAGTTGAGGCTATGGCCAATATATTACACACAGATGTACATTTTGTAATGCTTTCATTTAAAAGGTTTAAGCTGTTTCCAAGGGGACTGCTCCAGCTCCCAGACAAACGGCCGCTTGACAGCTCTCCTAGTGCTCAAAGCTCTCATGCAATTTTGTTCAATACACAAAGTGCCAGACTGAAGGAAATTGCTGTTCCTCATCTGATGTTAAGTGATTGGCTTTCTATCTTCATTAAATGTGTGCTACTTGATGCCTCAAAGACATTTTACCTTGTCCTGGAATGTGAACTTCAGCAGCTTTTTGAAATACCCAGAAGGACTCTGTGGAAATAAGAAGGAAAATCCTAAGTCCTGCCTGCCCATGCCCTTACTCCTGTAAAATCGATTAGAGATTGGACAGATCAGATGTTGTCTCTCTAGATGTACTGAGTTAGTCTTAAAAGTTGGTTTCGGAATTCAAATGAGATTCTATTCCCAAAGACCCCAGTCTCAACTGCAAAGGTGAACTAGGAGTGGAGGAAAAGAAAAAAGAGTAGAAAAGAAAGAAAGATTTTGTCTGTGAGGAGAGCATTTATATATGATGGATTACAAAATTAAGGCAGTACCAGGGAAACAGTACCAGGCAATGGAGTTTGCGACTTTAGATTTCCCTGGCTCACTACAGTGCCAGATGCCCTCCTTCTTCATTAATTCCAAAGACAATCCTGATACATAGATTCATGAAAAATGGGGTTCAGCTGTTAGAGAAATGAACATCCACTTCTTTCTCTCCCCCCCATTTTAGTAATAATGAAGAGCTGCTGTATCTCTCAAAGCTTGAAAACACAATTGTGCTGTTGAAAGCCACTATAATGAGATCTCTGTTTGAGAGTCAGGTCTGATCAAATAATAGACATTCCCTCTTTGTGTTTAAGGATGGGTAAACAATGTCAAAGTGAAACCTAATCAGAAGAAATTGCATGAGCTTCTTACATTCGTGCAGCTGTTTTGTTCCACTGCTATTTAGAGCTTCACTGGTCTATGGCTGGACTGAGGTCTGATACAAAGCCACCACTTATTTATGAAGAAAGGTGACTATTTACCCTGCTGACAACTCAGACACTGGAGAGAAACTGAAAACGGCAAGAGCATTATGTCCTGTGGACGACAAAATCACCCTTGAAAAACTGGATGGATGGTGGCATTATGGGTTCTCATCCACTCCTTCCCATACTCCCTGAACAGCAGATGTCTGTGTGTAAAAGGGAAAGAACAGTGAAGGCATCATTACTGGGAAAACTGGTACTTCGGGCAGAATGAGAAATAGCCCTATTATAGTCAAGCATGAGGGGACAAACCTGCATTGAGAAATCCCAGGAACAGAGTGGTGCCAGCACTCTATTGGAAATGACCGAGCATCTTCCAGGTGAGGAATCCCGTAATACTCTATGACCCACTAGAGGAGATTCACTTATGTTGGAGGGGCATGGTTTAGTGGTGGACTTAACAGCGCTGGATCACCAGTTGGACTTGACGATCTCTGCAGTGTTTTCCAACCTAAGTGATTCTATGATTCTGTATATGTTGGTACACAAACATTCCGTTCCATCCCCTGAAAATGTTCCAGCCTGCACAGTCTACATCAGATGAGCACGAAAATCATAATAAACTCACAAGCTGTGGAGCTCTTCCATCTCAGGGATGAGGTTAACGTACTCCTGAGGCTTTCTGCTTACTTGAAGACCTTTCCAGGTGGTTCCACGTGATTTACCAAAATGAGTAACTCAACATCCAGCTAAAGCTTAGCACTGGAAGATTTTGGGGGACAGATTCCTCTCACCCTGACTTTGAACAGTTAACTGACCTGCTAAATTAAAATCATTACCCTATTGTGGAATGGAAATAATTTATTGATAGATAAAGGTGCTTCTGTTCACTGGCTAAAAAGGCAATCCAGAACAACTAAACTTTTAACATAATTGACACAGATATAATTCAAAAATTAAACAGAAGGAAGTCTGATTATTCCTCTTGCAAGACAGGATTTCCTCTAGGATATCAGCCACTGTGCTTCTGAAACCATCTCATGTAAGCTTTTAGTACCCCCACCTGATCTACCTCATGCCATAATCATGAAATCAGAAAAGCAGACACAAAAAAAAATTAAATTTTTAAAAAGTGAAAATACTCAGGAGTAAAAATGAACTGAATGTTCAGATTAATAATTTCCCAGTTCCACAAAAGCCATATGATCTAACGGAGCAGATAATGGTGCTGATGACATTTTGTTGACAGCGGCCCAGGAATTCTTTGTGAAGGAACAACTGACTTTTGTCTTTTCCTTTTTTATTAAGAAATGATAATTCAAATAAACAGCTGACAGGTTTTTATTTAAATTTCAGATGTCTATTAAAATATATATGGAAAAATGATACTTAGAAATTTGAGAGCTTTCTACGTTAGGTGTTGCAGAGAGACTGGCTACAGGACAAGCTACAAGAGAAAGAATGATGTTTTCCCAATCCAAGTTGCACAGGAATGGGGATAAACAACCAATCTACGTGGAAACACAATTCCAGCAGCAGTTGTTTGCAGTTATGAATGTACAATCCTATCTTTATATTCCACACGTGGATATAAATTGTCAGCCTTGCTCTGCACTTACCCATATGTCATACCTGTGAAATATTTTATTATATAAACAAAACCATGTTTCACTTTCTATGGGCCAGCATTTCCATGCAGATCTGACATCAAAAGGGGTGCTGCGCTACACTGTTATTATGTCATCTATCAAGAAGCTCAACCAGTGCCTTTCAGCACACAGAACTGGGAGACAGCCCGTTCCACTTTAATCTTGAGACAAAGAGCAAGGCACACAGTCTTTCTCCCCATTTCCCTGCTATTAAATGAGGGAACGAGCCATTTCTTCCACAGGCTGGTGAATGTTTGTAAAGTTTTCAAACAAGTACATGAAATTATTCATGAAGAACATAAATATTAATGGTTTGATTCAACATAGCAATAATCTGTCTTTCTTTAAAACATTATACTATTCTCCATCACCACAGCATCTGAAAAAGAACCAAACCATATAGTATTTCATGCGCAACTGAGAGCAATAGAAAAGTTCTGGGACTTCTTGGTGCTGCTATGGCTCTTCTCTTTGGTAATAATTCTTAGGTTTTAGAAGGGAGAGTTTTCCATTTTTGCTCCTGCTTTGATTTGTGGTTTTGATGGTTGATTGATTTTTCTGTGTAACTGATTTTATTTTGCTGTTATTTGATTTACTGAAGTCAGTGAAGTGAGGGGTAGAGGCCATGCCTGTGTTCTGAGCAAACTTCATGTTATGCTGGAAGCATTTTTTTGACAGCGTGCACTAGACATTTATAAGACCCATCAGTTCTCCATCAGTCAAGACTTTGCATTGGTATGATGGAGAAACCGCTACAGTTATCAATAGCAGCGCAAAACCAAAGGATGGAGATGTTATTTTTCAAATAAATTAGATGGAACAGTCTGCAGGGCATTCCACCATAAACAGCTGCAAAACAGGTGTAAAACAGGGTTGAACCTAACCCATTTGTTCCTCTGTGTGATGTTAACTATGCTACAAGGCTGGGAGGATATACCCAAGGTTTTGCCTCGTCTGTACTGATGGAGAAGGGCGACATCTGAGCTTATCACACTTGTGAGGACTCACCCCAAGGATGATGTTCTCACAGGAGCTGGACTAAATTCAGCTTCACCTACAGAGGTAATTTAAATACACAAAAGCCATCCACAAGCAGTGAGGCCAACTGGCACAAAGCAGTGAGTGCCTAAGCCAGCAACCTCTCTGAGCCTCCAAAACAACACAGATGCATAAAAAGAGACTGGTGGAAATGAGCTCTCTTTTTTTTTCTAGTTCCTGATCCAGACTGAAGTATTACTTGGGAGAGCACCAGTTGACACAGGCAAACACCATATCACAGATGCTTCTGATGGTGCTACAGCAGAAATGACTGTACTGTAGTGCCTAGGACTGTTCCCAGACACTGTTTAATTTACTTCTTGGATACAGTCTTCATATTCTCATCTGCGAGATGAGCTATAACATCTACCGTGGAGGGAAAATTATTCAGTATATGCCTTGACTATGCCAGTGCAGGAAGGCCTGGGAATATTAAAGTAGTTGCCAAACAGTAATGCACAATGTTTTAATTATTCAGAACCACTCTGCCATTGTCACAGAAAAGACAAGGGCTTGGCAGAGAAAAATGAGATTAAAACCCCACCACCACCAGCAAAACCAAGAGGGAATTTGGAATCACCAGGTGTTTCTTTCCAAGTGTTGTCTCTGATGATGTTGTTGAGTGGATTCAACTCTTGAACCAGAGGATAAATGTGAAAGCTAGTGTTCTGTACGTACGCTCATCTGCACCTTTTTAGTACAAACAGCACAATTCAAGCAGAGGAGGTTAATGATTTCCAACACAATGTAATCTAGTTTATAGATCTGTATAAATGTTTTATGGCAACACTTGATTATGTGATGTCCCAAATGATTTATCAAAGAAGCTGATGTAAAAGACCAGCAAGAAATGCTGGAGAATTAACTGTCTCATTCTTTCTGAGGAACAAACAAATACTCAGAGCCCTCAGGAAACTTGAAACCCGTCTGGTGCAGAAAAAAGCTTGTAATTTGTTTGCATTTGATGACTCTCCTTAGTTGCAGGTAGTAGTGATAAATTCACAATTTGTGACAAGTAAAAAGAGGAGCAGGAAAGGCGCAGTGTACATTAAAGTTGTTTAATCACCTACAGAATACAGTGTCTGCAAAGCAGGTTTTTCTCACTGTGCTTTACTGCTCAAACTGGTAGAATAAAAGAGGAAAAGCAGACTGCAAAGTGGACTTTAAAATGCTGAAATAGCAAAATACCGGGAATAGAATGGCAAATAAAAAAACGCAGATTATCTGGGAGAAGTTTATCATCCAACTTCCATTTTTCTAATATTAACAGTGTCTGTCCAGAGAAGGGCATTAAAGCTTGTAAAAGGTCTGGAGCACATGTCTTATGAGGAGCAGCTGAGTGAGCTGGGGGTGTCTAGCCTGGAGAAAAGAAGGCTCAGGAGAGACTTTATCAATCCCTGCAACTACCTGAATGGAGGCTGTAGTCTGGTGGGGGTTGGTCTCCTCTCCCAGGCAATCAGCAACAGGACAAGGGGAAAGGCCTCAACTTCTGCCAGGGGAGGTTCTTGTTGGATATTAGGAAAAATTTCTTCCATTGAAAGAGTAGCTAAGCATTGGAAGAAGCTCCCCAGGGAAGTGGTAGAGCCACCACCCCTGGAAGTGTTAAGAAAGAGAAGACGTGGCACTTTGCAAGATGGTTTTATGGACACGGTGGTATTCAGTCAAAGGTTGGACTTGATGATCTCGGAGGTCTTTTTCAACCTTAAAGATTCTACAATCACAGAAGACTGGTACTCAGGACTATCACCCCTACCCAGGTTACCAAAACACAACATGCATCTGTGGTACTTTCTGTGTGAGCTGCGTCTGTGAGTGATGAGCTCCCATAATCTCCTAATAAACTTCTGCAAAGGAAATCACATGTTAAAGATGGTCTGGGGATCAGGATGTTGCTCTTCTAAGCACTTCAGCAACTCCGTGATGATCTGCTGATCTGTTTATTTTCTGCGTGCTTGGACAAGACAGAGAAGTCACAGAATCCACTCACCGTGGATTGTAAGCACTTGCATGAAGCACCTGAATGAGAAGTGGAGAGGTCCAGGTAACTCCAGAGAGAAATGCAGCTCATATGGTGATGAAAGCTCATTTTTTTTAACCTTTGGTATCCATGAAACTGGCTTTTACAGTCTTATTTTATGCATAAACAAAGGCAATCTTAGTTTTCCCCTAAACAATGAGATGTAAGTACCTAGTATAAGGAAACAGCTTACGATTGTTCCTGAGGAAATTTTCTATTCTGACAGCGCATGTGCTGGCTGCATTCTTCTACTAGTCTAAGAGAGTCACTATTAAAAGGATGGTTTATCCTCCCAAGGCCAATTCCATAATTCCAGTGCATAGTCTTGGGAACACCTGCTACTGAAGAAGCAAATGAATGAGCACAAAAGAAACAGAGTAATGTCTGGGATCTGACCTTTTATGTCAAACATTATTATAAGAGAATAGGTGGGAAAAGATGCGATACACCTACAAAAATCAGAAATGGTTTTTGGCAAAGGATTTGCAAACAAGGCTGAAAACCTGACTGTTGTGTGATGCAAATGAGCTAGATGACTGATCAGTTCATTTCTCAGAGTCACTGCAAGATGAAGATCTATTTCTGACTTAAAAGGGCAAAGGTGGCACACATTTTGGCATGTCATTGAACACAATTCTGGTACATAAGGTGCTCACTGAACAGAGAGGATTTTATCTAAGTCAGCAAAACTATACTGAGATAGTAGCTTTGTAGATAGATTTGGTCATCAGAAAGAGTAACTCTGGATAAATTAAAGAGTGTCGAAAGTAGGAGCATTAACCTGTGATTGTTCCTGCTGTAAATTTGGTGATATGGTCCCTGGCTGAGTTTCGATCCAGCACTTAAAAATTATTCTGGAGAATATTTAGCTTGTATGGGCAAGGCAACATCCTGAGAGGGTGCGTGCAAATGTTCAACTCTGTCAGAAGGAAAAGAGAGTTTAGAGATAAATTCTTAAATTTTACATGTTATCTGAAGTACCACCTTTGAGTATGTCCTTTGAGTTAAGCAACATGAGAGAAGAATTAACAAATCAGACTCCAACAGGAAGCACCGTGGTCATTATTAATGCCTGAGAGATAAAGAAAGGGACATTCACTGGAATGTGGCCAACATCATAAATCGTAGGACAAGAACAGAAGAAAAGTAAAAGATGGCACAATCCAACCAACAATAACTTGCAGAGCTAAACTTTTAAATGTCCACCATTAAGAAAATGAAGGCCGTCTAAGCTGTCACTTGTGTAAAGTAAGGAGACAATGCTTGCCATCAGTCTTTATTGCATCTTCGCTTCCATCAAGTAGTTCATATGCACAAGAGTCCCAGAGGCTGAGGTTGTAGGAATAACAGAATGGTTTGGATTGGAAGGGACCTTTAAACCTTACCTAGTCCAATACTCCTGCTGTGGGCAGGGACACCTTCCACCAGACCAGGTTGCTCAAAGCTCCATCCAGCCTGGTCTGGAATGTTTCCGGGGATGGGGCATCCACCACCTCTCTGGGCAACCTGTGCCAGTGTTTCTCCACGCTTACTGTAAAAAACTTCTTCCTTATATCTAGTTTGAATCTACCCTCTTTTAACTAAGAAACGTTACCCCTTGTCCTATTGCTACAGGCCTTATTAAAAAGTCCGTCCCCATCTTTGTCATAAGTTCCTTTTAAATACTGAAAGGTTGAAATAAAGTCTCCCTTGAAGCATTCTGTTCTCCAGGCTGAACAACCTCAACTCTCTCAGCCTTTCCTCACAAGAACGGTGCTGCAGCCCTCTGATAATTTTTGGAATCCTCCTCTCAGCCTGCTCGAATAGGTTCACACCTTTGCTAAGTGAATACCATTTCTCCATCGTATTCACAGCTGATGCAGCATTCCATTTCTGGCTGTGAACTGTGATATCACAGCTCTAGTTCTTGGAAAGGTACAAGGCATTACGGATGTGTAAGACAACTGGAAAAAAAATTCAAAAGGTGACCAAAAATGTGCCATATCAATCCTTAATGAGAAAATATTTGATCAGAAGCTGCTCAAAGAAATACACTTTAAAAATTGTTCAACAGTTTGTTGGAAATCACAGCCCAAAATGGCTATTTTCAAAACAGAATTCCAAACCCCTCTTTGAATCTATGTGCTCTTGTATATGTTTATGTACACATACACTTACATGTATACTTATATGTATAGCTATAAATAAATAGTAGGAAAAGGCTGCTTCACTAATATGATGAATGATACTTAATGTTTACAAAAGACAAGAATCTGTGGCTCAGGCTTGGAATCAAGCCATACTGGTTCAGTGTAAATTAGTAGCTGCATGCCAGGAGAGAGCTGGTCTGCTAAGATGTTTGCAGTGTTTTATTGCCTGGATTAATTAATGCTAATGGTTAAGAGAATGATAATCTACTGGCTTCCAAGAGGGAGTCAGGCAGTATTCCCTGCTCAATGGAGTGTTAGAAGATTTGAAATATTTGAGGCACTAGAGGCTACTAAGAAGATTTACACAAGTCAATGCTTGAGCTTCCCACTCCTGGAAATTTGTTATTAGAAGGTTTCCTGGAGCTCAAGTAGATATTATGGATTCCTAATGGACTTACTCTTTCATAATTTCTATGAATTTAAGGTTCTTCAAAAAAACTACGCATTTTATACTTTTTTTTTCAAACTTTCACTTTTTAATGCATTACATAAACATTTGAGGTTTAGTTGTCATTTTCTGTTTTGATCACTTTTGTACAGAATCAGTCAAGTCCTCACCTAAAGTATCACTACATAACAACCATTTTCATTCTACTAATATATTTAAATTTTTTATTAAGCTGTTAGTCTTTCATTTTGAAACAGCACTGGATGTGTTCAATGAAAGACCAAATCCATTTTGTCTTCCTTTTCGTATGACAGCTAACCCTTCACTTACACTTCTGGCTCTTGGAAACAGACCTGAAGATCAAAGAGGAACTGAGAAAAGGAACCATTCATTAACTCAAGAATTTAAAAAATTTGAGCCACAGAAAAAAACAAACGTATCATGAAAGAGGACTCAAAAATGCTGGAGTGATATTATTAATAAAGATTCTAGCATTCTGCTCTTGTGGCTTCTTTATATCAATAGATACTTCTTTTCTACAGAATAAAATTGTCACAATTATCATTTACATAAATATTGTAGTGAATATTTCTACTACACTATTTAAAAGAAGAATAAAGACACCCTAATAATAAAGAACTTGTTACTCTAAGGATCGGAAAATTGGTGACTAACCGAATTAGAAACTGAAGAGTTACATGCCATTCCTATGTAAATGTTCCTCAAGGATTTTTTTTTGTTGTTGTTATTTACTGAAAATAGTCTTTGTTAACTGGAAGCAATCATTAAAATTTTACATACATATAAGTCTAATAAGAAAAAGGAAGTATTTATATTCCTTATATTTTCCAAACAGTACTGCTGTTCCTATTATGTGACAATGTTAACTTAACGTTCCTTTAAATGTTTCTTAGAGAGAAAGTTTTGTTCTTGAGGATTGATCCCCTTTGTGACAACAACTCAACACAGCTTTGCATCTTTCACCTGAGAAATATAAGACACGTGTAGAGAATATTTCTTGGCATGGAACTTTATGTTTGTAAGTTCCCTGTATCTTTAATTTATTTCCTTCTAGCAGCTGGCGCAGTAGATTTGTAAACCACTCCTGTAACTTTTTGGATGAAAATTTTATACCCCTTCAAGGACACCCACAAGTCATGTATTGACTTGACAGGGGAGGCTGTCAGATTCTTGATAGTATTTTGAGTCCCTTTAGTTTTATCCTCTGAGAAACAGTCTTTGTTATCCAAGAGTGGCTACTGAGTACATGTTTTGCCTGGCACCGATTCAGGCACTGCTCTTTTCATTGATGCTAGCTGGTTTAGATATCAGCCTACACTTTCACAAGCAGGGTCTGAAAACATAGTCTAAAAATGACTCTGGCAATTACATATACTCATCATTTAAAGCAAGAAGAGAATGTGAGATCATTTTGTGCGACTGCATGTATGTCACAAGCCATTGCATTTAAGCATTACACCTTATTAATTTCAAAAATTCAGTTTGACTATACTGTGTAGGTCCAGATTCTTCCCATATAACACAAGGATCCATCTTGGATCCTTCATGGACAAGAATCTATGGAAAAAAATAACCCCTCAAGAGGGCAAATCGGACCAGGATATGAGCTGTCCTGTGAAGAACTCCTCACGTACACAAGGATGTTCTTGAACTTGTAAAAAATGCCTGAGAGTTTTAATGACTATTTCTATCACCCTCTGGCTATTCACAAGGCAAAAGCCAAAGAACATCAGAGAAATTAAGGAATAAACAGAGAACAGAAATAGAAGTATTATTATATCATTGAATAAAGCCCCAGTGTGTCCAATTCTTGCATATAAAATGCTGATTAACAAACAGCAGAACTTTCTACGAAAAAAAGATGTGAAAACTAGAAATTTTAAGGATGCAAAAGTATAGGTAAGCTTGCTGATTAGGAACAACTAAACACACTGAGGTTCTTCAGCTTGACAGAGGCAGCTGAGAGAGACTGAGACAGTCTGGATGTTTTCATGGTCCCTTTCAAGACCAGAGTCAGCTAGCAGCAAACGAAGCCAGGTGGCCAGCTGAACAAAAGGGAAGGGATTTGTGTGCATGTGTGTTTTCTGGGGTTGAACCACGGGACCACACCCATCCTGCACAGAATGTAGTTATGTGGTGGAACTCAGAAGTCTGATAAAATGAAATAAGGAGCATTTGTTGTCTAAGACTTCTGTCCTCCAGAGGTTTTTAAACAAATCTTATAATTTAACTACTGTGCTTCTTAAATAGGAAACCAATTGCTTATTTGAACAGTGCAGGAGGTATAAATGACAAAAAAATGAGACGAAAAAATCACTGACTTGCAGCTTTTGCAGCTCCAGGAACAGACGCTGTCTACATACAGAATAGTAGCTCAGGAGTGACGATGACTGGTGTTGGGCAAAGCAACATCTGTCTGAGAAAAAACATCTGGACTGCTGCAGCATGCAGTGAGGAGTAAAATTTAGCTTGAGAATTTTTCCTGTGGACTGGTAAAAATGCAGTTTTTACAAAGAATTGTTTTTTAGCAGTCCAATATAATCGTATCAGAAATTTTAAAGGTACTAAGAAGTGGCTATCACAGATGTTCTTGTAGGGAGTTTTGCCATTAGCATCACATAAACAATTCAAAACACTTTCAAAAGCCATTTGAGAACCAGACCACACCTCATATTTGAGATCAATACAGAGAGACCTTCACACTTTATCAGTATCCAAGGGTTTGGATTCTATTTCAGATATTCTCTGCTGCACTTGGGCCACAATGAAATGCTACAGAAAGCTGTGATCCCGCCCTCCCAGATGTTCAAACAGCAGCCTGGTTGATATAGCTCATAAATTCAGAGTAGGGGGTGGCTGGAAAATGCTGCTTTCAGCTGTCCGATGTGAATGTCACAATGAATGGACATATGGTTAAAAAAAATCACAGACTGTTCTAACCTGTACCTGCAACTGGATGCAGTAGAAAATATGCCTTTCTGGTTTTAAAGAATACGGAAGTCGTATGCCAGAATTGTAGCAGTTTTAACTGATTTCATATAAGCAAATTCTGCCTGATATAAAAGAATACAGTTATTCCATGGTTAGGAAACACAACCTTTGTGAATTCAATCAACATGTTTTTAAACATTTAGTGACATTAAAAAGAAAGTGCCTAGCTTTAGGGTATATGCAGTATTGCAACCCCATAAAGTTTGAGCACTGGCAGGGAAAAAGAATAATTGCTAAAGCAAACAGCTCAGCATCTGGTTTAGTTGTGTTCATCAGCTAGTGGTGATGAGCATGATCCTACCCCGCACCCTTGCAGCTGCAAGAAGGGATGGCCTATAACATAAGGTACTGGAACTACAGAATGATCAAAAATGGAGAGAGATTGCATATTAAGAAAGTTTTTTTCATTGAAATGGTGGTCAAGCTGCTCAGGGGAGTGGTGGAAACACGACAAGCATGAAGATGTAGGACATGGTTTAGGGACACGGTTTAGTGGTGAACTTGGCAGTGCTGGATTAATGGTTGGACTTGGTGATCTTAGAAGTCTTTTCCAAGCCTCAGGATTCTATGATTCTCTGATCCTGATATGTGCTGCAATGTTTTCTGCACAGCATTGCATCAGTAACCAAAGATGCTGTATTGCAGCAAGATAGCCCTCTGTAATAATTCTGCAGCTCTCTGCAGTTTAACTTGGTGAATGAGCAGCTCTCCCCTTTTGATCCTCAGATGATGAGTGCCACTAAGTAAGGAGTCCGTGTTTTCAGACCGACCATGTACCTGCTGAGATCAAATAGCAGAGTCACCTTTCAGATCTAACATCATATATCCAGAGACACCCCTGCTATGACAGAAATGACTCGTCACTCTAGCGATGAGGGATTTGCATTGATCCAGCAGGAGGTGAAAGAAGACACCTCCTCACTATGTGCTAATGCTTCTGTGATCCAGCAGCCCATGGGGAACCCTCCAGCTCCACATTCCACAAATGCCCACCACGACATAAGCTGTCTATTAATGAGCCTACACTGTCCAGTACAGAGGACAGTTTCACATCCCTTTCAGTGTGTAAAATCGAGGCCAAAGTCCATACAGCAACTACTCTAAACCACTCTCTTGTATGTTGTGACTACTACGGTGTCTCAGCAGCAAGCAATTCAGATTATTGCTACTCAAGGCATCTAGATCCCAACTCATCCTATCCACTGAACGAAGAAAAGAAACTGTGACACACAAATTAAACACAGATAGTAAGTTCTCTGATCTCATTGCAGTGAGTAAAGTTTAAGTGATTTTAAATGACTTCTTGATTTGTGAGCAAGAACCAGAATATTCCTGTTTAATCTATAGAATAAAAAAAAACAAAACCAAAACTAAATGCAACACCTAGCCACACAACTCTTAAAAGTTGTTTCATATGGGTCACTTTTAACTCTAAAAAATTCAGCCCATTTGGAAAAATATATTAAACTCAATATATATTAGACTCAAATATCATAGAATCATAGAATGGTTTGGGGTGGAAGAGACATTAAAGAACATCTAGTTCCAACTCCAGTCATGGGCAGGGACACATTCCACCAGACCAGGTTGCTCAAAGCCCCATCCAATCTGACCTTGAACAGTTCCAGGGATGGGGCTGCCACAGCTTCACTGGGCAACTTTTGCCAGTGCCTCATCACCCTCCCAGTAAAGAATTTCTTCCTGATATCTAATCTAAACCTATCCTCCTTAAGCTTGAAACCATTATCCCTTCTACTGTAACTCCATGCCCTTGTCAAAGGACCCTCTTCAGCTCTCTTGCAGCCCCCTTATGTACTGCAATGTGGTATAAGGTCTCTGTGGAGCCTTCATTTCTCCAGGCTGAACAGCCTCAACTCTCTCAGCCGGTCTATATATAATAGACTCCAGTGGTTAAGCTAGAGACACACAGGAAATCAGGTGCACGCAGTGTCACAGACACAGGGACAATATTCTCACCTACCTAAAAACAGCAATTAAAATGCCCAGACACGTGAAGAAATGTTTTTTCTTAATCCTATTAAAATTTACCCATTACTAGGAACACATTCTCTTAAATGCATGGTTTGCCAGAAGTGTTATGCTATTGCATTTTACCTGGAATACTTAAATTGTTTCCCAAGAATAGCAAATGGTTAACAGCTCTCCAAACTAGAGCTGTGGAGCTGGTTCCTGTAAAGTTCACTGCAGTTCTCTGCCCGCATTTACACCAGGTGTCTTGGGGTGACTCTATCATGTGTATCCCCTATCATGCTCTATGCCCAAAAAGTAATATTGTGCCTTTCCTGTGTCTTTAAACTGAGCTTGAAAAAAACCGGACAAACTTTCCAAAGCAGCTTCTCAAGGACACAGAGATTACACATTCCTCAGTTTTTTGTCTGACTGCGGAAAGGCACGAAGGGAGCACCCTGCTTGCTTTTTCTTCAGCCAGCTGGTTTTTTTTTCCCTCTTGGCTTGAGACGGAGAGCTGAATTTTGTTTCCTGGGACTTTGGTTTTTTTTTTCCCTTCTTCTCTTCTGAACTGTTACAACAACATCAGAACACATCAGGAGAATTTTCTCCCCGAGGCCCGGGGGTGGGCCCACGCCCTCACCGACCAGGTCCGAGGAGGAGAGAGACCACACCTACAGAAGGACTCTGAAGTCTTCCCAGGTTTCTCTCTATAGCGAGGGTTTTAATTCATT
The DNA here is from genome assembly GCA_013397725.1 of Rhagologus leucostigma. Taxonomy (NCBI): domain Eukaryota; kingdom Metazoa; phylum Chordata; class Aves; order Passeriformes; genus Rhagologus; species Rhagologus leucostigma. Next base: position 825,555 of record VZTD01001756.1, read on the forward strand.
ATTTAGCATCATTATCCTTTTCCTGTGTGTTTGTTAAAATAAATAGTTTTTATCTCTTTCACTTTCCTTCGAGGAAAAATTTCTTTTTCCCCAAACCCTGCGGGGGGGAAGGGTGGTTGCAACCTGGTTTTCTCTCAGGGGCTATATTCCTAGATTTGGCCAAACGGGCACACCAGGTGAAAAGCTGACTTTGAGGGAGAAAAAAAAAAAATAGGAAAATACAAAATACATGCACAGGAGAAGCAGATAAAGCTTTATACATCCTAAAAGGCAAATGTGGAACTAGTGCTACAAAGAAGCAGCTGTCTGCAGCAAGAGAGTGCAAAGTACCTCAGAGGTGTCAAAATACGCAGGTAGAGAGATACAGCTTCCTTAGGTTAATGGTCTGATAATATCACTGCTGAGACCTGGAAAGCCATTGCCTCAACATCCATTTCTGGCAATGTTGATATAAACTCTGCAGGGGTGGGGGTACGGGCAAATTCTGGGGCTTCGCCTGCCAGGCTGATGAAAGAAGGAAAATCTATTTCAGTGCTTAAAAGACAGAGTGGCTTTTGGTGCAGAAGGTCAGACAGATACACGGGGAAGTTGCTGTATAGGAGTAGTCTCAAAAAGGACTACTGAAATGAAAACCAGATAAGGGCCTGGAACAAGATCCTACAGTCTATTAATGCCCTGGGATAGTGTAAGAGAGACACATGGGAACTCAGACATAGGGAAAGTGGGGGGATTTTTTGCAGTGTTGACAACAAATATGTTTGTTCCATGGTAGGTAAAAAACCCCTCGGAACAAAAAGCTCTTGCAGGCCGATATGGGAAGAAAAGCCTGTTTGTGGTGAATACAATGGGGAATTTGTTCATGTCGATGCAGACAAACCCATCACTTGAAAGCTGAAGTCGTTGTTTTGACCCTGTTCCCTCCGTGTTATCGAGTCAACCCAACTGGGCATTTAATCCCCCCAGGACGAAGGAAATCCATCTCACTCCTCTCTTGTGAAAAAAGGAAAACTGACTGCTCTGGGTGTATTTCCAGCAGACTTAAGCCCAGCAGGTGCTGGATGTGTGCAGCATCCTGCTCATGACTGATTGCATTTTGCAAGTGTCGCTATCAGTGTGAACAAGAAAGCTGCTCCACACATGGTTCTCCACCAGTGTTTTCTTTATTTCAGACTAAATCTGCAGCTAGAAATGAAATTTGTAAGTTCTTCTCTAACATAATTTAGGATGCAGTCATTTCTATAGAGCCTTCTGGTACAAAAAATCTTTCAGGTCATAGGGCACAATGAAACACCAAGACCACAAAGCAAAATTAGTCAAAAATTACCATCTCGAGAAAGAAGAAAAATGAGCACTCTATTCTGATTGTCAGTAAACAATCTGCCTCCATGAAAATTTCAGGTGAACATTCTGGGAAGAGGACAAGGATGAGCTCTTAATCTGGTGAGACCCCAAACCAGCACAGAGATCAACACCAAAAGTGTGAGAAACATCTGGCTGAAATGACTCCTTGGGCTGAAAATTATATGCAGGATGTAGTTTGCTGTTGGAGCTGGGCTTTTCTGGGTTACAAGGACAGGACAGACATTCTGGATGGAGACAGTTCTAGGACAAGTATCCAAGGTCCTATTCCAATTTTACTACCAGCATAGCATGGGCTCCCTTTGATATCATGTGAGCATCCTCAGTTCTCTATCTCTGAGAACACAGGAAATGAGTTTGGACTTAAATACTGGGTTAAATAATTTAGGCTTCTAGAAGGAAAGGTCAGCTTCCAACTGTTATTTTAAAATTAATAAAATAGTACAGGTATTCAAAAAGAGGCAGAAGCAATAACCCTATCCAGACACCTTACGTTTTTTAACCATTGCAGGAAAGGAATTCACGTATTTCAAGGATGGAAAGGATTTGATCTCCCAATAACAAACTGGAGATCCTACCACGGTATCCAAGAAATCTAGTTCTAAATCTGATAGTGCTCCACATCCAAGGTCCTTGCACGTTGCACACAGTCCACCGGTCACATTCAACCCCCATGAGATAACACCACGTCCAAAGAGTCTTTCCAGTTTGGTCCATAAAAAGTCTACCCTGTAATAATGTGCTAAGCATTGCATCAAATATTTCCAGAAGGGCAGATGTGCCTTTGCTTCACCGTGGGAGTCCTCTGTCTTGAATGATGTCAGGAGGACACTGCAACGAGTAAGTAAGGAATAACTACACTAAATATTTATTTTCTGGTCATTATCCTTAATGAACGATCCAGAAGAAGACTGGGGTCAAAGACAGGATGAAAAGTACGTGATATTGGCTTCAGGGCAGCAGGGAACAGAAGTCCAGGCAAGCAGGAGGTCAGAACCTGGGTACGTGGTTCTATTGGTGCATGGGTGATGGGCTCAGAAGGGAAAATTAAGGATGTCATGTAGCTATGAAAGAACAGGCAGCCAGAAGAATAAAGTTCCAGAGCAAGACAGCTGCTGAATGAAGTGATTGCAGAAGGTGTACTAGTGGCAGCATTTGGGAAATAGAAAGTGATAGTAGAGCCTCTGAATTTACATGGTGGGAAAATTAGAGACAGATGTAGCGGTAGGAATAGGAGTGAGGAGGAGAGAGGAAGAAAACAGAGGCCTTGAAGAAGGAAAGGTGTGGGAATAAATTTTAAGCAACTGTGCAAACAGTAATGGATAATAATAGCACTCAGATGTTATGTAAGAGCTTGTGAGTTTGCTGAGGGAACAACAAACTTCAGGCTCAGTAAAAGAAGATGGGCAGGTTTATGATGGGAAAGTTAGTGTACAAAGCAACAGCGGGCTTTTTCAGCACAGGCTAAATTTACATCCTACACAAAGATATCACAGAAGCACAGAATGGTTGGTATTGGAAGGGATCTTGGAAGATCATTCCATTTCAACCCTTTTGCCATGGGCAAGGACACCTTCCACTAGACCAGGTTGCTCAGGTCCCCATCCAACCTGACCTTGAACACTTCCAGGGGTGGGGCAGTCACAACTTCCATGGGGAACCTGTGCCAGTGCCTCACCACCCTCATAGTGAAGAATTTCTTCCTAATATCTAATCTGAACCTACCTTCTTTCTGTCTAAAACCATTATTCCTTATCCTACCAGTACAAAACAATAAATCTCAAAATAATGCCTGTCTAGAAATACCAGAAAATCATGCATTTTAGGTTGTGAGAGCTCTACAAGAAACAAGCCCAGGCACAAGGGCAGCTTCTGTTTACATCAGTGCTGGCACTCTTCTCACAAGTCCTGAGGAAGGACCAGAGCTCTGAAGATGCTGCCTGAGGTAGAGTACATCAAGGACACAGCATTATCCATTCTTGTCTTATTGCCCAGAAACACACTCATCTTTCATAATCAGCAAGACAGCAGCAAAACTGTCTGGCATAGCATCATGTTTTCATTTTTCTTCATTTAATTGTGCTCTGTCCCACGGCACGGATCAACAAGCAAACAACAACATGCAAAAAAGAAACCAACAGCTCATCAGCTGGTCTGACTGGGGAGATTCACTTCTTGAGAGCTGGGCACAGAGCCAGATCCACCTGATGGTGGGACTTGCTAAGGGACATGGAGGCAGTGCTAGGTTTTGTAAATAATTCCGAGAGAAGAGGCCAGAAAACCAAGATCTGGAAGAAATAATCTTTCGGTTTCACATTACTGAACATAAAAGTCCACTGGAGAAACTGATTCAACTCTGAGCTGGCATTGCACAACACTTCATCCTCCACTAGAGCCTCCACAGCCAGAGATTTACAAGAACAGTGCAAGGCCAGCTTCATATTTTTCTAACGTGGCAAAGGAATTCTGTGGCTTAACTGAAATGGCTTTTCTGACATATCATTTCTTAATTCTCACTCATTCCTGCCCTCCATCCCTCCCAGAATCTCTTCTCCCACCCTCCTAAATCAGACTGTTTCCTTGAACAGCTCAACATTTCAATCCAACCTTAATCTGATTTCCCAAAAGGTGCAGAGCTCCCTTTTCCCTCTCTCCCTGGCACGTACTATCTCTGTAATAGAGACTGAACCTGTTTTCCTGCGCGTGGGCTCTCGGCGCTTGCTTGGCCATTTTCTTAGCGAGGCATGGCCTTCTCACACTGTAAAGAACTGCTGAAGAGCGACTTGTTTCACCATTGCCCGACTCCTTCGATAAGATCTGTACAGATAACGGGCCATGACGGTCCGCAGATGACAGGCCATGACGGTCCGTAACGAGGGCGGCGAAGCCCTGTCCCCGGCCACCACCGCAGGTGAGTGACCCTCAGCGCGGAGCTGCGCGTGCCACGGAACGCTCGCGGACACCGACGCCCCGATGCCCACGTGGCGACCGTGCCGTTGCCATGGTAACTAGGCCGGCGTGAAACCGCCGAGTCACTGCCGTAAAGCGCCGCTCAGCCGCTTTATAAGCGAGGCGTGCGGGGCAAACCCTGACAGAGCTCTCCTCTCTCACACAGGGAGGGAGAGGGGTATTTGCGCGATGCCGCACATTCTGGGTGGTGATTACCTTTCTTGCTTTCTGTAATGCTTTACTCTTTCCTATTTTTCTGTGTTATTCCTTGCTTTTTCCTCTAATAGTCAATAAAAGTGAATTACCGTTTTGATTGCCAGCATTTGACGTCGTTTGTGTCTAATCGCTCTGGATATTCGTATCCATCCTCCCCCCACCCTCCCCTCTGTGTTCGCACCTTAGGACACATATCCAGATTGGGACACACACATCTGCAAGATGCCAGAAAAAATTGTGCTCTGCGGTTAAACTCATGTATTTGTCAAGACAGCAGGAAGGAGAGAGAATGGTGTTTCCTTGTCATGGATTTCTCCAAAAGCCATGGTAATTCTCCAGCAAAACTCTGTGACAGCAGATACGACTGCCACCCCCAGAAAGATTCCAGGGACTGGACTGCAGTGCCGGTTCCGTTTACAAGAGGCAAGGGAGGCAACCAGGAGCAATAACATAGTTCGTGGATATGTATCCTGAGATAAGAAACCATAAGACCACAGCTGAGTAATACCCAGCTTGCCTATTGCACTTGTCTTCCATGAATGTCAGGGACCTTGAAAAGGTTTTAAGCATGGTTAGCACCATATTAAATACTGATCAGCTGCGTCATGCTGAAGTGAAGTGACTTCAGCAAGATCATGCAGCAGTGGCAAAACCCTGGAATAGAAACCATGAAGAAAAACCTCCCACTCAGAAATCACCACATCGCCTTGTTGACATCAACAACTGCACATTTTTTGGCATGCTGTCATTCTCAACATACCTGTGAGACACAAGGGGATACTTGGAGAGCCTCTTGCTCATTCCATAACACAGACAGAGTTATCTAAAGACATGCGATGCAATGCAATGAGACACCATTTTTTATTTCACTAGACTTGGATGGGGCATTCATTCCTCAGGCTTAGAATGGAGAATGGGGATTGAGGAAGACGTGCCCACCTCACTGAAGAAGCTCGAGTAAGAAGAAAGCAAATTGGATGTTCTGCGAAAGCACAGACGTTGCTTTTATCAGCAACAGCAAATCCCTCTTCTCCAGTTTTATCCAACTGCCAACTGACTCTACTATATGTTTCTTGCTGGTTTTACTCCTTCTGTGAAGATTTTTTATCCTATCTGCCCTTCAAACTAGATTCCTGCATTCATGTCACTTTAGATCTAAACCCAAAATTTGCCCAGAAAGTTCATCTGAACCTGAAGCCTAATGATCACCTTCCTTCGCAGTATTTTATGTATCTGTCAAGATAAACCATAGGTAGGTTTTGATGCATATTTCATGTTGCTTAGAATTATGGTCTGTGCTACAGTGACAAACAAGATCACTTGCCTAATTTTAGTATTGCTCATAAGTTATGATCTGCTGATAACTTCTAGATTTATGTATTGTAAGGCAGGGCACTCTGAAATGAGCAAGTCTCAATTTTAGCAAAAAATTTTTTTTTTCCGTGCAACAAGTCCTTGCTATCCATCAGGGTGTGCTTCAGGATCTGCCAGTGTATTTAGACATACTCTGTTGTTTGGCACAGTAGGGGATGAAAACACTATTTCAGGATTGCTGACACTTTGTCAATGTCAGTGATTTCAGAAGGTAGCTTTGTTCTATATTTTTGATAGACTAAAGATGAATTTTTTAAAAAATGAACAGCAAGAGACACATGGTGAATGGCGAGTTGATAACTGTGAAAAAAGCAGCATCAGCAAGTAACTGGGTCCCCAGCTTTCTAGGGACTTCTGCTATGAAATCTGGCTTCTTGCCTCTTCCCTTCAACTTTTTCCTCTAAAGAGTGATAAAATTGTGCTACTAACTCCTGACACAAGAAGGAAGATAGAAGCTCTGTCCAGACGAGATGGCAGTGCTGCAGCAAATATCTGTCTGTTGGTCTTGTGAAGGAGTAGCCTAGCAGAAAACTTTCATGTGATTTTTTTCCCTGCTACAAAAACAGAGCAAAGATGACTCCATCCGTTTTGCAACTTTATCATTGCAAGACATGATTCTCTGAAAATCCTCAAGAAAACAATGGTTGGTTTAACAAAGTATAAGAACAGGGGTGCTATGAGGAATACACAGGAATTAATGCCTTGGTTCACATGGAATGAGTAAGGAACAGAAGGTGAAGCAAGAAATTGAGGACCTGTCCTATGTCATTTGTGGTCCTTCTGATGGAGACTTTTTCATGTCAATGGTTTGGGTTGGTAGGGACATTAAAGATCATCTAGTTTCAACCCCCCCAACCATGGGCAGGGTTACCACCTATTAGATCAGGTTGCTTAGACCCCCATCCAACCTGGCCTTGAACACTTCCAGGGATGGGGCATCCACAACTTCTTTGGGCCAGTATCTCACCACCCTCACAGTAAATTATTTCTTCCTAATCCCTAATCTAAACCTGCTGCTCTCTTTCAGGTTAAAGCCATCCCCCGCTTGTCCCATCCCTACATGCCCTTGTCAAAAGTCCCCCTCCAGCTCTCTTGTAGCACCTTTAGGCACTGGAAGGTGCTCTAAGGTGTCCCTGGAGCCTTCTCTTTTACAGGCTGCACCGCCAAATTCTCTCAGTCTGTGTCCGTAGAAGAGGTGCTCCAACTCTCTGATCATCTTTGTGGCCTCCTCTGAACCTGCTCTAACAGTTCCATGTCCTTCATGTGCTGAGGACTCCAGACCTGTATGCTGTACTCCAGGTGAAAGTACAATTTTCATTTAGATGTGTTCTTAGACTTGGCAGTTACAGCTGACCTAAGTAAGTTCTCCCTGTATTGTCACTTGGTAGGAGAATTTCTTATTCTGTCCCCAGATTTTTCATGTAACGGGGCAGGATGCTGTCAAGACAGATGCTGAGTTTCACCTGTAGGGTGAAGACACTACAGAGGGTATGTGACACATTTACAGCCAGCATTGTCTGTTAAACAGGTTCCAGGCAGGGTTGTGCAGGTGCGAGATGACATCATAACCAGGGTATGATCAGTCAGTTCCCCATCCCACTTAACATTTTCTAGCTGATGGCTCCATGGGTTGTCATTTTAAAAACTAGTGGAAGACCCTCGTCAATATAGTCCTTTGTGCCCTTCTATGCAGGGGTATCTAGAAAAATCTGCTGACCTCCAGAGAGCAATTTTGACCTAATGCTCTGATATTAAACTGGCAGGTGTGTATTAAAAGCACTAATTTAGTCTGAGATGAATGGGAGGTCAAGTAAGGTCAAATAGTGCCTGCTTGACTTATGTCAAAAAGTTATTCTGCTAATTTTTTTGGTTGATCCTGACTCTTTCCCTGCAAATGACAACGCTGTTATTAATGGTAATTATCCTAGGCTAAGTAATGGGATCATTGCGGAAGGAAGAGCTTTGATGTGTGCAAGTAACATCTAATATGTGGTGTAATAGTGCTCTGTTACTACTCAATAAAAATATATTTCCAGTGATTAAATACAGGAACTGGAACTTCAGTCCCATTAAGTTAATGGCAGAACTCCCAGTAACTAGAATGGGATGAGCAGTACTCACTTTTTATAAAAATCCACTAATTTCACCATTTTTTACATTTGAGTAAGCCAAAGGAAATGTCAGTCTGCCACTGCCAAAGACCTTATCTATTCTTTTCTACAATTTTTGTCTTCTCTGTCCTCAGTTTTTAAGAATCAGATCTCTGTCTTTGTCACTCCATCTTACCATCACTGAGCCATGCTGCTCAACAGACACGTACCATGTTACTTAAGCAACACAAACTTTGCTTCAGATTCTTAGATTGGGTCAGAAATTGCACCCGCTTCTTTGACATTATACTGTTTTAAATATAATAAATAAATAAAGCTAGTATTGACCCAGAACAAGGGCATGCACTCATGCTTTTACATCCATTTAAATAAATCTCTTCATCTTAACCTCAACAGTTTAAAGACAGATGCCTTGTCTTTCCAACCAATCTTTTTTTAAGATATGTAATGCAAAGATGTATATTTGGGATTCAAAATATCCACTCTTTTGACTGGAACAAAAGGTCTAATTAGAAAAAATTGTTGGGGGAAAACACCTCCACAAGTCCCTTTCTAGTCAAGCCGTTCTATGACTATAAAATATTTGGAAATTCCAACTGAATTTCTCCTACACAAGTGCAGGTTGACACTGCTGGATGCACGAGTTGCATAACTCAGCTGGGATACCCCTACCATTCCTTATGTATTTTGGACAACCCACTCACATGTTAACAGTAAGTCTAATGCATACGGTAGATACTAGACTTACTCGACAAATCTATGTATCAGCACAGGTGTGGTAGATGTCAAGGTTCCCTAATACTTCAGTCCTATAACACATGGATTTCCTATAGCATAGAATCATAAAATATTTTGGTTGGAAGGGGTCTTAGAGACTATATAATTCCAGCCTCCTTGCCCATGGGGAGGGACACCTTCCTGGCCTTGAACACTTCCAGGGATGGGGCAGCCACAACTTCTTTGGGCGACCTGTGCCAGTGTCTCACCAGCCCCACAGGAAAGAATTTTTTCCTAATACCAAATGTCATCCTGCCCTCTGTCAGTTTGAAGCCTTTCCCTTTTGTGCTGTCACTTCATGCGCTTATTCAGAAGTCCCTCTCCAGCACTCTCACAGCCCCTTTAGGTACTGGATGATAATCCAGGTCTTCCCGGAGCCTTCTCTTCTTCAGGCTGAACAAGCTTAACTCTCTCAACCTGTTTTCATATCCACCAGGTACAACCAGCAATTCTGAAATGGGTGGGGTGGGTTGAGTTTCCATGTGTGCAGGCCTAAGTAAGCCTACACGGAGTAAAAATACCCCGGAAAGAAAGTTCAGCCTTGAGAAAACTTTCACGTTAGTCAGCAGAGCTCTAAACACAGCCACATCTTTTGCTCTGTCTATAGAGCTTGCCTGATACTTTCTGTTGCATAGTGCATAAATAATGTTGCGCTTCTATTCGCTGTCCGCATTGATCCACACTGGCTTTTACAACTTCATCTTGGGTGACCCTGCCGTCAGAGGTAAGACCTGTCTGTAGAAGAGCTGAAGACCCAGAGTGTCTTCAAAACTTTAAGCAAAGTTTACTATGTTGTGACTGTCACCGTGATCTGCCCAAGTGCCCTTGGTGAATTGCTCAGGTAGGGTTTTTTTTAACCTGAGAGGCCCCAGCAGAACCAGAATCACTTCACACAGAGTTCTTTTAATCTTCCTTCCTGCATCAATTCCTCCAAATCCTTTATCTTGCCTGAAAGGAGATTATTGTCTTGCAAAAAAAAAAAAAAAATTAAAAAAAAATAGGGCATTTCATCTAGTATATCTTAATTGCCATAACATTTAAAGAAGATACATGATTCCCTTAATTCAAAAGGCTAATGAATCATTTTTAATCATACAAAAATGTCATGTCCTATGGTGGTAAGCCGCCTAGAAAACCCAGGAGAAGTTGGTAGGCATATGCTGGCTTGTTCTTTCCGTGGCGTGAAAAAAATGCATCAGCCTGCTGCTGGCTCCTGACTGCACATGCCAGTCTTAACTTTGGAAAAGTATTCACTTTCTCCTCGACTCATTCCTCTCTCTTTGTCCTTTGATTGCAGATTCCAGATGGGTTTGGTAGCCAGTAATTACTTTTATAACTAGAACTCACTTGCAATGCATCAGGTTAATGTTAATGGCATTCTGTACAGGCACTCATAATCTTCTCCAACTTCTCTCTCATGCCAATGTAATTGTATTTCCTTAATACTAACCAAACAGTGATCTCTTATCTTCTTTTCTTTTTTTTTGACAGCGCATATGTGGGAAGGAACAATTTACATTTTTCCAGGCTCTCTCGCTCTCCTTCGCTATGTTTATTAAATCTGTATCTGTTACTTTTATGTCTTAGTGCCAATGGATTTTTCTTCTAATTACAGCAATCTGATTTCAGTTTATTTAAATGCTGATTTATGTTTATGCTATCCCCTGGTATCAATTTCATTCCAACTAGATCCCAGTGTAACTTAATTACTTGTAGTCTTGTGATTCCAAACTAATGCTAATTAAAACAGTTTTATTACTGGAAGGTATTAAAGATTAACCCCTCCACTGTTCTGTAGGAAAGAAAGTAAAGTGAAGGTGAGGAAATAGAAGGTTTACAAAACCAGAGAAAAGAGTGCATAGGAATGTCCACTACATCTGTTTTGTTTGATCACACAATGTGCTGTAGTTGCCCAAGGTTCACAGCGTGGTTGCATTGCCTGGTCTGGAGATCTCTTCCTGTTCTCACCCCCCACTGTTTCCTCTTCTTTAAACCTGTCTGGGTGCAAGAGTTGCAGACGATGAAGGTGCACACCTACTGGTGGCCAGCCTCTCCTCTCTTCATGTCCCCATGTCCCTCTTCCTCCCCCTCTGCCACACCTCTCCATACCTCCTCTCAGTTCTATCTCACCTTCCCTCCATCCTCCTCTTCATCACACATCCCACTCTTTGTCATTCTCTCAAATCACATACTAGTTCACATTCAAGAAAAACTGTGTTTTAATCCAATCATCCTCCCTGTATGCTTAGCATGGATGGAGATCTCTGTCAGTACATTGTTCACTGCTGTTCTATTGTGTCCAGCAGAAGATGAAGCCGAAGCATTGATCAGCCTAAGCTCTTAATAGCAAGTGCTTTGCAACCAAAGAGAGATCAATCCTCATGAAGGTGTCTTGGGGTGAGTTTAAATTAGATGTTAGGAAAAGTTTCTTCACCCAGAGAATAGCTTGGCACTGGAACAGGCTCCCCAGGGAAGTGGTCACAACACCAAGCCTGGTGTTCAAGAGTTCAAGAAGCATTTGGACAATGCTCTCAGGCACATGGTGTGCTTCTTGGGGCTGTCCTGTGCAGGGCCAATAGTTGGACTCAATGATCCTTGTGTCTCCCTTCCAGGATATTCTATGAAGGTTTTTTTTCTCTGTGGATTTGAGACGATACGTACTGAGCGATAACCCAATATATTGCTACGAGTCTTCAAGCAAACTAGAGGAGTTAGTAGGCTGGTAAAGCACCAGCTGAGTGCAATTATCTCCTGTGCAGTGCTTGTAAACTTTGCCTGCCTCTTCGATGCTTCCCATAAATCCCTCTGACTGCAGCATACCACTGTGGCTTCCCAAAATCCCTCCCCGTCTCAGACAGAGCTTTATTTTCCTCCACCTTACTCCTAAGTTCACATTTGCAGAAATGGTAATAAACTAACTCAGTTATTTTAAGAAAATCCCCAATTCCTTACTCTTTAATACTAAACCAACTCCACATATATCTTTACAGGCTTACATATGCACATGCATGCAAATGGCCACAGTATTGTACTCAGGTGTTTGGCTTTCCAGCATAGTTTTTTTGGTTGGTTGCCAGGTAACTGGAACACTTCTGATACACATGTGCAGAAGACATACTTAATTGTTTTTCCCGTGCACCCAAATTAGGAGCCGGCGAAGGCTACTGTTATTTCTGCTGATGAGAAAGTGACATCTGTGGGAACACAGAAAGCTACAGAGTGTGTCTGTCTGGGGCTAATTGATTTATAAAACTTGCCGACAGACAGATGTGAACAAACAATTCTGACAAACAACATGATTATAAATTAGCTTCTTCTTTTTATAGGAGGTAGGCTAAAAACACACAGCAAGGATAAGTAATGGGTGCAGGAGACATGTTATTTATTTTCTGCATCCAGTGAAGCAGTGATTGTACTCTTGTTCTGTGGGCTGGTTTCCTATCGGAGTCTGGGAGCAGGGGAAAAAGAGCTGAAGAATGAGGATGATCTCTACAAAATGGGAAGCATATTGCAGTATCACAGAAAAAGATGTAAATATGATCTCTCTGAGCTCTCTGTCTAAATTTGTGGGTTTTAGCTGAAGTGGATAGGTCTGATTGTTATTAAGTATGGTCTGATTGTTATTAAGTATTTTTGTCCTGTTTTACTTAATGAAATTCACTCCTACACAGACCAAGCAACTTAATTTCAGGATCTGTGCTTTAGAGGAGAAGGGAGTGTGAACTTCATCGCATTGCTTTGATAAGTAAATAGAGTTCTGCAATTCCTTTGAGTTGTCTTTTAAATCAGTGAAAAACAGGACTGGTTTCCCCAGGAGAAGAAGGGAGAGTGTGCAGGGAGGGGTGAGTCTATCAGACAGCTGAAGTCCTCTGTGTGGTTATGTGGATGCTGAAACTACTCTCTAAAATAACTCAGTTCTTTCCTCAGTGTCCCAGAAGAAGATTACAGGAAAAAAGAAATAGAAAAAAAATCCCACCTCTTCGTACCTGCGTGAAAGGAAAAGAGTTCCACGTACTATTGTCTAGATGAGAATTTCACTTCATTTTCCCATATATAAGCAGGAGGCAATAAGAAATAGAATTGACATTAACTTGGCTCCAAGTAGTTGAAATGAAGTTTTAAAAAGTATTAAACGTATCACAGACATTCACAACAAAGATTACATTATCTAAAGTCATTGGTAAAGCAAATGAAGAAATTTAAAATAAAAGTAAATAGGAATCTTCTCATCATCCCTCAAGCTCCCAGCATCCCTATCTGCCTCTCTCTGGGCTCTGCTGGTCCCATTACCAAGCATGAGGCAGCAACAACAGGGACTAGCAGAGAGGAGTATGCTGTGTATGCCTGTATTTTATAGAGGGAAAGCTTGCCATCCATCATCACAGTTCCAGAGGGAGAGGCAATCCTGAATCTTTCCTCTACAATGCTTTCCACCACAACACAAAGAAATCTCAGTGAGAGAGAGGGCACACAAGTGCTAAGTGCACCAGCACAAGGGTAGAAATGGAAAAAAAAAAAAGTCAGAAAAGTCATTACTCATCAGTCTTCAGATTTACAGCCGTCAGGGTCTGGGAGGGTGGGAGCTCAGCACAGGCAGCAGCAGCAGACACTGCTGCTCCTCAGCTAAGGCATGACCTTCCCTGACTGCCCAGCCCTGGGTATGCAGATGATGGGAGAAGGGCAGGGAAAGTTCCTGCTGCTCAGTTCTTGGGGTGCTGCCCTTGTACAGCTGCCTTGTACAATTCAGAGCAGCAGCACTCAGCACTGGATCTGTGAAGGGCAGTGAGCAGCCAGAAGCAATTCTGGCAGCCAGGGCGGGATTTTTCAGGATGAGAGCTGAGTGCAATCAAGGAGATGTAGGCAAAGCATTCCCCAGACCTGTGGTTTCTGGGAACAGGTGGATACAGACGCAGACCCCTGCAGGCAGAGGCTTGCTGGATTCATGGGGGTTCATGGTGTTTGCCCTGCTGAGGGTCCATGGTGCAATGAGGTTTTAGCGCTGAGGGCCCTGTTAACCAGGGCCCTGTTAACCGTCACTGGCATCCAGCAGAACCTGGTATGAGCAAGATGAAATACAAGCAAATTGAAGTCCCAACTCATGCAGACACTCCAGTCTAGGCTGAAATCTTGGCAGACAGGACATGCCAGTGGGACACAGGACTTCGAGTAGTCCTGGGAAGATGATGTTAATTATTCCTGTCATTAAGAACAGCAGGAAATGAGTCTTTGAGAGAAGCTTGTCTCACATACAGACATACACACACGCACCCAGCCACAAGCCAAGGCAGGCTTTAGGAGAAAGGGTTGTTGCTCAGTGTAAAGGAAACTAAGTCAATATTATCTTTTAATAACAAATCCAAAACGAGGCAAGCTGTCCCAAAGAATGAGCCAAGAGAAAACATGATTCACAGGAGTATGACAGATCAAGGGGCCTCAGTTGAACAAATTAGCGTGTGCAAATATTTGGGCTGATGAGCTTGATGGAGATTTAAATTGTAGAGACCACATTAACAACTGACATCCCAAACTAGAGTTGCATAAAAAAGAACCTTCCCCAGCCCAGGTATTGTTTTTCCTGCCTTGTTTTCTTTCACTTAGTAGAAAACATTTTTCCTTCATGCTGTGAGAAACAACCTTTTTTTCATCCCTGTACTTGCTCTCACTTTTCTGATGACTGCTCTGAGTTTAATAAGCTGCTGTCAGACATGTGCAGTTAAAGCTTGGGGTTGTGTTTCTGTTTTCTCTTGTTCTTGCACAACACAATTCCAGTGGTGTTGCTTTTACAAGGCATGATGCAGCTCCTCACAGGAACAGTGCAAGACAAAACCAAGGTGTTTATGGAGCGCTGAAGCATCCCTCCCCTGTTGTGGGACATATGTGCAAGGAGAAGATCTCCTGTAGTCCCTCTTCACCTTAAACCCATCTGTGTTTTTCCAAAGTGCTCTCTGAATAAACAGGGCAGGAAGAATTATGTTTTATGCATGTGGAAATTGCACAAGTTACCTTTTTTTTTCCTATAGAATCATAAAAAGGCTTGGGTTGGAAGGTAGGTTAAAGATCATCCAGTTCCAACCTCTCTGCTGTTGGCACAAATGCCACCCACTAGATCAGACTGTCCTATCCAACCTGGTCTTGAACATTTCATATATTTTCATTTTTCGTGTTTTTGTGTGTATAATAGAATTAATGCTAGGATCATCTGAATAGAAGGCAAATTTTACACCCAAAGAGAAAAGGAGAGACTGAGAGAAACTAATTGTTCTGCTTTGATTTGGTTCTTGATCCCAAGAAGAGAGAACAAGAAGCACAATCGTGTTCTTATATGGCCACTTTGGTCTTACTTTTTACTGCCACAAAAGCAAGGAAAAAAAAATGCAGGAAATTCCTGTGCTCCAGGGTACGGTGAAGTCACAACTTTCAGGAGTGAATTACCCTGCTAATGTCATAGTGCCTGCTACACGTCAGTTAGAGCAAGGCAGCAAGGCTCTTGCTTTTGTACTTATTATGCTTATTTCAATTGCTATTCACAGTCTGAAGCCTCACTTCCCTGCCATTTTATACTGATCACTGTGCTAGACTGAGGAAAAGCTTATGACCATATGGTAGCATTTGGCTGCTCACCCATTCTCAGGATTTCACCCAGTTCTCATTGACTTTCAATGGCATCTGGATGACTAATTGCCACAGGCATCTCTCAAAGCCTCAGCTGCAGTACCCCAAGATATGCAGGCTACTTTAAAGTCTAACCACACAAAACAACAGGTGCCTGCCTCCAGGCGCTTGCACCTATGGTTAGATGTTTATCCTTAAGTGGCAAAGATAAGTCAAGCAAGGCAGAGTGGTTATGGCAAGTCGAAGGCCACAATGTGTAGCTGGAAGTTTCAGGAAGAGCTGGGCTAGTCCAATGAACATTATCATCCCCCTTGCAGTGACCATCACCAGAGGTAGCAGGAAAGGTGCTGAGCAGCCTGTGCCTTGAGGTGCAGGATTTATTTTATTCTATGCCACTGATGTCCAGTAGACCCTCTCCCAGGTCATTTAACCCCTGTGCCATTATTTTTCTCTATTAGGTCACAGAGTGTTGAGAACAGGAAACATCTTCCGTTATCTGTGCACAAAGGAGTTTGTCTTGGAGATTCTGGCATTGGCTGGAATCTGACCTGGAAAAACTCTAGGAGAAATAATAGCAGCAAGTATTTCTGTGTCCTCAGAAGAATTGTGTGGACTTGTCTGCACTATGTGAGCTGATAGTACCCACTTAACTGACCTGTGAAAGTGGCTGTACTTAGTTTTGCCAAGCTTTTTTTCTTCACAGCCCCCAGTTTCTGCAGGGCCAAGGAAATCTTTTTGAACAAGATGATTCAGAACAGAGGAAAACAGCATGTCGCGTAAACAACTATGTAAGGCAGGAAAAATAAAAAAGAAACCTCCTCTATCCTAAACAACAGCAAGACCATTGCAGAGGTCAGAATGGTCAGGGCAGTAAAAAGTTTCTGAAAATGTATGTGCTGCTGTTGAATTGCTTTGCCCTTGTCTCCAGAGCTTCTCAGGGAATTTTATTCAATCTCAAGTTTTATGAAGATGAGCCCAATGAAGATTTGGTCTGCAGGATTTCTGGCTGTAGTCTGAAATGCTGCTCAGGATATCTTTAAAGATTTAAAAGGAATTTAGCTTTAGTGTTGTTTGCGTGTGATTGTTGTTGGGTTTTTTTCCAAACCACAGAATTGCTGAGAGGTTTTATACCTTTTCTATTTTCTGCCTTCAAAGACTACAGATAGACTCATCACCTAATTATTTTGTTTCCATCTTGTAAACAAGATCTGGGGAATAAGATAGCAAAGAACGTATTTCTGGTTGTATTTACAACATGCCTACACTGAAAGAAGTTATACATAACAAAATTTCATTTCAATTTCCTGTAACAGGGCACCCTGTGAAATGGGAAAGAGAAAAGAGGAGACGCTGTTAGACGCAGCCTGTTCTGTGTAGTTCTACCCTGCTCCAAAGAGCTGCTAAATGGAAAATTTCAGTTTCAAAAAACCTTTATTGATATATTTAGTAATATTAATAAATTATTCAAATAGAAAAAGAACAAAAGTTCCCATGAAAATATACACAGATGTTATTTAAGCAGTCTTTGCCTGGAATATAAGAAAGCCAGGTTTCTCACTTCTAGAAATCTGAAAAATGAGTTGACTATGAAGCACACAAAAAAGGTTCTCTAACTGTTTTTTTTATTTATTTCATCTTTCTTTTCCAAGTTCACTCAGAACCAAAAAAAGTAAACGTTTAAACTGCCATTTTTACAGTTAGGTTTTAACAATTCTTGCTTGCAGTGTAATTTTAGTTAGCTGTGCTCCTTCAAAAACAGCTGGAATAATGGCCTATTTGCATGTGTGTTCAGAATATAATATATAACATGTAATATACCATATATAGTATGTTATATACATCATATATCCTATAAATAAATAAAAAATAAAATAGGAAGTAAAATAATAACCCTCTGCAATATTTTCCCCCTTCATTTCATAGTCTGGAAGCCATCTTATGAGCTTGAGAGAGCCTCTGTGGAGATCATGGGTTGAAGTAGACATATATTCTTAAGGTAAATACTGATCTTTAGGTACAGAGTTCCAGGAGTGTCTAAGGAGATTGGTGATAACATCCTGTGCAGTGCAAAGATGTGAATATTCTAAATTAAAAAAAAAAGTTCTTCCCATAATCAAATGCTAAATAAAGCATTACCACAGCCAAAGTTACATTTTTTACTATGGCAGGTTGTATATATCAAGAAAAGTGGGGGATATAAATAAAACCTCCCTCATTAGAACTGCAGCCTGAGGATGGGAGCGGTGTAAGCACTGCCATGTGTTTCCTGAGATTTGCAAAACCAGAAAATGCATAAGTGACACAAATCAAGGCAAGTCTATGAAGCACTTTAGAGTCTACTTAATATTTTGGTTTTCCTTAGTAAGTATTCTCCCTTAAATGTCTGACTTCTGGTAGGAAAGTGCAAATGGTGGTGTTTGCCCTTGCTGCTCTAGACTTGCATGCAAGAAAGTGCCTGAGTCCTCATTTGGCAAGAAAGAAAAGGTCATCCTGATTTCAAAGGAAATCTCTCGATACTGGGGCATCTTTAAGGTCTTAAAGATACCCATGGGATTCCAGCACACATTTAAACCTGTGCCTATACATTATTTCTGAAGCGGGCCCAACAGCCCAATTGAAGCTTTCAAAAAGTCTCCAGTCCTTACAGACCTCAGGCTGTGCTTTCCCATTATCTCTCACCATCTTTTCTTGAGATTTTGGCAGCGATCTGTGTGTTAGTACTGACTTCGAGCAGGATGAGAAATCACCCACAATGGAAATGCTATGAGTTTGCAGTGCCCAGCTGTGCTGGGGATTTCTGCTGTCCCAGTTTTCCCTCTATACAGAGGATGTGGAGGCATCAAGGCTTATGGAGAGCCTCCCCTCTGAAGTCTTCCACAAGCATTTGCACCTCCATGGAACTCAAATCCACACATCAGCCAACAACCTTTGCCTTTTCTTCATATAAAGTCTATAGAGTGTCATGGATTTCTGAATAAATGGTGTTCCTGTAGCTTCTCCTCCAACAATTTCTTTTTGCTTATAAATTTTAAGCTCAGCTTCGATTTCGTTAAATGCACAGATGAGCTGCTGGACTCTGATGAAGGCTGAGCATGGAAATATATTTCCATGCTTTCACTGGTCATTTCACCCAAAGGTGATGTCTTTCAAGGCTGAAAGGAATTCATCAAAGAAAAAGGTGATAGAGGAAGTCAGCCTCTTCTCACTGCCTGCTGCCAGCCCAGGGAGAAGTGAAATGAGCTGTCAGAGCTCAAAGGGAGTGTGAGAGGGAGACATGCCTGTAGTTCACGGTGCACCTCCTCCCTTGAGCCTCAGGAGGACATTTTGATGGTGCAGTAATCAGAAGGATGAATTCCCTGGTGCTCTGAACACACC
This sequence comes from Rhagologus leucostigma, assembly GCA_013397725.1. NCBI lineage: Eukaryota > Metazoa > Chordata > Aves > Passeriformes > Rhagologus > Rhagologus leucostigma. The sequence goes on from VZTD01001756.1 coordinate 844,328, forward strand.
GCCAAAAGGCAAAGCCTTCCATTTGCTGCCAAACCCTGATGTGAGTGGCGCTCGTGCAATGACAAATCTTACAGAACCCCATGTGTGTACAAGGGAACCAACCCCCAACGTCTTTCTCACTGGTGCTGGGTAATCTCCCATCCCACGGCAGGGTCTGAGTGTAGCACAGGACCTTCACTGGCAATAGCACTTTAATTAATAATGAATTGCTTGCCACAAAGGCCACCAACCTATGTCAACCCAGATCCCAAGGCTGCAATTTATATAGTCCTTGATGCTCTGGAGACTCCCGCCTTGGCTCAGAAGACAGGTCCCTTGCTCTTCAAGGCAAGCTTCCTTGACTGCTTAACATTCCTTGTTCACCAGCAGCGAGCTTTGATAATAAAATAAAATTAATAAAATCAGAATCACAGAATGCTTCAGGTTGGAAGGGGCCTTAAATTTCATCTATTTGCAACCTCCCTGCCATGGACAGGGACCCTTTTAGCAAGAGAAGCCTTAGGGTAAAACTGATCACTTGTAAACGTACTAAAGAAGTGTTTCAGAGTAAAGAGCACTTCACTCCGAAAGAAGCAAGGAAGCATGTATTTATGCTTTAAAATCAAGGGAAATAAGGATAGAAAGTTAAAATGAAATAGAAGCTAGAAAAGCTAAAAGGAATGATTTTTTTTTCCCCAAGAAATCACTAGTTGAAAATTTCATGGACAATACACCACTTGAATAATGAATAAAGCAGACTGGTTTAAATGCAGTGAAATTGCCCTCTCCTCAGCTTTCTTTTAATCTTTTGTGGCCCTACAAGGAGCCTTAGAAGAGGCAGCCCTGTGACATGATAATCCAGCCTCCTCCAGCAGCGGAGCTTAATCAGTCTGTAAGACCTGAAGCCATTATGTTACATTTTCAAGCAGGAGACTCAAATTCCCTTTTTCGTGGCTAAACATTTGTTGGTTTTACACCTACTGAATTAAAACATAGAAAACCCCCCAACAAAACCAACATTAACCACAAACAACTTAAATGACTAAATCCACATTGCTAATAGTTCTTTAATTGCTAACCTGAAGGTCCATAGCAGTCTTGATTGTCACTCAAGTTATTTTATAAATGCATGTTGATTTTGAAATTGTAATGGTGCTGAATTAGCAAATGGATTAAGAACGGCAGAAGAGTTTTCTGTGTCAGGGGGCCCTACATTATGAATGATAAGGTTTCCCATCTGTGTAACTCCTGGGATTGCAAAACATTTACGAAAAATTAATTTCTCATCACTCAGAACACCCTAGGAAGTAATCAGATGTTCGTGTTTCACAGAAGTTAAAACCACAGCCTTAACAAACTCAACGGCTTGTGTGCATCCTGCCTCAAGGTCCACTGCAGCATTAAGGCCAGGAAAGCTGATTTTAATAGAAATTGATAGACACATATTTTTCCATGGGGCTGTGTCCTGTAATTAGGTTTGGTGTGTCTAGAAATGAGCAGGCTCCAGCTGGAGTCATGCTTTCAGCCTCTCCTGGGATTCCACACTTCTCCCTTGCAAGTGGTGAGCTCTTCCTGAGCCCTCCTGGCTTAGACTGTCCAGAGGGTCACCTTCACTGCAGGACCCAAACAACCTTTGGGACTGTTATTTGACTGAGAAGTGGTAGCAGAGGCATTGACAAAAAGAGAAAGAGAATCATGGAGTCATGTAGGTTGGAAAAGATTTCTAAGATCAAGTCCAACCGTTAACCCTGCACTGCCAAGTCCACCAGTAAACCATGTCCGTGAGGGCCACATTACTAAAGTGAGGACAGTGAGATTACATTAACCTAATTTTTGGAAAAAGAAGCCTAAGCCCATATTTTTTGCTTTTTATCTGTGCATTGCACAAATCTTGGTAATTCTTATTTTTTTAAATTTTTTCCTGGTGCAACCAGATAGACTATAAGAGTAGAGTGTGGTCCTTGGCAGAGGACTCTAGTGATTGGGAAAGGCTTTGACTGGTTAGACTTCCCTGCAACAGCAGAGATTTACTGTATTTCTCCCTTAGTGTAAACAGCTTTCAAAAGAACTGAAATAAGCTTTAAACGCTCCTCTTGCTCTTTTTCTTAATCAAATGGTACTAAAGAAATCAGGACAAAGCATGCACAGTTAGAAACTGATTTTCCTTTAATGAATGAAAAAATAAACAAGTTGAGAGTGCACCTTCAAGGAACCAGCTTGACATTACTTGAAATGATATTGCAGAGAGTAGAACCAAATTCTGGCACTAGTTTGTTTATCTATACATTGAATATTTGGTCATCTCCTTATTCTGCCTTACAGAGATGAAGGAACTCCAGTGGCACCAAGCCAGCTATATGCACTAGAAAAGCGTCCAAGCAGCCATGTTATTATTTAACCATCTCCTATTAGAGAATATTGTCCCACTGTTGAAGTGTACTTTTGGTCAGCCTGGTATAGATGGAAAAGTAGATTTCCATACATTAAGGGTTTACCTGAAGCTCGTCAGAATTAGATCATAATTCTTAGGAAAAATTTCTTTTTCGAAAGGGTTGTCAAGCACTGGAACAGGCTTCCCAGAGAAGTGGTGCAGTCACCATCCCTGGAGATTTTTAAAAGACTGGTGGATGTGGCGTTTTAGAACATGGTTTAGTGGTGGACTTGGCAGTGCCAGGTTAATGGTTGTACTTGGTGGTCTTAGAGTTTTTTTCCAGCCTAAACATTTTGTGATTATATGATTCCAAGATATTTACAGGGTTAAAAGTCTCCTCTGGAGAAGCCAACAGCTGATGAATATATTAGCTTAACTCAACTCCATTTCCCTCCTGACTGTGCAAAAAGGAGCTACACCAGCATGCCCAAAACGGGAATCAATTACTCCTCCTTCTTATGCTGCTAAATATTCAGATCCTGTTGGTGCATCTCCTCCTGTTTGGCTCCAGTTCTCTAGCAGGTTAGCAACGAAATCAGATGTAAATCACATAGGTGATTCCTCAGCGGGAGGACGGAGCTGTGGCTGCCAAGGAGGAGGCAGGCTGCCTTTGTGTTTCTCAGAGTCACACAGCACTTAGCCACACGGTTCCCATTGACTTTCAAATGGGAAATATGTAGATGCAAGTAAGAGTTATGGAAATGTAGCCTTTCACTGTATCATTAGTTTTTTTGTTTCCACATGGCAGAAACTCGTGATTTATTTTGAATATTTAAACTGTGTCAGTGCAAGTGCATCTTTTTTTTTTTTTTGGGGGGGGGGCTCTTTCGGTAACTGTGAAATAAGCAACCCCAACAGTTTGGCATGGCAGCATAAAGAAGCTAACATAGCTGAAGAGCGTTGTGAAGGGGTCTATTTTGCATATCATCTAATCTAATTGCAACGTATGTAGTGTCCTTATAGTTAAAGTACAGGAATATGGAGGTGGTCACCTGGGTTGTGTTCCTCTCAGCTGGACAAATCAATTAGTCTATATGCATCATCATTAAAGTAGAAATAATACTTTAATCACATGGAAGTTTTAAGCCTTTTTCAAGGCTTGAGGAGTGCTCTTATATTTTTGGATTCAGCATAACATACTATCTAGGCCGTATACAGATATCAGCAAGCTTGAGACTATTATAGTTGCTTCACTCACACCATCCCACTAAACATATTTTATTGCCACTTATGTGTGTGGTTTAAGACTGGGCTACATGGGACACAAGTCAGCAAGATTTCCTGTCCTCATGGGTCCTCTACACCGAAGAAAACTAGAAATTAACTCCACTAAATGCAAAGCTACATCCAGTTTCAAACTGAAACTGAGCTGCAGCAATATCTTTTTTTTTTATCTCCTGAAAATCTTATCCAGTCCTGAACATTTAGATTTAGCAGAATCCCTCACCTGATGGTTTGATTTGTCTTGCTCCAGCCAGCAAAGCAGTTGAGCTACTTAGCAATTCTGCTGAAATGACTGCTGAAAAGCACAGGCAGGTGTGTCTCTCTGAATCATGTACTTATCACAAGAACTTCAGGGGCTACCAGATGATCTGACCAAGGAGCTAAGAGGGATCATTTCTCTTAACTAAGCTTTTCTCAGAGGAAAATGGCTATTTGCATATTTTACCAGAAGTATCAGGCTTTTATTAGTTATAAGGAAGCATAATGCTATCTGCCTATATATTATCCTTCCAGAAGTACCTATCTATACCTTGTTTTACTATTCAGGACACTTCGTTGAAGCCTCTACCCTTGTGGAGAGCTAGAAATTACTGACCTCATCCTTTTCTCAATTAAGTGACATAAATCATGAGCAGTTTCACCTAAACCAGTGAAATTTAAGTGATGTAAAACTGGTGGGGAAAGACAAGAGGGCCCTTGATTCTCATAGTTCTGTCTTTAAAACACTCAGTCCAAGAGCCTTCAACATACAGCCCCTCTCTACTACAGATTGCATTCCAACAGGAATCTGGCACAGAGTATTTGCAAAGAGTGGGGCTAAACTGTTGGGGTTTGTTTGTTTGTTTGTTTTTAATGGAACAGAGCTAAATACTAATATACTGGCACAGGCTGCCTGCGGAAGTGGTTGATTCACCATCCTTGGAGAGGTTTAAAAGATGTGTAGATGTGGTGCTTAGGGACGTGGTTTAGTGGGGGATGACACATTTAGTGTTAGGTTAATTGTTGGACTGGGTGATCTTAGAGGTCTTTTCCAACTCAAATGATTCTATGGTTTTAAATGCAGCACATAACACAATCTTCCCAATAGGCATCTATTAATCATGGAATAAAAGATGATCAGCTGCTTCATAAGTGGGATAGCTTGAAAACAGAAGTGTGCCAAATAATTTACTACGCACACTCTCCAAGTTTACAGTAACTCAGTAGAGCTAAAACTTTGGAAAAACAGGTGGGTGAAACAGTTTGCAAAAAAACCAGACAGTTTTGTAACAATCTGAACTATTATCTAACCTGTCTGGTTGAAAGGCTTGGGACAGACTATAAAAAGAGAGTGCAGTTACAGAAGAGGAATGAAATGAATACAGTTTGTTTGTTGGGAGGATCCTTTCTTCCTGAAGCCTTTGCAAAAAAAGGAATTTGTGCTGACGTTGACCTGCTTTTTGGGGGGATCTTGTATTTCTTTACTTCACAGGTTCCCAGAGGCTTTTGTGTGGCATTAATATTAGTAATGACTGAACCTCTTTCCCTAATAAGATATAATGGAGGTGAAAATGAATTTCTATGGCTTCTGCAAGGAAAAAGCACTATGTTCAGATCCTGAAAATTCAGCTGTGTGTTCTTCTGCAGACATTGGAGAAATTGACAATGTGTATGTGAGAAGCTGGACAAGTGGGGGGGACGAAGGCCTGGGAGAAATGACTGCACAGCCCCTGTTCCCACATGTGCCTGAGACTCAAGGTGTTTATTGCCCTTGCTATCAATAAAAGGCTTTTCAAAACTTTTTTTCCAGAACATGTCTTCACCAATTTTTTCATTTCTTTCACTCATTTTTTTTGGAATCCCTGCCAAGCTCCTTTCTTAAGGATATATCAGGAAGTTCTTCACAGACAATTTTTTTCAGAAAAAGTAAAATACCGGCATGTTGGCAGCAATTTTGGTTACCTAGAACCAAAGGTGCTGAAACTGCAGGAAGGAAGGGGAAGAACCAGTTTTTAAGCTAGGAAATACTACAAACTTAATCAAAAGGTTTGCAGGCACATAACCGAACTCCATCTCTGTGTATGTGTTTTGTCATCCCAAACTGGTGAGGAAGATGAAACCAGTGTTCACAATCTGGTCTTGCAGGTGCAGTGTGAGGGTTTCATCCTTGTGATCTCCAATTGCTCTTCACCCTTTCTTTCAGTCTTTATTCTCCCTTCCCCTGATGATGACAAACAGGGGCACAAAGAAACAGGGAAGAACAGAGTGAAGTGCTTCTTTCCAGCAGCCACTCGAATTTCAAGCAGAATACTGAAAGAACCAGTACAAAGGACCAGAGCTGTTGTTTTTTTCCCCTGCTTGCTCCTTGTTAAGCTTCACAGCTCAACAGGTGCCCTACTTTGAAAGAGAAAAGGCAACAAAAACATACACTCACTTTTCTAACTTGTTAATTAACCTTTTTGCTTTCCCTATCTACATTTCTCTCCTCGAGTGCTCTCTTCCCTAATATTGCCTTTTGTGAGACAAGATGGTGGAAGATGAGACAAAATGGCAGAGGGATGAACTACCAGTAACTGGGAATCTTTTCAAGCAAAACATGTTCAGAGCATATGCAAAGGTGCTGCCTCCCTTCTTAGATCATTCCCTTGGCAGCAGGATGTGATAGGCAAAATTAAACCAATATTCAGAGATTTTCAGCTGCAGATCTCAAGAATTGGCAAGGTTTTTATTGTTGTTTTCCAAATGGGAAAGAGACAGGGAATTTGAGAACATATGGTGATAGAATAATGAATGGGTAAACAGATGCCTTCTGGGCCCTGTCCTTCATTGAACCTAAAGGCAATTAACAATCATAGATTCAGTATTATAATAGTAGATACTGACCATGATTTCATGACCAGAAAGTAGCTATTGCAAAGGTCTTCAGCCTCCTTCTCTCAAAGCTGATGTACAAAAGTAAAGTTTGGAAAACATAAACCAAAACTCAGCACTGGGTTTTGCCATTTTGCTACCCAATGTGTTCCCATTCACTCCTGTTGCACTAAGATCAAACAAATCATGGAATAGAGAGGTCAAAACTCAGTTTTACCACCAAAAGCATCTCTTATCTGCAGATGTCCCATTCACTAGCAAGCTGCAATTCTAAAAATATATCTATAAAGACAATAACAGATACAAGAATCTTCTTGTTTACTGGGATATTCTTCTGACCCTGAGGCCATTCACAATCCCATTAATCTAAACTTTGGAAATATATTATGTATTTAATTTATCTGAGAACAAAATAATGAGCAGTATCCCAGCAAGTATTTGGTTACCTCCTCATCTGTTTACCATGCGGGGACACATGGAAGAAGATCTGTTGCTGAAAAAGATACTTCCTTTTATTACACTGGTTGCCAGCACCCCTGAAGTTTAAAAAAATTAAAAAATGGGAAAAGTAATTAAAGCACGCTAGGCCTAATTACTTTTCTGCCTGCTTCGGCAGTGTTTTGGAGGGGAGAAATCAGTACTTCAAACCCCCATGTCTGCTTAGGAACTGCAGTCCCCAAGCCTTCTGCTGAGTAGAAAGCTGGAATTCTCTCTTCTTAGCTGGACAGCCTCCTGCTTTCATCAAGAAACTTGACATTTTCCATAGCCAGCTCCACATGAAACTCCTTCCACAAGGTACTATTTGAGATCCAGGGACATGAAGAGGAAAATACAAGTTTATATTCTCAACATATTGAGATGTTGTCAGTTGTATGCTGTTTGTTGGAGAATGCTGAGGATATTTAAACTTAGAGGGTAACTACTCAGAAATAAAACAAGACTGTTGGAAGGCAGAGGATGGTTCATGCTTAACAGTTCCTGTAACTACTCCAAAGTTGGCTATTTTGGAGGTACAAAGGTTGATACAGAAAAGCCCTGGAAACATAATCATAATAATAATAATAATAATAATAATAATAATAATAATAATAATAATAATAATAATAATAATAATAAAACAAAACCCAGAAAAAAATCTCTGACAAAGAGTGGAAGAAAATACAAAATTCAAAAGGGAAGAAAAATAATGGCAAAAGAAATCAGAGAAAATTAATGCAAAGAGCAAATAAAGTAAATAGTAGCAAACATGCATTGTAGGGGACATGTCTAATACACTGTTTGGGGAGATGCTTTCTAACAAAAAAAAACCAAACAAAAACTCAACCAGATTTGAAGCCAAGGGAAAATAAAGTTATTGGAATAAGGGGGAAATGAGTATTTCAGGAGAAATACTTTTTTCCCGTTTCTCGGCTTTCATCCAGCTGCATCTGGAATACTGCATCCAGCTGGGCCCCCAAAAAAATAAGGCTGTTGACAAACTTCAGGGAGTGCAACACAGGCCAGCAAGGTGATCAGGAGGCTGGAGGAGGTTGGAGCACATGCTGTACAAGGAAAGGCTGAGAGAGCTGGGTTTGTTCAGCCTGGATACTCAGCAGGGATTTCATAGCTACCATACAGCACTCCTGAGCAAGTTTGTTAAGAAGACAGAGCCAAGTTGTGATGCATGACAGGGAAGGATCCATCTGGATTAAAGGGAAAAAAAATCGAGCATGAGATTTTTAAGCCCAAATAAATTGTGGGACCTCCATCCTTTGAGATTTTGAAGGCCCAGCTGGAGGAAGCCCTAAATAATCTGTTCTCAGTTCAGTGTTGACTCAGCTGTGAGCAGGAGCTTGGACTGGAGACCTTCCGAGGTCCCTTCCAACCTACATAATCCTCTAATTATGGGAAAGCTTCAGCAGAAACATTTTAGATAAAGCGGTCTGGGAGACCTAAGAGCTAAAAAGCAGGTTGAAAAGCTGTAGTTACTGAAATATAGGGCAATCTAGACACTGGCCAAAATGTTTGGCATTTAAAAAGAAACTTTGGAAAAGGAACTTTGGAAAAGACGCAACAAAGAAACAAGATATGGGGAAGGATGTCAGACTAGTCAGAATTATACTCAGTGAATCTATTCTTTCTAGTGTAAGGAGTAGAGTGTAAGGTGAAAAGTGGGCTTGGTCAGACCATGTTTTCCCTTTGCTTCTACCTTTTGAATAACCATGGAGGGATAGACTGCAGAATGTCACTCTGTGCTTTCCTTTCTACCCTACACAAATAATTTTGGTTTATAGTTGGTTTTGAACCAAGTTAGCATACTTTACACATCTGTTTGAAAGGGAATGGCTCATGCAGATGAAACCTTTTTGTTGTCATCCTTGTCATCAACAGCATATATACTACATTGGTGCACACTGGCTCTTGTGTCTTCAGGCCTGCCGTTAGTCTTCTTTTTATGTGAAGTGGGTAATAGGAGAAGCTGCCAGATGTACCAGAATATGAAGTTGAAATATTTGGATGAACAAAGTTCAGTCAGTACTTGTTTAGCGGAGGCCATGGTTACTAGAGGTGTAAATATTTTTCCATTAACAGACAAAAATTGTTCACTTTGCCACATTCTGATTGGTTTTTCAGTGTTTGCACTTGACTCCTCATCAAGTTTTGCTGCTTCTTGGGAAACATTTCTAGGCATTCCTGAGGGTAAGGGGAGCTCTGGTCTGATTCTGCTGAGGCCAAGATTTTAACAAATTATAGTATGTTTGACATTTAGGGAGAAAATACAGCTCACATACATCACCAAATGGTAGCAGCTGTACAAAATAACATTGCTATGATCCTTTCCTTTGCATTGACTGTGGTATATGTTCAGTGGTTTTGGGATGTCTTGAAGTTTTATTCCTTGGAGCGGAAACTCAATCATTAAATTTGATGCCAAGCCTGTTTTGCAAGACTTTTCATTACAGTTGCTTTGCTACACAACTAAGAAGTGCAATGGGGAACAAAGGATGGCGCTTCCCACTCTTTGCTGCCAGCTCCTCAGACCACAAATCCTTCTCTGTCTTGGCTCTTCATTTATTTGCCATTTGTCAGTTACAATGCATGTATTAGAAAGATTGCCCTCACAGAGAGAGCTAGCTAACTTTTAAAGGAACCCATTGACAGGCTTGAATAAAACATCCATAAGTTCACATGCCTGAGTTCCATGCAGCTGATCCGATCTTTCCAAGATCCACAATGCCCTGATGATGATTTTGAGGCATATTCTTGGGTGAAGAATTACAGTGCCATACTTCTGTAAATCTAACAATGAAGAACTTATCACCTTTCCAAGTAATTCTAAATTTTGTGTAGTCTTACGTGAAATCAAGTGTTTTTCCAGAGAAAATAAGGGTGCCTGTTACACGTGCTAAAAAAATTCTTGCACATTCACTGACAAACTCCCAATAATGTATTACTACATGAGACCACAGGGAAACAGAGTGTGACATTCACATTCCTACCACAAGTCTGTAAGACTTTATCTACTTTGCAGCGTGATCAGATGAAGAGTCTGGTCTAAGGGACATGCTTTTCCACTGAATTTAAGGTAATACTCTCAAGTGATGGTAGAAGTAATTGCCACTGTGTACTCAGGGACAAGTGGTCAGAGACTGGAGGTACCAGGTGGTATTTGTACAATGATCAAGTAGCTCTCATACTACGACAGAAGCTGCCCCAAGAAGAACTTGCCACACTATGGCTTATATCCACTATATTTTTGATACCTTTTGTTTCATGTTCTCTCCACAGGATAGAACCTTGAGGCCATCTGCATTTTTGGAGACTCTTCCATGCTAGTCATTTCTAGGGTTGCAAGTAACCTGGAAAGGAACATAGAGCCTTAAATGCAGTGGAGAAAAATGTTTCCTGTGATTGCCTCCACTTACACTTCATTGCAGCTGGTTACTATAGAGTTTTAGCTATTCTACAGACTCCAAATTTTGCCCAAATGTGGGTAGTGCTGACAGATTGCCGGAAGCCAGATAGTGACAGAAAAAGCAGGACAGAGTATTCTCTGCTTCTAAGATGTACAGGGGTGATTTGCTGGAGACACTGAATTTCAGTACCCCATTTGACAGCCACCTTCATCTTATACTTGTGTAGTTGAATAAAATGGAAATGTTGCCTCCTGGGGTACATAGTCTACATGATTTGCTCAAACACCACTGAAAGCTCCAGGGCCCAAAATTTCTTGTGATGGGCTGGACAGTGCATGCAGCCACTACTGCTGTTCTGATCCACACCTGACACTAGGAAACATTTGCTGTTACAGAATCAAAACCAGACACAGCTAAAATTTCTGAGAAAACCAAAAGAAAAATATCACAAGAAAAGGAGAGAGGGGAATTAAAATTAGCTCAGCTGCTTCATTTGGCACTTGATATGCCAAGGGATCAAGAGGAATTATATGAGAAAAATGCACAGAAGACATACTGTGCATTGCTGTTCATTATCAAATTAGCACATTTTATATCATGTTTCAACCTTCTTTCAGGCTTTGCCTTGTAATACATGTGATTAGAAGGGAACTAATATTAGCAATTTTTAGCGACTACTTAAAAATGAAAAAGGCACTTTTACAATATTTTTAAAGACTACTTCATTAAGCAGAGGGAGGTATACTAGAGACACAAAACTCCATGCCTGTGAAAACACAGTACAAAATTTCCAGACCTCTGCCTTTCATTGTATCCAAGTCATTGTTCTCCAAACAAAAGAAGCCATAGGGTGAATGTTTTATGTTTCATTGTGTCTTTATAAATTTCCATCACTCAAGATGAAAGAGGCACCAAGTCATTGGAGCTATCTTTTTGCTGGTCTAGCTGCTCAAAGTATTATTTTTCCCAACTGATTTATTTGAGCTATTATAACTATTCGTGATTATTCTCCTGTCTCACGATATGACACATTCACATGGTTCTTTTTCTCTGGTGACCTCAAATTCTTTAGGCAAGTAATTTATTTTACATCACTGTGCTGCAGAGAAGATGCTCTGCAGAAGACAGAATCAGAGTAGTAAGTTACTCCAAGTCTGAAGTCAATGGGTAAGAACTTTTGCTTTTCTATTTTATTATTAATTTTTAAGTTATTAAAAAAATATCCATCTTATTATTATTATTTTGTTACTAATATTTTGCTTTAATATTTATTTTATCTTATTATCTTACTATTATTTATTGTTATTAAAGAGTGGTGGGTATAACTCTGGGCATTCTGTCCTCTGTTGTGCAAAAAAACAAGATAAGAGCATGGTACAAGGTTTGAAAAAACTATCCTCATTCCTAAAAAAGGACATTCTGAGTTGTTTCTTTATTTTACCAAAATTAGTCAAACAACAAGCCTTAAAGAAGATACACTAGCTAACAAGAGAAAGCAATACTTACAGTCTTACTGTTTGAAAAGTATTGGGAACTGTAAGGAATCATTTTTCTGCCTATAAATGAGAAAACAGGAGGATCCAGACAGAGCAAAAATATGTCTGAATGAATCATGAATGTATGTGTGATTTCATTTGCTCAATCTTGGAAAATGAAAAACCGTAAAGATGGTTTTCTGCTGTTTTTTTCTCCATGCTTAGTAATACTGTTTCTGTCTTTTAGACAAGCATCTCTTCTCTCCATGATCTCCAGAGATAAAATGAAGGTGGTTTTGATTTGATCCTTCTCAATTTCCAATCTTCTTATCTCTTGAACTAATGTTCTCCTCCCCAGTCCTTGTGTTTTCAAGAGCTGAAAAAACTTTGAGAAACATCCTGGTTTGAAAAAAATTCTCCTCTCCCCATTGCTGTGGACTTTCACAGACACAGACACAGACACACACACACAAATTAAATCTTTCTTCCTTTGGTTTTCTTTATTTTCTAGGCTTCACTGCTTCTTGTTTAATCACGCATACCGTGAACATGATTGTCAATCCCAGACCATAGGATGTCAGACTACAGAGAACAGATTAAAGTAGAATTATTCTGCATTATTGTGCTTTCATTTCTTGAAGTTTCCTAAGCGAAAATCAATTGAATTTATCATTTTAAACACTATTTTTCATATGTGCAAATAGAAAAAGAAAGTAGACGCAGAACTATTTATACTAAATGTGCAAATTCAAAGTAAGTGATTGCTATCATAGCATCCATATAACTCAAATAAAACTGCACCTTGAAAAACCATTTAAAAATAAAACAAGCAAACAAATGAAAGCAGTTCAGTTTGAAAGGGAACAGAGGCAAGAATACACGCGCTTTCTTAGAAGAGCAGTCTTCAGTCCATCCCAACTGGTTTTGCATCCCTATCTTTCTCCTCAGCTGTCTTTCTGTCACTTTCCCTGTGTGGTGAGTGTTTTCCTCACTGCCTCCAGGAATCTGCTTCTTCTCCTCCTCTTTCACTCCTCATCTTCTTACCTCTTCTCCCCCAGATTCTGCTGCTTATAAAGGAAATATTATTCCCATCCTGGAGTTCTCCTAATTTGTTCCCTGATTGTGGAAGCATCTCTCCTAACTTCTTTTGCTTCTCTTGCCTATTTTTCTGTATCCATTCTCTTTCTTTTCCACAATAATCCCATTTAATTACTCACTCTTCTCTTCTTCCCACCTATATTCCCCTTTCAAAACCCTTCCAGAATTCCTGCTGGGAATCTGATAGGTAATTATTTATTGCCAAGTCTGCAGACAAAGGGAAAGTGCCCTTAATGAGCAGACATTGGGAAGTCCTAATGACAAACCATGAGACAACTGCACGACTCATTTAGGAAAGCCAGGAGATTTCTAATGAGATGAGATCCTCAATTGGTATAAAAATATATGATTTCTTTCAGAAGATAATCAAGGATCTGCCACTTCAAGATCTGTCCTTCAGATAGAAATGCAGAATATAACTAAAAAGACATTGTCCGACATATTTTCAAAATGCCTTGGTTTGCATTTTACATCTTTAATTTAGATGTAAAGAGAACTGAATTCTGGATACTTTAGTACCAAGGAACTAAATACTCAGTTTGGAGTTTTATCTGGTTTTGGTTTTGGTTTTGGGTTTTTTTTCTCTTTGTCTTTTTACAGTTATTTTTTCCCCCAAAGATTTTATGCAGCACTTAAACCATTTTTTGCGAGATAATCAGACTTTTTGGTATTATTATTATTTATGTTTAACTCTTATCTGAAATTAGGCAGCAAACAAGAGCTGCTCTGCTGGCTCAGCAAGCTGAGGGGCTGCCGTATAGATTGGTTTGTACTCAAGGGACTGGAGGCTGATCTCCTTCCCACACAAGCTATTTGGGTAGAAAAATCACAACTGCTATAATGAGTAGTATCTTTATCTCCATGTGTCAGCTCAGAGGGTGCTCTTCTGGGAGAAAATTAAATGTGACCTTCCACTGTTGATGTGACACAAACACACATATATTGCACAAGCTTCTGCATCAATGGCTCCTGCTTGCAGTTCTCTGATGTGCAGTGATCCTTAAGAAGGGTACAAGCCCCAGCACTTTTCTCTGAGGATCCAACATTACATTTGAGAGATTTTGGAAATGAGGTAAATATGACAAACATTTTTGGACATACTCTGCTTGGCACAAACTGGGTGAAACCCTGTTAATTTCAGTGTCGCTCCTGGACTAAACATATAATAATAACAGAATTCCTATTTCTAAGGTAAAAAAGTGGTTTAGTAACTTTACAGTATCATGGACTGCAGGACTGTGCTGCTCTATGCCTTGAACTACCAAATAAATACCAGACATCCCAACAAACGCACTATTTCAGATAGCAACAGTATTTATTAGCTGGACTTAAATCAGATAATTCTTCTGAAGTCAATGACGTTTTCAGAAGTATGGAAGAGATCATGGTCCAAACCACTTAACATCCAGCTTTTTAGACAGCCTCCACCAGCCTCCATTTCCTGCTCTGCTCATTTCATTTTGGAGTTTGCATACTAGATTTGGCGGGGATAGAGACAATTTTCTTCATAGCAGTTTGTTTCAAATTTGTGATAAAAACAGTGTTGGTACACTGTTGATAAATAGTGCTTCATTATTGCTGAGCAAGGCTTACACAGAGTCAAGGATTTTTCTGCTCCTCACCCCGCCCCACCAGTGAGGAGGCTGGGGGTGCACAAGGAGTTGCAAGGGGACATAGTCAGGACAGCTGACCCCAACTGACCCAAGGGATATCCCAGACCATATAATGTTGTGCTTAGAAATAAAGCTGGGAGAAGAAGAAAGAAGGGATGTTTAGAGTGATGACATTTGTCTTTCCAAGTCACCATTAAACGTGATGGAGCCCTGCTCTTCTGCAGGTGGCTGGACACCTGCCAGCCCATGGGAAGTGGTGAATGAATTCCTTGACTTGCTTTGCTTGTGTACACAACTCTTTTTTTACCTATTAAACTGTCTTTATCTCAACCCATGGGTTTTGTCACTTTTACCCTTCTGAATTTCTTCCCTGTTCCACTGTGAGGAAGTGAGTGAATAGCTAGGGGGAGTGTTAGCTGCTGTCTGGAGTCAACACACAACAGCTTGATAGATAAAATTACTTTTCCTGTTTAAGTAGGTCCTACAGACCTACCACATATAGCAAAACATTTCTTACCATAACCCGTATAGTTATTATCGTACAAATTTTGAGCTAATCAAAGGAGTCCCTTTAACCAAACATAAATACCAGGTGCACTAAATGGTCTTCTACCTCTATGAGGCAGGGCCACTATGCAAAAGAAATTGTTTCTCCCAAATCTGCCTATAAACAAGGGACAGAGACTGCAGTGAACAGTGATGGTCAGTGACTTGATAACATGTGCTCAATGAAACTCTCTCTTCAATCATCTTGGAGAAATGAAAAGAGCACCTATAATCTGAAGCCTGTTTCTCATTTGCTATAGCAGACTCATAAGTAACTGTGGGAGAGACTGTATTGCATTGTTTAACATGGATGAGTCTATGGATCAAAACCAAATTTCCAGGGTATAGGGATTCACCACTCGATAAAACCACTGGTTGTGAACATATCATTCCAGTGATGCCAGTGGAGTCACACCAGCCTATAATTGCTTGAATGGGAGTGAAAACCCATCCCAGGGGTGAAGATAAATAGATATATAGCATTAAATAAAAATAGGCAGTCAGAATAGCTACCTCAGCCTTGGGTAATATGTTGTGTAGTAGCCTTTACTATTAGTTTTACTCATGGGAAATTTTACACATGGAGGATAGGCTAAATTTCATGTGGAAGAATCAATTCTTGGGACAACAGAAAATGACAAAGATAAAAACAATGACAAATATGGCTAAAGGTATCACAGAGAAATAATTGCTTTTCAGATTAACCATCCCCTTTTTAAACTGCCAGTGGACCTCTGTTATAAAAAATAGGGTGTTTCTAAAATCAATATATTAGTCATTTCAGGTCCCAATTTGGGAACATCCCTTAGAAAAGGAGGAAACTTTTGTATCATTCTTCATTAATTCTCCACTTCCTTAAGTGCTTTGGGAATTATCTGTTAAAACAGGAATGCAATGAGGAAAAACTAAAAGAACGTAAGTACATAAAGTTGGCCCCATGTCAGCAAAGCCTGAATTGTGATAAGCAAGACTTCGTGCAAGGAGTAGGCATTTTATGATGTCACAATTATTGGTTCAATAATCAGTTGTCAGGGGTTTTAAGTTGCAATTAAAGCTATTGTTTGACAAAAAAACCACTAAATTAAAAAAAAAGGAATAAGGCCTTGAAAACTGTTGCCTTTACAAGTTACCATTACCTGTAGTCATGCTGATGAACCTATGGTCTGCTAAATTTTGTAGAGTCCAACAAGTTATCTGGAAGCCAAATAATGTGGTTTCATAATGCCCCTTCCATCTCCATTCCCAAAAAGCCCATCCATTGCCATAAAGCTGAAGTTGTTGTCCCACTTTCTCCCTACTTCTGACAGCAGACGAGATATTGCTGATCTCTGCTCTAATTGGGATGACTGAAATGAGAACACCTGGAAATACAAATTTCTTTCTTTATAGTCCAGTCTTTTGGGATTTGCCCTTCTTCTTGTTTGACTGTAAAGTATGAAAAGCCATGGGCCAAAATCACCAAGGGACAAATGGATGCCACCATCCACAATCTTCTCATTTAGCTTGCTCTTTATTAAATCAGTGTACAAAAAGGGGTCTTAGTCCACATAATCCAGAGTTTTATGAAGTGACTTAGCCCAAGTATTCTCTTGTAGGATTTCTCTTGCACTGGTGTAACTAGCTTCAAAATGCAAGGCCAATTAAGAACAAGGGGGGCAAAAACATGCTCAGAGGGCTGGAACACCTCTGCTGTGAAGACAGGCTAAGAGAGTTGGGATTGCTCACCCTGGAGAAGAAAAGGCTTCAGGGAGACCTTAGAGCACTTTCAAGTACCCAAAGGGGCTACAAGAGAGCTGGAGAGGGATTTTGACAAGGACAGGGAATGATAGCACAAGGGGGAACGGCTTCAGGCTAAAAGTGAGTAGGTTTAGTTTAGCTATTAGGAAAAAATGCTTCACTGCGAGGGTGGTGAGGCACTGGCACAGGTTGCCCAGAGAAGCCATGGATGCCCCATCCCTGGAAGTGTTCAAGGCCAGATTGGATGGGGCTCTGAGCAACCTGGGATAGTGGAAAGTGTCCTTGCCCACAGCAGGCAGACTGGAACTAGATGGTCTTTAACATCCCTTCTAACCCAAACCACTCTATGTTTTTTTCCATCCAGAGGCCACAATAATCAACCTTACAGGAGTTTGAAAACACTCAAGTTAGTGAAACTCATTGGTGGATCATATTATTTGGGTTTTAAGTTGTCTTATTTTGGTTGCAGTTTGAGGGAATGTATAAACAAGCAACTCCAAGCAAGGCACAGTAGTTTTAAGAAGCCAGCAGCCACCTCTGCCTCCAGAGGCAATTCAAGATGTTTGTTCACAGCCATTCCCAAGTGCTTATATCTCAACTTCTACGTAGTCACAGAGTTACACTAAGAGGTGCATACATAGGCGATATAGAATGATGCTAGGAGCAGATCAGAGTTTCAGCTTCCATTTCAGTAACACTAAAGAGAGGAGAGAACACAGTTTTCCTTTTTCCTTACTCTTTTCTTTGCTTACTAATAAGATTAATGGATTTCTTGTTGTGTTCTTCTTAAAAGAAAACAGAACTCTCTGTGATGGGAAAGCAGTGTTGCAGGCTGGGCCAAACCAGAAAACTAAGAGGGAACTTGAGACTGCAAAAAACCAAATGTGGTGCATAATGGGACCCATCTGCTTGTACTGAGATCTCTCTGGATGAGCAACAGATAACAAATTTCAGATTAAATAAATACTATATATTCATATCCATGCTTTCTCCACTTCAAACCCCTCAAAATCAGAAAAGAACCATTTACTCTTTCCAGAGTCGACCATTTTTAGAAGATTTATTTCGCTTCTGTATCTATTCATAAATTCCAGTTCAATCTAGAGCCAGTGGCAGACACTTCAATTTCTGCTGCTTCACATTCTCTATCTCTTGTCACATATGGGGTATACAGGGATGTAAACTGCTATCAAAATTATAAGTGATTTGCATTCATTTTGTACATATGCAGATTAGTGCAAAATATGAAGAATGGCAATCAATCCAGATGATTAAAAGAAAACCTGCTTTCTTACATGTTCAGTTTTCTTTTATTCAGATTTAGGACAAGTGAGTACTTCTGAGCAAGCTCTTGACAAGCAAAAAAACCTCAACAAAAAAACCCTGAATAGTTTTGGAAATCAAAGCTCTGCTCAGGAAATGTAGTTGTCACTATTTCTAAACATGCACGGGGCAAAGATCACCTATATCCACATGGGAGATTGCAAGAATGAGGTCCTGAATATCAAAATAGATGTATATTGTGTATTCAGAAGTTATACAGATAAGAGGGACCAATAGGAAGATTCTTCATGCAACACTTAGTGCAGGGTGTAGGTAATTCAAGCTTGAGCAAAAGTATTTACTAAAAGGTACAAAACCCCAAAATACATTCCTCATCTAGAGAATCATTACACTCCTCCTCAGGTTGTTCCCTTCATAGTAAATAATGGGAATTTTTCTTCAGGTCTCTAGTTGTCTAGAGTCAGTTTCCTGACATTTTTTACTGATGCCTCTTTGCTGCATCTGTCCAGCAGAGCCACCTGCCAGTGAATTTCTGTTGCCTCTGCGAGTAGGCAAAATGATCCCATCAGTCCTTAATTGCACTTTGAGGAGCTAAACAACTGGTGTTTTCCCTGTTGTTCACTGTGTGATCTCTTACCAAGCCTTTAACTATTCTCATATCTCTTCTCTAAATTTTCTCTAGCTTATCAACATCCTTGTCTTTCCCGCTGGTACCCAACTAAAGAAGTATTTCAACAGAAGTTAACCCATGCCACATAGCAAGATGGTTTCACTATGCTTACGTGAGACTTCTCTGTTCACATACTCGAGTAAAGTTTCACATTAAACTGAAAGCTCCTCTTCTACCTATTTATTCATACTGCCAGACAAGTGTTTTGCAGTTTTGGAGTGCCTGGATAAAAAGATCCCCTAGGAAAAGCATGCCCTGCTTTTACTTTTCTTTGAAATAAGAGTTTATGTTTCATTCCATTAGAGATGAGATCACTTGTCTGTACACAGCTCACCAAGACATGCAGATCTCTGCCAGTATCTCCTGCTCTTTCACTACTAACTCCTCCAACTTTTCAGATTGCCTGCAAACTATTGGCAATGGCCCTATTTTTTATCCCAAGTCACTGATAAACATGGGCAGCAACATAAATCTAGGAAATTGAGTCTATAATCTTGCAAAAGTTAATTAGAAAGACACATAAGAAACTAAAAATATCAATAATAACTCATGGAGAGAGAGTCACACACTGTACCCTAACAATTCCCTTTATGAGTAAAACTTCAGACAGAAATAGCTCTTCTTACACAGACAGGGATTAGTTAATCTG
Organism: Rhagologus leucostigma; assembly: GCA_013397725.1. NCBI lineage: Eukaryota > Metazoa > Chordata > Aves > Passeriformes > Rhagologus > Rhagologus leucostigma. The sequence continues at coordinate 863,780 of VZTD01001756.1, forward strand.
TGTTGCTGTATCCAATATACTTTATGAAGGATAAAAACCATTTTGAATTAATGTATTGGGGTTATTAAGAGTCAGCTGACACCTGCAGATAACTACAGACAAGTAAGAGGAATACTTAAACCATTATACACTTACTCATCTCACAGAGGGGCCTTTAACCTCCTGGCTTTCTTCTTACATAGTTTGATTACTAAAGCAGCTCTTCTGTCATCATAAGTCCTTGGCAATACTAGATCCTGTCGTGATTCCAAAAACTAAACCCTTTACTGTAAAACATTTTTGTGGTTTTTTTTTTCTTTTTTGAAATAGACTCAATATCCTCCTGCAATATATAATTTCGCAATGCCTCTGTCTTTATCTCTTTCAGTCACTGTTTCTCAAGTTGGAAGTAATATGCCTTGGAGTTACTAATAATCATATGGAACTTTTTCAAAGAGTAGTTGGGGTGTGAAGAATATATACCAAGGACATCTGTGTCATTCTGATACCTTCTTACCTAGGTGTTAGCTGTCTTATCAGTCATAAAGAATTTCTAATTAGGACCGTCAAGATACAGAGCCAATAACAAGAAATGACAGGGAGTAACTGGCATTCCAGTTTTACCTCAACGAGACTTAGAAAATCCCTAGAATTTGAGAGGGGTTTCCTTACAAACTATGACTCTGCCTAATTTTGCAAATTAAAAAACCCCTACAACACATGGTCCCATATGCCTGTCCTACATAAAAGTCAAGAATATAAACTGACCTGATTTGCTGGTAAGAACCTAATTAGCATGGCTACAGGGTGAGCAGTCCCTCCAACATGATAATTTATTAGCTAGAATTCCCTGGGCCTTGGCCAATGCAGATTCCTGCCAAGGAGATCTGAAGAAGAAAGGGACCTAACCCACAGGATTTTCTGACTCTTAGCACAATGGGTTTTGGCAAGGAACCTTTCCTTACCATGTTCACTGTAAGTTGATAGGAGAGGAGAAAATGGATTTGATACCAGTTGGGCTGTGGTGGCTACTTTAATTTCTATTAGTAAGCAGCTCTTTGGAGACCACAAGCTAAGTCACCATCCAGAGCTCCTGCACTGTCCTTTATCGAAGAGAAAAGCAGCATCTGCTTTGGATAGGCTCACTAAATAGATGCTTTAACTGGACAGATATTGGAAAAAATGTTGGCATCTTTGCCTCAGAGTTTTGTTATCTGTCTTCATCATATCTCCCACTACAGCTTGTAAGAGAAGATGGAGGTTTCTTGTGCTAATCTTCCTAAAAAATATTTTCCTACTCTTTTTCTCTCCTCTGGATGGCCCCTCAAAATGATGTCTAAATTACCGTAATTATGAAGGTTTGAAAATATTTAGGCTTCATCAGCTTATTTTGGATCCTCCTTTCCTGATGTTTCTGCCTGTTTCAGTTTGAAGATCTGATCTTTTCGTATGTATTAATCTGACTCATCCTGTATGGCCTTTTTATAAGGTTTGTGATTTCTGTGGCTTTAGTACATCCATTGTTCCAACCAATCACAAGTTAGAGAAATCTTTTAGACTTAAGAAGGTTTTCTCCACCTCCCAGTCACATACTTCTCCCAACACCTTCATTCAGAGAGGGAGAAAGCAACCTGGACATAAGTGGTACTTGACTGAACAGTTGAGATAACTGTATGTTTTGATTTTGTTCTTTACATGGTCCTTTTGTAAAACTAATGAGGGAAAACTAAGGCAACAAAGGAACTTGCTTTCATCCAGGAATGCAGATGTTTTCTCTATTTGCATGCCAACTAGTCTGCTTCCCTTGGCATTTTCTGTCTCCACCCCAGTTTTCAAGGTAGAAAACACTGAGTCATTTCTGATAAAACAAGCAAGAAAGTTAACTATATTGTTACCACCTATCAGCTTCCTATATGGGGGGACTATATCTAAACCTATTTAATGGGGTTGTCACCCAACACTCTGCTAATGTTGCATCTGAGATAGTTTTGGCACATTATTCTTCTTTTAAGACTATGCTTGGGGTGAGAAAGTAGAAAATTCAATCACCAAAGGCAGTAACTTGGAGTGATTTTGTATCCAGGTCTGCTTTTTTCCCCTTTCCCCCTTAACCTTTTTTCTCCTCTTTCCTAGAAGACGGAGTCATAGAATCATAGAATGGTTTGGATCGAAGGGGACCTTTAACTCTTACCTAGACCAACTCCCTTGCAATGAGCAGGGACATCTTCAACTAGAACAGATTGTTCAGAGCTTCATCCAGCCTGACCTTGAATGTTTTCAGGGATGGGGCATCTACGATTTCTCTGGACAACCTGTGCCAGCGTTTCACCACCTTCATTGTAAAAAAAATTTCATCCTTACATCCTATCTAAATCTCTTTTAGCTTAAAACCATTCATTACTCCTTGTCCTATTGCTAGAGGCCCAATTAAAAAATCTGTCCTCATCTTTCTTACAACCTTCTTTTACATATTGAAAGTTTGCAACAAGGCAACCCTAAGCCTTGTCTTCTCCAGGCTGATTAACACCATTTCTCTTAGCCTGTCTTCATAGAAGAGGTGCTCCAGCCCTCTGAGCATTTTTGTGGCCTTCATTTTGTTGGACCTGCTCCAACAAGTCCATGTCCTTCCTGTACTGAGGGCCCCAGAGATGAATGCAGGACTCCAGATTGGGTAAGGATAAGACACTCTCCAGCTGGAGTGCATGCTCTGAAATTATCAATCAATGATGAATGATGAATTATCAATGATGAATATGGGATCTGCAGAAAGGAAATATATACTTATTGCAAGAGTGACACAGGATTCAGCCCTTTTGGTATAGTTCAGAATATAACTCATTTCTAGAGATGATATTTGGGACAATGTAGGTTTGGGAGTGCATGCACCTATTCCGAACACAGCCTGTTATAGACAGTGCTAGATCCTGTGAATTCCTGACAGCTAAATGGCTAATCTTTTTGAAGTGAAAGTAACAATTCTGTCTCATACAGAACACTGGACTTGTAATTCAAAAGATCTGACAAATTTAGAAAGGATTTTCTTCACGTGTTTGAAGAAACTGACATTTTTACAATCTGGCCTGGAATCATCTTCTAGGATAACATTGAAGGGATCAAAGTAAACACATGTAGGAACCTAATAAAACCGAATGTCCCAAAAGACAGGTCAACTAACTTTCTACTTCACAGTTTGACTTTAAATGTGATTCCCATTCAATAATTTTGTGAAAAGAATGATGGACTGAATTTCTGTAGCCTAAAATGAATGCTGCCAGGACTCTGCAGTGATATATTAAGGGAAGGGAGAACGAGACAGAGCTTCCAGCACTCCAAAATTATGTGGCAAAGAGGAAATAACTACGAAGTTATTAGAAACTTTTTCTATGGACAGATTGATTGAGACAAAAATACAAGTGAGTTCTTCTGGGTCACAAAAGAGAGCTGCAAACAGATCAGAAGTCCCCATGTCCCCTCCTTTGAACTATTTATTATGGTCAAGGTGTCTTCTCAATAACTAGTCAGTGTAACTAGATCAAGACATCTGGAATTGTTTTATATTTATGTTTCAAATTTAAAGTTCACTGGAAAAGGTAGCCTGGGAGTATGTCCTTTAATTAATGTCTCTATAACGACCAAGAAACAGTACCAGAAAAGGGAATCATATAACTTGCCCTGTGGGACATGATCTGCAAGACTGGGGGTTGTTCAGCTCCTGCCCAAGCTGTCTGGCACATTTACTGCAAAAACAAGTGTCAGCTAATGGAGCATGCCCTCATGCTCAAGGAGAGAGCAAAATGCATTGTGCTGCATATCCTAGTGGAATTGGGCTCTAAAACCCCAAGCTGTGCTAACCCATGACAACAGTCAGAGACCCACTGTCATGGACAGGCTGTGCTTGAAGTGTCCACTAGGTGTTAACATTCAATATCAATCTGTCATTTCCCTTGTTTTCCCTTAAAGGTGATTCATCTGTTTGAGAGCTGTCATTCCAAAATGATGCTTTCTTGGGTATTCTCACTTACTTAGAGGAAAGGACAACGTCTATCCTCCTTTTGAGTAGGATCATGGCTGCATCCAAGTTGATCACAATCAAATATTTTGTCTATATTACAGACAAAAGAACAATAACCTTGGACAAAATGGATCAGCTTGACAACAGAAATTTTAAAAAGACTTTGTCCAAGAAATTAGCCTGAAATCTACACCATAGGAATAGGGTTAAAATCAGAGATGAATGACATTAAACTTCTCTTGTTCATTGTCCCAGCTGCAAGTCTTGCAGTGATTTACCTCGTAAGACAAGGAATTACTGGAACTGGTCCAACTCGACCATGCAAAGCAGCTTAACAAGCAAAAGCACTATTTGTGGCAATTTTCCTGAAGTTCCAGAATGACTCTCATGGAACCTCAAAGGTGAAATGATCTAACAGAAATGTGGAATTATTTTGAAAATGAAACCCCCACATTTCACACTAAGTGGAGCTAGGAAATAGGACCCAAAACACCTTGCCTCCTCCTGCTCTGACAGAAAGTGGTTAATTGCTATATTTGGTGAGAAAATGTATTTAAAAGCATAAAATTGAAGGTTTAATTATATTTGGTATGTGTTACTGGCAGAGCTTCATGAAATGATCAACAATTATCTTTCTCATCCATCAAGTGCTCAGGGATCACACAAGGACAGGGAGTAGGAATATGAAGTAAGCTGTGCCAAAAACATAAAAATGTGTTGTTTCTCTTGTAGCTTTCTTCATTTTTTCCCCCACATTTTCCATGCACATCATTCAAATTAAAGTGGGTTTTTTCAGCATAGCTACTTTCCCACTTATCTGGAAGCAATCAACCCCACAAAACCTTTTGAGCATCAAACTCACTACAGGACACAGTGGAGTCTCATTTTAAACCAAGAACAAATTAACGCATTCCAATTTAACTCCAGCACTTGATTAACCCAAAATGAATCAAAAAATGCTGCTCATTGACATGCAAACCCATCTTTATTATATTGATACTCGTAAAACTTCATATGCAACGGCACAACTCTGCCAAAACATTCAGACAACAAAAACCAGCTTAATTTCAGATATTTACACATGTTTCTGAAAGACTGAGATATTTCATGCCTACAACCCAACTTTAATTAGTGCTAAAATTACAATACAATGCATCCCATCAAAGTAGGCATGCTATTTATAGCTGCATATTTAACTCTTGGGTTGTCAGGTGCTCCGTGCATCGGGATCACTAACATCCTGTTTAGCTAAGAAATTCATTGTTCAGTGCTTAAAATACAGCTGGAGGGGCATGCACAATATACCATGCTGTGAATGCCACTGGAAAGATGTAGCTCATGAACGCTGGCTTTATTAGTACTTACATGCTTATCTATTTACTTTTTGATTATTTCTCATTGAAGTAGTCAGCCTATTTGTGAAGGACAAACAGCAGAAAGCTTGATGCTGCTAACAAATGTGGATGCACTTTATGGGAAAATCCATTACTTCAAGGAAGGGCTGAGATTTGTGGGATTCTACAAAAGGCTAAGCTTTTGACACATATAAAGTCTCAGAAGAGCAGTTATTTGTTTTTTATTATGAGGGGATATTTGGAATGGTAGCTTGAGGCCTGGAGTGTTCTAAATTAATCACGTAACACGCACAATTTTAGTTACCCACAGGGGATCACAGCTTGAGCACCAGTATTTGGTGTTCCAGCCTGACCACCATAACCAAAGCACAGCTTTTCCTGCTAACACCATCCAAAACTGGAATTCAGAGAAGTGAGGCAGCATAATGGAAATGTTCTCTACCACAACACAGTGCGTGGTCTCACCAAGCACAGAGAGAGAGTCAGTGCTTGCAAACCACTTGGGAATTCAGTTTTGTCCAGGTTTTATTGAGGACTCTTCTCAAGCAGAGGGAGCAGGTAACAGGGTGAAGGAATGAAGAGCTCCTTTAACTTCTGTGCTTGAAGTCTGTTTGCCCCCAATTACCATCTGTCAAAGCAATTCACTCAGGTGCTTGCATTTAGCTGGGATGAATAGGTACACAAAGACATGGCAAAGTTGCACTCGACGTAGAGGTGACACAGAGCCCTTTCTCCACCACTTAATGAGGGACCTATAGCAGATATTTTGACCTGAGTGTTGCATGGAGCCAACTTCCACTCTCCATGTCAGATATACTATTAGCACTGCTTAGCTTTAAGGATCTCAAGTTTATGCCAGTGAGTGCTAGTCAGACAACAATGATGGGATGCTTTGAAAACAAATCTATATCTTCTATTTTTAAGGACAGAATAATCCAGTGGCAATTCCACAAAGTAAAAATTAGAGGGTCTGACTGCCCAAAAGAGCTATATTCAAAGGTCACATGCATTGTTAATAGAAAGCTTGAATAACAGTGAGGAAAAAACTTGTGAAATATCCAATAATTCAGATGAAAAAACAAATACCAGGTTATAGACAACAGAAGCATGAGGCATGATCCCAATATATAGGTTTCCTTTCAAAGCTGGACGTTTACTTGCAGATATCCACTAAAAAGCCCACACATTAATTACAAAGGAAAAAAGATAAGAGTTCAATTCATTTAGTTCTTTTGTTCCTGGCATTTCATGGCTGTCAGTCTGAAATTTTGAAAGAGGCCCACATTGAAGATAACCCTACAAACAGGGTAACTTGGGACTTAAAAAAAAAAAGGCTAAAAAAAAAAAGGTAAACTTTCCCCACATATGGTTCTAACAGATGTGGTTTTAAATTACCATTGGGACATAATAATGTTTTTTGAATAGACTGAATGTTAAATAGTTGGCTCTTCCTATGTGACAGACATTAGCACTCGGTGGTTTAAGCAGAAAACTCCCCATTTGTGTCTTTAGCTGGCATGTACTCCATTTTCAGCCCACGCTGGTCAGTATGATTTAATACCTTGGTCTGATGTCCCTCTCACCAGCAAGAAAAAGGATCAAATAGGATTAAAGACATGAAACAAAACAAAACCAGGCAACATCACCCCCCCAGCAGCCAATGCCAGGCTCCTGCATTGTTCTTTACACAACAACTCCTGCAGCCCTGCAATGGGAACTCACTGGAGATGACAGCTGAGGAAGAAAAACATTAAATAATTCAAAGCCACTAACATCAAGTCTGATGTAGGTATAAAAATAGTTACAAAACACCACTCTACATGTTTTCATTATAGGAACTTTGACTTACTTGGAAACATCAAGAAAACCTCAAACCTATGCCACTCCCAGCCTCACATGCTCAATTAGTCCAGCAGTGGAAATGACATCCATTTCCAAACCAGCCTTCAATTTTCATGGCCATTTTGTGCTTCTGCACTGGGGGAACCAGCACTCTTCCACAGCAGGAGTGAAAAAGCCTGATCCAGAGACCATTAAAACCAACAGGAGCCTTTGAATTAACAGTAATGATTCTTGGATCTGGCCCTGGTTTAGGTTAAAGTGTTGTGGTGCTTTGGGGATTGAAACAAGATTGAATGTGATTGGCTTTTGTTATCTCCAAAAAATCTTTGTTGCTGGGAGTGTCCACTTCCAAACACTCAGTCTGCCAAGGCAGTGCACATTCTAAAAAAAGGCCTTAATGAAATTCCTTAATAAGGAAACATGATGGCAAGGTGAGCTACCACATAGTCTGTGTAAAATTGACTCCAGGTGTTTTCATTTGAGCAGAGGGAAGGAGAGAGAAACAAACAGGAGTATTGACATAGGAAGAATATATGCCCCCACATGCTCACATTAGATTGGGCAGCTTTGCTGGGGCTGAGTATCCTGATTTTATGGATTTATGTATTTCATGCACAGCAGAGATGTTACAGACTTTTTAGTCTTCCATGCTCTGAAATAGAGGGCAGAGGAAAGAAAAAACAAAGGAAAAAAAGAAACAAAGAGTCTTCAGTGCTCAGAGCACAATAGAGCACTGGCTGCAGGAATGCAGCTCTAATGATGAAAGAACTGGTAGAGGTCCCTCTCTTCCTGGTGTTCCCCCATTTTCTCACCCCCTAAAAGATCCACTTTTCTTTCCTCGTATCAGCTTCTGATATCCCCTTCTTCTCTGTTACCATCTTCTCAACTAGATGCTTGCTGTGTCTGATAATCTCTGGAGAAGACATCAGCCAAAATAAATAAATACATAAAATTCAACAAAACATTAATTATGCAGAAGGTATAAAAGAATACAAACCATAGTGATGCAGGTGTACAATAACGTTGCTCTCCAGAGCCTGTGATCAGCAGCGTTCGGCACAGAAAGCCACAAACAGATGACATTTTAAAGCATATGTGGGGTATGCAGGCCTGCAAGCAGTGGTTTGTAGCTTCTATATGAGTCATTTGTGCATCCCTCCAATCCCAAATAAGATTGCAAACAGCAGCAACAATAATAACCCATAAAAGCTAAGCCCTAAAGAGAGCCTCGTTCAGGTAGACCCAAGTTCTTGCCAGCAGACCGGGCTCTAAGTGACAGGCAGGTGGCTTTGTCTGCTCACACTTTCTTGTGAGATAAAAGCAAAACCAAGAGAGTAGCAAAAGTTTCCAAATCCCAGGTGTCTTTGTAGGGCATCATGAACACAAGAGGGATTTTAAGATAGAAAAGAGATGGAAGTACAGGGGAAACATGTCAGGCTGCGAGATGATGATCATTAAGTTGTCCGTTGGTATCAGGATTCTGGTGCTCCAGCATGGAGGAAGCAAGGGCAGAATTTGCTGTTTTGGGGAAGAGCAAACACTGGCTAGAAAGAACTGTAAAAAAAAGACTCTGTTAGATGCTGACAATGAGAAGTAAAAACATTTGAGCAACAGACAACTTCACAGTCAGATGTCACAAGACAGGAAGGCTGGTTGTTCTTACTTTATATAAAGGGTATTTTGTTGGTTATATTTTTGTTCAGATTATCCCCAGGACAAGAATAAAAGTCAAAATGAGAGCCTGTTTCATTGCTGGGCTTTCTGATTCTCTCACGAAGCCTCCAACCATTACGCTACAACCTACTTTCACAGTACTGAGTAACAAGCTGGGTGATAAAAACATCAGATGAAATTCAGTATCAATAAAAGCAAAGTAATGCATAAAGGGAAAAACAACTCTAACAATGCATACGCAATGTGGGCTCTAAATTAACTGTGTGCCATGCAGAAAGTTGGCTGAAGAATCTCCATGGGATGTCCTCTACAAATACTGGCTCTCTGCTCATGCCAGTTAAACGCACAGGGAAAATTTTGAGATACATTAAGGAAAAAATAGACAATGAAAGGAGAAAAATCATAGAATCATTTATGCTGGAAAAGACCTGTGAGATCATTGAGCCTAACCATTAACCCAGCACTGCCAGGTCCACCACTAAACCATGTCCCTAAGCACCCCATCCACACACTTACTGAACACTTTCAGGTATGGCGATTTGACCATTTCCTCAGCAGCCTGTTCCAGTGCCTGATCCCTCTTTCAGTGAAGAAATTTTTCCTAATATCCGATCTAAACTTTCCCTGGTGCCACTTGAGGTCATTCCCTCCTGTCTTGTCACTCGTAACTTGGGACAAGGGCCTGACCCCCACCAGGCTACACCCTCCTTTCAGGCAATTGCAGGAAGTGATAAGGTTCCCCCTCAGCCTCCTTTTCTCCAGACTAAATATAATATGGCATGATGTTTTACAAGGTAACATGCATTTCTGTCTTAATGCTGCATACATTTTGGGTCTACCCATCTCTAAAATACAGAGAATTAACAAAGGAAAAGGCTGCAAAGATTATCAGGGATATGGAAAGACTTGAAGAATAAAGTAGGGTGGGGATTTTCAGCTTGGAATGCAAAAACAAAACCAAAGAGTAGAAGGAATATATCCTGCTGTATAACCCACAAAGTAGCAGTCATCTAATGAAATTACCAAATTGAGATGTTAAAGCAGAAAAACAGGAAGGCTTATTCACTCATTGCATGATTTTAAATTTTGAAACTTTTTCTTGTGGCAATCACAACTATATGCTGGGTTCAAGAAGAATCCAGCAAATTGTTAGAGGAAAACTGCTTCAAGACCTGCTAATTAGGATGGTTCAAAAGACTGTCCTGAACATAGAAGACTTTAATGACAAGTGCACTCTGTATTTTAACGTGAATAAAATTAGACTTCATATCAGTACAATAAAACTGCTGTAAATAGTTGACAATCTAGAAAAAACTCCTGGGTCATGCCTAAACCCTCATCACCTCCACAAAGCTGTTCGTACCCCCTTCTTTCTCTCTTCTCCACGGCAAATGCTTCCACCACATTGACTCAATGTAAGTCACTAAGTCATCAGAAAAAAACCAAAACCCCAAGCAAAAGATGGAGCTTGGTTTGTCCTGGGTTGATAAATTAAATTGTAGAATCATAGAATCATAGAATGGGTTGGGTTGGAAGGCACCTTAAAGATCATCTAGTCCCAGCCCTCTCTGCCATGTGCAGAGACACCTCCCACCAGACCAGGTTGCTCAAAGCCCCATCCAGCCTGGCCTTGAACACTTCCAGGGATTCGGCTGCCACAACTTCTCTGGGCAGCCTGTGCCAGGGCCTCACTATGCTCACAGTAAAGAATTTCTTCCTAATATCTGATCTAAATCTGCCCTCTCTTAGCTTAAACCATTACCCCTTGTCTTACCACTACATGCCCTTGTCAAAAAGGCATAAATCATCAGACATATTCTGAAGGAGCTGGGGAGAGAGGACGTTGGGATAGGAGGAGAGGAGGAAAACAGGACCCCTCTCCTTCCATGCCAATGGGTCCTGAGGTTGGCTCTGATGTGAAACTGCAGCCGGAGAGGTCACCTGTGGTGATGATAACAAAAGAAAAAAGCTTGTCACATCAAAATGCAATTATCTGTTCTTTCAGTTTTCTGGGCTTCCATTTGGTTTTTTTCCCCTTGTTTTTTTGGCTCTGATTTGTGATAACAGTTGCTGTTACAATAGAATGTTGCTATACTGAATAAGAATTCCTCTTTCAGCAGGACACTGAACCTGAGGGTGGGATACATGGGAATTTGTGTGATTGCTCTGTCAGTGCAAGATCTCCTGAGAGTTCTTTGGATTTAATCCCATCCTACAAATCCTGCAATGCTGTATCACTTTGATGTGGCTTTGTGGGATTCTCATTACTTGTATTCACTTTAGTTTCCAGGAAGCTTGAGATTTCATCATCTGCTAGCATATGCTGAAATGCATGTGTCAGTTTTATAATAAATATCCAATATAAAAAAATATCTATAAAACACACAAATATGAAATTAGTTTGTAACACAATCTCCAGTTCTCTGTTTATTAGGGAAAGGCGAAGTTGGTAGTGCTGTCAATTATGGGAAGAGCAAGGCAGCTTTAATAATAAAACAGCATTCACAGTTTCTTATAACTATACTAAGCAAATTGTTTGGCCTGAAAATTTCCATGCCAGCTGTCTGCCTCAGGCTGAAGTTTTTTGGAAAATTTCAGTCAAAACAGTTCAGCAGATTCTGAGAACAAGGCTAAGGAAAAATATGTTGTTTTACTCACGTTAAAAAAAAAAAAAAAAGAAAAGAAAGCCTTTAGCTTTCTTTCTAAAACCTCCTCTGGGATTTTAGGACTTTAGAGGAAGAGCTTGAAATTTGCCTGGGAGAGAACTGTTTTTCTTCTAATGAATTTTGTGTGCATCTGTGTGAATTAAGCCAAGTTTAGGCATCTTTGATAAAAACACTGTTGCTACATGCTCCTGGGTGCCTTTGTACATATTTGCCAGCTTCCGTCACTTACATTTCTACCTGTGTATGACTAAACAAGATGTTTTATGTGATGGCAAGTGCCAGGTCTGCATCCAAGTATCAGAACTGCAATCAGAGATGCTCTCTGGTTCTTGGCATGATCTCAAGCTGGTAGGAGCTGAATGAAGTTGGGATGAGAGACTTGGAGAAAAAACTTAGAGGGGTGAAAATGGGATTGCAGAAAGGAGATGGATGAGGCAAGGCACGAGGAGAGGACCAGACTGAGTGGGATGGACTGAGGGATCTGTTTAGAGGAGCAGAGTACTCTGTTAAACTAAGCCATTGGCACACAGAGAGAGACCAAAATGAGGCAGTGTCACAAAGCTACTAGCTCTTGGAAGACTCAATAAAACCAAAATAAATCAACAAAAGCTAGACTAACAGACCAATAATATGATTTAAAAGTATATACTGGAGACTCATAATTTAAGTAAAAAACACAATGAAAGTTGCCTTAATCAAGTGTCTGAATAATGAAACAGTCGTTATTCACAAGACAGTGTTTTATCCGAGACAGCCTGGAGATGAAGCAATGAGAATGAGGAGTAGGAGAGGAGGTTTACAATCCCTGTCTCACCCGTTGCAGAGCTGGAAGGTTTGTAGTGACTAAGCAGAGGATTGTGGAATGAAGGGAAATGTGTTTCAGATTAAGGCATCCAAATGATGCCCCAAGACTGTGGGCAATGCTGGGCAAGTCCCTTCAACCCAACATTTCATAATTGTGTCAGAGTGTGTTGCAGCCTCTTGATGATCATCTTGACAGTTCAGAGTCTGATCTGCTGAAATGTCAAACACCCACAGCAGCAATTAAAGGCTCTATGAACTTTGCATTGTTTTAGCACCACCATAAGGAAACACTGTAAGTAATCTCTGATCACAGCTGTAGTGCAGGAACTCATCAGCCAGTTGGCTTTTGAGAGTGTTCTCTGCTTTCTAGAACAAAAATCTGTGCCAAAAAGCTGGTCACACCTTAAATCCAGCTGCACAAAGGGTAATTTTCTAGAAATAGCAGCATTTGCTTGTTCCGGACTGACGGGATCCATGCTGCCCACAGCCCAACCACCTAATGCTGTTTCTATCAACAGGCAGAAAACAAATTCCAGTGTCTCTCATGCTCGGTCAGTTTTTCCAACCGCTTCTGGCAGTCACTTCTACAAGCTTTTTTGACTAATCGAACTTACCCCTCCTATTCTTCTTTACGTTACAGAGGCAAGGATGAAATGGTTTTCACCATCCAAAGACACACAGGCAGTTAAAAATGAATTAGCAGAATACTGAAAACTTTCCATTATAAAATTTGGGAGTTCAGTTCATTTATAAGATTGGGACATTTAAGGCCGGGTGACCCAATAGAAGAGATGGTTTATGAATTGCTGACCCCCAGGACTTTGCTCTTATGTGAACAGACAGTACTTGAAGATGCTCCTGCCCAGGAAATGAATCCTGGCTTCTCTTATCCTCCATACAACATGATATCATAGAATATCCTGAGCTGGATGGGATCCATAAGGTTCAGTGGGTCCAACTCCTGATATAGAAGACCAAGATTGCTTTTATGAATAGACCCAATATTCCCCAGAAGGAACAGGCCCAGACTGGATTTTGTAAAGCAATTTTAAGATTTTCAGTACACTTATTGGAGTTGGAGAAGGAGACAAAAAAGCCTGTGAGCCCTTATTGCAAACATGATGCAGGACTGGACTAAAACAGTAAAATGGGATTTAATCTTCTGTTTTCTAACTTTTGACTGTATAACTAATCAATCTCCAGAATACTTTGAAGGCTCAGTGTGTGCAAACACATGTGCAGGCAAGTGATACGGCTTCTACTCAGTGTTTAAAGATAAAACTGCACTGAATAATCACCTAAAACCTAAATCAATGGGCAGCGAGACATCTCCTGCTTTCATGTTTGCTGTTGCTGCTGGGGTAGCACATCTGCCAACGTTGCCTTAGAGGTGATTACAGTAGTGGAGCAGCATTCTTAACTGCAGTGGTTATCCTAGACTGTAGCAAATGCTACTTCACTAAAACATGTGGAGATATCTGTGAAACCTCACTGAACCATACCCATTTACACAAACTGATAAATGCAGTTCAGTGAGCCCCTCTACCTAAATCAACCATCAGCAACTCCTCTCTTCTTCTTCCTTTTTCCCGCCGCTTAAAAAAAGAACAAGGATTGTGTCACATCCTAGAAAGCAACTCCTACTTGGAATAGGAAACTTATCTGTCAGCCCTATTCCATTTCGTAAAGCACTTTCCTCCTTCTGGCTGCCAACACACTGGAAGAACAGAAAAATCTGTGCCTGCTTTCATGGATATCTTCACATTCAAAAGATCACCTCTGCTGATACCCAGCAGGACAACATGCGATGAAGTTTGAATCCCCCTACAGCACAAACAGCTTCATTCCCAGAAATCTGGTATAAAGGCAAAGGGATTTTTGTGAGTAAGGCTCAAACTTTCCAAAATTGAACTTTCTGTAAGAAGTGTTTGTCCCTGGACACAGACAAGGAAATGTGCCCCTCTTTTCACATTTCAACTCTGCCTCTACAAATGCTCCAGGGAGAGCAATGTAGAACAGCTGGCAAAAAAAATTATGTATTCCTAACAAAATTATTTATCTATCAAGTGAAGCAAGGGTGAAACAGCACAGAAGAATGAAAACTGTACATTTATTCCTGACTACTATCAGTCTTATAGCCACACTACAGCACCACTCCTCACATTATGCTGACATAGTTAAGATAAATATTTCTCCGTGATTCTTCTTCCTTTTAATCTAGAGCAAAGAGGAAATACACATATATACTTGCGCTTTTAAAAAATCTTACATTATAAGACCTTTTTCTCTGAAACATATCGGTCAAGGATCCATGAATACCCAATTCACTGGCAAGTGGTGCAAGTTACTCTGTCAAAGTACCCAGCAACGCCAATCTGTCAGTTCAAAGCAGAAACGGAGTATTTCAGCTTTTAGTTACAATAAGCTATGCTGATAGACCTTGTAACAGGGCAGGTAACAGCCAGTCTTTAAATCTGAATTGACATTGATTTACAGAGTTTCATTTCTCTGAATCAAATCTGAGAGAGAGCGAGTTTGAAGCTACTTCACATCTTGAAATTACAACTACACATTTCTTAAACACAGAAGAGTTTGCTTTAAAAGAAGGAATAAAATCTCAACTGCCTACAGAGATAAGATAAAAGGGAAAAGTGATGTTAAAGATATCAAACTAGCAAGTTTTTGTTTATTCATCTTTTCTAATTCTGCTCTTCCCCTCCATAAATTTTTAAAACCGCCTTGATTTGAAATCCTAATAATAAATATGCCACGCAACATTCCTCCTGTCAAATCTCTCACTTCATGGTATTACTGCAATATTTGTAACTTTTGATCTGGAAACATCAAGTTACATAAGATCATAGTTCTGCTTCTTGCAAAGATGTGATTCTGTCAGAAAATGAACCACTGAAGCGGGAACTCAACAGAACTGGAAATGACTTTCCCAGGGACAAGGTAGTTCTGCTTAAGCATCTCAGCTATTTTAAAGTGCAAGAACTCAATGTTTTATTCTCCTGAGCAGAGAAATGGCAAACTACCAGGTTAAAAATAATCATAGTAGGCTCTTAATTGGAATAGTGTGCGTGTTGTAGACAGAATGAAATAACATTTAGTTATTGTGCACTCCAGGAAACCAATAAAATAAAATAAAATAAAAAATTCACTTTGTAAAACAAAAAGAACATTTTCTCTTGCCAGCATACTATCTGCTCACCAAAACAAAAGGAAAGCATCTATTTTAAATGAGTCAGGGAAGATAATTAAGCTACATGGACTTAAAATTGCCGTGTTTCCAGCCCAAATCTCCCTCCTTCCCCAGACACACTGAAATCAGAGAGATGGCTCTTTTTTTCCATCCATGTAGTAAAATAAATCGAGGGAAGGGGGGACTATTTCCCCACCCCAACCAAAACCAGATGAGCAGGTTTACCCTCATCTCTCCATAATTTTTCCCTGTCCTTTAAAATTAGAGAAGGCAAATTCTCCCCAGAAAAGCCTTTCTAAACCAGGACCCCTTGCTAATAAGAAAAGGAAACTATGAAGTTAACTTCTGCATCTCCTTTTGCCTTTTACCCCTTTCCTTGCCAAAGAACAACCTGAGAACCTTTTTCCACGTCAATGACCCTCTTTCTTCACCAAAACATGACACTTCTTCTCCAGATGACACACATAAATAACAGATGAATCGAAAATCTCGCCTTGTGAAGATGTGTACACATTCACGCACCTATGGACGGGAAAGGAGGGTGAGGCACAGAGGCAGAGTCCCTGAAAAGATACAGTGCATCTCAGTGCAGTGGCTGTAATTCCCAATCTTGGTGATTTTTTTTGAGGGGGAAAAAGGGGAAAAAAGTGAAACAGGTTGTCTGCACAGGCAGCTCCCCTCCTCCTCTGCCCCAGCTGTGTGTGCAGACCCCCTTCCCAGGATGGGGGATGCAGAGCAGTGGTCCTGCTCTCAAGAGAAGAACAACATAGGTTACATTTTCAGGTGCCTGGGAAATGCCCGGCCACACACCGGGACCTCATGGTCCCCCCTCTGCCCCCAGACCTGCTGCAAACTAGCACAGACCCTAATTTTCTTCGGCCGTGCACTGGCTTGGGGATTGCACTCTCAAGGGATCATGGCAGCAAAGAATTCTCCTGGCCACAAACCAGCCCACTCCAGCAAGGACTGATCCAGCAGCACGGCAGAGTCTGGGAGCTGGGAATTTAACAAGGAAGGGCAGCTCGCAATGGCCACAAACAAATTCCTACAGCCTTGTAACACAGGCAGAGCCGAGCTAGCTGCTGTGAAGTCTTACCTCGCTGCAAAACAGTGCAAGAGACGCGTCTTCCTCCCTTTATGCTCCCCCCACACCGTACTAAAAATATATATACACTTATATATATACACATATACACATACTCCTTGTTTTTTCCACCCAAGCCTATAAAAGTGCTACAGGCAGAGGCACTAAGTGGGAGGCGCCTGGCTCTGAAGAGGCCAATGAAATAAATTAAATACAAATCACTGGCTCAGCCCCAGCCTCCTCCAGCTACCCGGGGAGAGGTTGGGGTTCCCGATGGCCAAGCCCCGGCTCCTGCCAGAGCCAGAGTGCGGGTGGCATATGCGGACTGCTGGCATAGTATAGGTGTATATATGTTAAGCCTTGGGTGTTGCAGGCACATATGGTGCACATGTTGGGAGCAGAGCACTTTCCATAGGAGGGGAGGGGCTACCCTACTAGCAGGCAATTTTATTAGGGTCAGCGAAGCAGAAAGAAATGGGATTGGGATAGACTGGGAGCTGCTAAGTTCCCCTGCCCAACTCCTGCGTCCCAAAGCAGGGAGCAGCACACTAACAACTTGCCATGCTACAGCAGAAGTTTACCTATAAAAAGCACACAGACAACTTCCAACTTCAAAAATTTGCTCTCATTTTCTCATTTTATGGCCCTCCCTTCACCTGAGACTTTTCTCAGGAAAAAAAAATAAAAAGATGCAGCTGTAAATTCAAGGTGAGACTTCACTGCAAAAAGTTAAGGAGGAATATGGGGTTGAACCAGAGAGACTACTTTTTAGTTCGATTCAGGAGTTTGGTGTTTTGCCTTTTTTATTTATAATTTTTAAATCATAAAAAATTGAACTTTCCAGGAAAAACCATGAGCAGATGCATTCAGGACGCAGAAAGGTCTTGCCTGTCTATTCAATGAACATTTAGTCATCTCTGTTTTGGCTGTATGAAAAATGTGTTTCAAACTGTGTATCCCATAAAACAAGGCAGTGGCATTAATATGTTTTTTTGGTTGGGTTTTCTTGGTTTATTGTTTTTTTTTGTTTTCAAATCATGTGCTTACATGGTTGTAACCACCGTGAATTTCTAAGCGTGGTCGTAAGAAAGTAAATAAATACAGCCTTGTGAATACTTTTAGAATTTGGAGGGGGTTAATTTTTATTTTTTAAAGATTTGTCATTCCTTAACTACCACTTCTTTTGAAGTAAAATATCACAGATATTTTACACTGTGTTTTCAACCAAAACAACTCCCAGGAAATAAATGCCCTTTGGTAGCAGCCTGGTTTTACAACCCAAATTTGTATTTGAGAATGCAAATTGCTGAGAATACGAGCAGGAGTCTGAACCACTGCATTTCTTCCAGGCACTCCAGCATCTTTTCTCCAACACCACACTATTTGGGCGAGCTTTTAATCCTGGCAGGGCATGGCTGGAAGCAGGGCTTTAACATTTAATGCCTTAGAAACAGACTTGTCACTCAACTTGCAGTCAAGCGCATTTCTTTTTTCTGCTTTTTGGTGGAGGCAAACCCACCTTTCCGTGGAAAATGGGAGACCCTATCCTCACCCCCGATTCTAGCACAGATCCAAATGTAAACATACACACACACACACTCCCACCACGCACCACCCTGCAGCAGGACATGAGTATGGGGGGTTCAGACAGAGCCAAAGGAGCCTTGGGAGCTGAGAAATACCAAGGCACTTCTTTCTTATTCTATTTTTTTCTCCTTCCTCTCCTCCCTGCTTTTACTATTACATAAATAACACCGATTGATCTTAAAGCTGCATCCTTGCTCCAGTGCCTCCCAATCTGCACTGCTGCCTTCCCCCAGCACAGCCGCACCGCTCGGGGTGCAGAGGGAAGAGTCAGGGAGGGGGAAGGTTGGATGGGAGAATCCACTCCAAACATACCCTGAAGCAAGGTTTTGGCAGTCTGGGGGTGCGTGATCCCCCCCGCCCCAGCCCGGAGCTTCCCGCAGCATCTTTGCCTCCCTCCGAATTGCTGCAAACTGTGCGAGGGGAGGGCAGGGAGCTGGGCAGGAGGGAAGGATGGATGCTGGGGAGGGAAAACCAGGGATTCAGGGAGCTTTTCCCCAGCCCCAGTCTGTGTGCCTGGCTGTTTGGTGGGAAGAGGGAAGGGGGAAGGGAAAATTGAAGAGAGTCTATGGCATAAATACACTTTTCAGAGGAAAAAGGGAAGCTTACCATGTCTGCAGCTTCCCCCCACCGAAATGCCACTTCTGTGTCCAGCGATCCCAAAGTGGAAACTACAGGCAGGCACCGGAGCTCATCTCCGCAGGCAGCTCAGAGATACACCGCTGCCACCCCCAAAAATCAAAATCAAAATAAAAAAAAAAAAAAAAAAAAAAAAAAAAGAACAGCGACTGGTCCAGCTTCTTTCCTGACAGGAATCGTCCTGGTAGGACTGCCCAAAATAAGCAGCTGCAATCCAAAGGCTTTATTTAAAGCTTCCCCCCTCCTCCTCCCTCTCTCCGTGCCTCGCTCGCTCTCTCCCTCTCGCTGTTACACACAGAGAGAAAGAGAGACACACACAGGTTACATGAATGGGAGGCAGGAGCCGGCGCTCCCGGCTGGAATGACAGGCGCACATGCGGCTGCCGGCTGCCCACCCCAGCGGCGTGGGAACAGCTCGGACACGGCCTGCGGATGCGTGGAGAGGGGCATGGGGTGGGAACGGGCATGGGGTGGTATGGGCATGGATATGGCACAGGCATGGGGCTGGAGAGGAGACAGACACGGGCACGGCATGGAACTGGGGCTGAGGAAAACATGGACATGGTCATGGTCAGGACATGATCATAGAACAGGCATGGGTCGGGCATGTACACAGACACGGGCATGGCATGGGCTTGGGGAGAACATAGACATTGGCATAGGAATAGGCACAGGCATGGGCATGCTGTAGTCCTGGCATAGGCATGGATCAGGGGAGGACACAGACATAGGCATGGCGTGGGCACTGGTAGAAGGGCATGAGTATGGCATGGGCATGAAGTGGATTTGGGCATGCACATAGGCGTGCATGGCATGGAAAGGGATGGACAGGGCTATGAGGAGGGGATGGACATGATGTGGGCATGGACAGATATATGGGCATGGTGATGAGATGGATCGAGTGTGGCCATTAGAATGAGGAGGTAATAGGGACAGGAGAGGATGTGCTTGGGTACGGTAGGCATGGGTTGGGCTTGGGCAGGGAATAGGCGTGGGAATGAGTTGGGATTGCTATTGGCTTTAGCATGAGAATGGAATGGGGATCAGGATGGAGGCAAGAAGAGAATGGAGATCTGCCTCAGGTGGTGCCTTCCTGTCCTGGTCCTGGTGAACCTCCCTCTCTTCTTGGGGTTAGGTGGGCTCTAGTTTCAGCACACATCATGAGGAGTGGGAAACCTCTGTTCCTCCTATGCCTCCAGTTAGGCAACTTGCATAATGTCTTGCTTTTGGGGTCGGGGGGCCTTGTCCACAATGGTGTCAGGAAATGACATCACTATCATTATCAGTTACTATTACTATTCTTTAATATGGTTTTTTACATAATTGTGCTGTTTGATAATTAAAATCAAATTCTAAGAAAGAAGGCCTGCGAGAGTTAAGGTTAGTTCTTCTTGAGAAGGAAGATCAATGCTACCAGTTTCTACCTCTTAAATATTTCTGGGAGCAGTAGTTTCAGTTTTATCTGTTTTTTAATTTTTTTTAACAGTAGTGACAAGAAATTAGGGCTATTTGATGCTGCTATTCAACATGGTCTGAAGAAAGGGTTGTGGTGTTGCTTAGTGTCAGGCCCTGCTACTGCTTCACTGCCTGACCTTGGGCAAGTCCTCGATAACTTATCCCTGTTAGGATATATCACCCATTGCCATTTACACTCAGCCTATCCATTTTCTCATTCACCAGATAATCACATTTTTCTCTTTCAAGTCCCTCCTCAAAATTGACTCTTACAAAACTTTTCGGCAACAGTCTCTACAGGGCTTCTGTTGACATCACAGATCTTGGAGTGACACTGGATTCAGCCCTAAAACTGCATTGTAAGAGGAGTGCTGAACATAATGGACTGCAGTACTTCATGCAGTGCTTTGAGCTACATCGGAATCATCCTCTTCATGGCAAACCTTTAAATCAGCCAGGTGTAGGTCTGCTATGTTCTGCCTTTTTCTCCTGTCCTAAAATTTCTAGCCTTTGTGGAAAGCAAGAGGTAAGATATGTGTTTTATTCCAAACCCAGAAATCAGAGTAAAAAGGCACATAGCAAATCAGAACATCATCTTAAAACAGCAGAGTCCTCGACATAAAGGTCTGCTTTGCAAAATAGCTGCTGCTGTTCACTGTTTTTTTCAGTCATACATATTAAAAATGAAATATATTTGCACTGGCCTTATTACCTCTGGAATATATTCCACATCAGGAATCTAGATTCTAGACAAAGGTAATTTAGATCTCTGGAAGGAAAAAGTTCAACTGAGAAATATATATATTGTTAGGAATAGACCTCATCCAAATTCAATGGTAATTGTATAAGCCTTTCAAAAATCATACTGTATGCAAGCTTCCAGAATTTCGGAACAAGAAACATTTCCATTTAAATGCCAAGAAGCAATTTTTCCTCTCTTGTTCAATACTAAATCAGTCACATGAGCAGTTTGCATTTGATTTTAGAAGGGAAATGGAACATCTTCTCTTCCAATTACATATAACTTTTTCTTTTTCTTGTTCTTAGTGTTCTTACAGTTTGTGTTGCTTTCCTGCAGTTTTGAAACACTCATTTGATCCACCCATTCGCTCCAGCCATTTATTTTTTTTTTTTTTAACTCAAGTGACATTATTAAGAGAAAATCAGTAAACCCAAGTGGGGAGTAGAATGCTGTTTGTTTGAATTCTGGCTGGTAAATTTAAGTTTAACAGGTCAGCACTGTTTGTGTAATTGGCCTTTCTCTGTTAACTGAACTAGACAATAATGCTCCCAGAAAAAAAAGGACAATAGTAATTTAATGGGAAAACGCGACTTTGGTCAGGAAAATCCCACTCCTGCTTCAATTCACAGTGAATTACTGTGATCACAGAAGTGTGCTGCATACCAATTTGGAGCATATTTTATGAAGATGTACATTCAAAGTATCAGTGTTCAGCAGCCTGCCATGTTGTGCCTGTTGTCCTGCACCCCAGAAATTATGCACTTTGCTCCTTTTGAACAGTGACTTAAGTCAAGTTCTCCTCCACACAATGTTTGTGAAGAGTTTGTAAAGAAGCCACATCCGTGGGACAAGAAGGTGAATGACAAGACTAATGCACGAGCCTGTTAGACCTCGTGTGCCAGAGAGCAGGGACAGCAAGTCCAGGAGCTGCCACTCCAATTAGCACTTAGTGCTCCTAATGCCAGCTTGTGTTTCCTTGTTGACATTCGCTCCAACAAAACAATGGAAACACCTTTTGTAAAGTCCCCATTCATCAAGCAAAAAGAGTAGCAACATCTGGTGGTCAAAGGCTTCTTGCTGGCCAAGTTCAGCAGCAGTTGGTTTAGGGAGCCCTTTGCCTAGTGGAGGCATCTCCTAAGGGGCTGCCCTGCTTGACAGACACTACTAAAGATTTTAGGTTTTTTTCTACATCCAGGAGAATAATCCAGAGGGAAAAACTCATATATTTTAATCAATGGAAGTGAAACCATTTGCCTTTCAGAGACTATAAAATACACACCCCAGGGTTCAATGCTCTTTTCTACTCTTCCAGAACATTCTTAAGGGGAAATCACTTTTTTCTTGATGAATGTGCAATTCAAATGTGGAAATATGCCATTCTTCATGCTTTCTCCATAGGGTGCAAAATGATTTCTGTAATTAAACCCTTTTTGCCAACATTTCCTGATGAGAATATAATCTTTCTTTTCTTTCTTTCTTTCTTTCTTTCTTTCTTTCTTTCTTTCTTTCTTTCTTTCTTTCTTTCTTTCTTTCTTTCTTTCTTTCTTTCTTTCTTTCTTTCTTTCTTTCTTTCTTTCTTTCTTTCTTTCTTTCTTTCTTTCTTTCTTTCTTTCTTTCTTTCTTTCTTTCTTTCTTTCTTTCTTTCTTTCTTTCTTTCTTTCTTTCTTTCTTTCTTTCTTTCTTTCTTTCTTTCTTTCTTTCTTTCTTTCTTTCTTTCTTTCTTTCTTTCTTTCTTTCTTTCTTTCTTTCTTTCTTTCTTTCTTTCTTTCTTTCTTTCTTTCTTTCTTTCNTTTAGTACCGGGGAGAAGCCATGTACAAAAGGGTTTGCAAAACCAGGTCTGGAGTGTTTGACGTTTAAGTCTCTATTTGAATTAGCCATTTTGTTTTAAAGGTGCATGAGGATGAGGAACATGAGTAAGGGCTGCAGCTAAAGTTTCCAATCAGGCACTGCTGAAAGAAATGGCTGCATGAGAAAGAGAGATATGGATACCACTGCTAATATTAGTGTAGCTGCTAGGGATGACACTAGCACTGAGAACACACAGGCCAGTGTTCAGCACACTTTAGCAGCCCCAAGTGTGTAACCAGAGTCCGTGTGGGGATCATGCTAAAATGGGTGCTACGGCATCAGTGCTGCACTGGTTCCCATGGTAGCTGGATCAAAGAAATCCAGCTTCTCTGATACATATCAAACTGTGAGGGGCGGTGTAGACAAAATTGGAGTCAATTAAGAAAAACACCTGTGTGAGCTTTTGTAGGACTCGGACCTGAAGTCCACATATATTGCTTGCCACCGCAGCATGGGCCATGTAATATACTGAGATCAGGAAATGGGACAGAGCTTTTAGCCACCTACACAGGTAAGGGGTGAAACCCCAATCCTGTATGATAGATGGCAGGGCTGAACCAGAGCTGGATGCAGAGCTGAATCCTGAAGTTCCTGCTTTGAGTTATGTCTCTCTGACAAAGCTCTTGATCAAGGTGGTGGAGCAGAAATCGCTGGTGCTTTTTATCCAAAGCAAGATTTTCCTCTTCTTTCTCCTCACTCCATGAGTGCGTGCAGCTTAAATCTATCTGCATTGACTAGAGAGATGTCTCCACTACTGGTACCATGAGATTATGTCCATACTGGGGATGGAGAAATGTTATCACATATTGAATCACAGAATTATTAAGGTTGGAAAAGACCAGCCGTTAACTCAGCACTGTCAAGTCCACCAGTAAACCATGTCCCCAAGTGCCATATCCACAAGTCTTTTGAACACTTCCAAGGATGGTGATTCTACCACTTCCCTGGGCAGCCTGTTCCCATATCTCACTTTTCAGTGAAGAAATTTTTCCTAATATCTAGTCTAAACCTCCCGTGGCACAGCTTGAGGCCCTTTTCTCTCATCCTGAAGGCTCTTTCCTTTTGTAAGGGTCTTTCCTTTTATTAGCTGATTTCTTAGAGGATGCTAAAGGGTGGAGAGAGTCATTCTATACTGACTGTGCCTTTTGTAGCATCTCAGTGGATCTTAGTTGTTGAGAAGAATAGAAGTGAGCATCTACCCACAGTACTGGGTCTTATACCCTTCCTTTCCTTCCTTGCAAAGCACCAGCGTGTGTTGTCATACCTGAAAACCAGCCGAGGCATACGATGGAGCTGAGAGTCTGCTCCTACTGCTTACTCAGGAAAAGTTCCCATCAAGTGAATTGGCCATTTGCCTGAGTGAATGTTGCAGGATTCGGCCCATATGCTTCTCAGCTCTTATATTTGCATAGTGCAGAATATGCTTACAGTACAGTGCCAATAAAACAAAACTATATACAGTTAAGCACAGAAAAAGCAAGAGCACAGTTAATACCATTTACAAACAGCAGCTGAGCTCTGCAGCTGACATCCAGGCTTATAGACCATGCTCGGATGTGGGTAATATGCACACAACAATTATTTATAGGCAATTAGGTGGAAGGTCCTGTAAGCATATAGGTCTCTATTCTCCTTTCCCTAAGCCTGTTACATTCTTTTTCCCTGTGCATTGTTTATATTTTAACTCTGTAAATATGTCTTTTTTTTTTTTTTAAACTAAGGAAAACATTTCAGGAGGCCACTTCCATGGAAGACAGTTGTTCTTGAAGTGCTCTGGGATTGTGTAAACATACTACATGTAGCATATGCAGGAAACTTCAATTGCAATGCTGGTTCATTCAGTCTAATGAAGTAGAATGAGGTCTCTCTAATCTCCAGAAATTCCCCTGATGTCTTAGGAAGAAGAAAGGTCTTCATCAAGAAGGTGTAGATCATGTCAAGAATGTTATAAATTGCTCAGAGGATCAAATTACACCTTTTCAAAGACATATTTTCCTCTTTAAATTTAAAGGGTGGGTTTTTTTAATCCCGGGGTAGGATAGAATATTTCTCAATTCACAGCACATGATAAAACAGTCACGAACAACTGTAATATAATACATCTTCAATACAGTTGACCATAAGTATATTAGAAGAACCTCCAAAAAATAATTGCCCTATTACCACACTGTGACTTCACATCCAATTTTGTTCACCTCACTGTACAGAATGGATGGAATAGATGGCTTTTATATTTTTAATAATAATAGAATGTTCAGGATTTGATATAGAAACCTGGCTACCAAGGTAATAGGTACATATAAGAACCTATTTAGAATAGCTGTGTGAATAGGAATTGCCATTAAATTACAATGAAATACTGGAGCATATCAAACAATATCAAATAAAACTTAGAAGGCCAATCTGCAACCATGTTCAAGCCATAACCTCATCATGAAGAAGACTTTTCTCCTGATGAAATCATCTGGTTTAGACACATGTGTGATATTTCTTAATTCTCCAATAAGGCCACTTATCTAGACTAACTTTGTGACTCACTCCAGATTTATGCTTGTGCAATAGCAAAATTCATAATACTAGCCTTATTCACATGCTAGATGCTCTTGGGAAATGAAAAGCCAGTTATTTCAATCCCAGAGAGTCCCAGTCTTACTAAAAGAATAGATCTGGAGACATCTTCTTTCCCCTTTAGAGAATAACGTCTGAGCCAGCAGAATAAAGCCCCCACTTCCCCAGTACTTTCACTTCTGGCATCTCCTTTTTATGTGTTGAACCAACCATTGACTTCTGAGATGGCAAAGTACCCACATTATTGTGTGATAACAGAGAAAAAAGGTGATCTTGTGGTATTGACACAGCAGATCTGAGTACAATAGTTCGTTCTGATACACATTTCCAATCCTCTCTAATTTTTTAGGGCTCAACCCCGAGCCTGTCTCACTGAATCCTCACCAGAGCAGTAAGCTTTCCGTGACCCCTGCCTGGGCTGCCTCTTTCAGCTGACACTTCACCACTCACAAGCAGAGAGGAATCAAGCTCTGCTCCCGCTTTCTGCCCTGTCCTCCAGATAAATTGTGTTAGTTTACTGGCAAAACCTAGTTTTTATTATTGTTTGCACTTCAGAGTCAATATGGATATGAAAGAATAAGCTGAAATATATGCCTTTTGCATCCTTAATAACAGCATGGCCTCTCCGTAGCTACATGACAATTCCCTCACACTTTATTTAACAGTAGCAATTTATCATGTTTGCTGTATCACAGTGAAGTAGTTCAGTATCCCCAGTTTACAAGAAGCGCTATTCTCTGTGCCTATTTGTACTGCTTATTTCGAGACAGACCAACAGACCGAGTGCTAGCTTTCAGCTTGGAAAATCCAGATTCACTTCCCTGGCGTAGCAAAAAAACTGTCTTGGCTTCAGTTTCCTCTTCATAATACACAGATAAAAATACTTCCTCACTTTATCAGATGTTGTGAGGATAAGTGCATTAAAGACTGCAAGTCCCACCAGCACTACAATAGCCATCATTATCTCAAATAGATACACGTAGTGCAAGTACAGTGATATTTAATACGTACTCTATGTGTATAAACCATGAGTCAGGGCTGATACAAACACAAGCCATGCTAAGGAGTTAGAAATGCTGCTTACCTGTATGCTCTTCCCTGGTTTGTGCTCCATGGAAGTTTGTGTGTCGGAGACCAGCTTCGGCTCACGGCCGCGATGGAGCGGGGCTGCTCAAGTCAGTGGATTTATTTCAGTCGCACACTCCTGGAGGCAGGGGCCCATTGTCTGGGCTGAGACACTCAATCTGGAAGGGAAAGAATGAAAGGGCTCCAGTGTGTAAAGTCATTCATTACAATCTGGAATGAACAAGGAAATCAGTGGGGTTGCTGGAGGTTAAGCAAGGGCAGAAATTGGTCTTTTATCATTGAAATGCCATAGGAAAAAAAAATTACATAAAGTAAGGGATCTAATCCTGTGCATCTCTACTCACATCTCTTGCCATTATTCATTGCAAGGGGTCACAAAGAAACAATCATGTACATTTGCAGGACCAGATGTTAAATGCATTTATAACAGAATTTCATAAGCAAGCAACTTCTTTTTCCTTAGACAGAGCTCCAATGAAATTTTGATACGACCTTTATATACTTTCAGATAAAATAAGATTATTTGGATTGCCATCCTACATAAGTAAATTTTCTACAGTAACTTCAAACTCAGAGCCATGAGAACATGCTTCAGAAGTCAGCAAATATTTTTGAAGATTGGATCTGGTGTTCTTTTAAGAGGAACTTTTGTAGTGAAAGAAAAGTAAAAGGATTGATTACAAAGCTTTCAGCACTGAAGGTGCATTGTATTACTGGAAAGAGTGGAATGAAAGTTGTTCGGAAAAGCTCCAGCAGCAACTGTGCTTATTTTATTGTACAGATACCCTTGGCTATGATATCTTCATGCACAGCATCAAAAGCATAAGATGTTTTCATAGCTATCCTACAAATTTAAATAAAATTGTAAGCAATACAGTTCTTTCTAAAATGCCATAATTGACATTACTTTCTGAAGCTTTTTACTCTCTCCATTTCAGGACTGCCCGTGTTGCAGTGAGCATCCACAACCCGACATCCAGGCTTCATATGAACACAGCAGTGACAACTGAAAGCATGCTTGCTGAGCAGCAGTTCTTCCAGCAGGGAACTGGGTTCAACCGAGGGTTCCCACTCACTTTCCTGGTGGGAATTCCATAACCTCTGGAGCCAGATTTTGTTCACGTATCAACTCTGCATGTGATAATCCTCCCAATTAAGGCATTCCTCCTTTCACTTCCTTTACATTCCTCACCTCACATGGTAGCTCTCTGTGGGGCAGAGGATGATACAAAGCAAGAATGCTACAAAAATTACCATCTAATAAAATGGCTAAATAAAACAAGTGGTCGATCCTATAGACTGTTACTCAATCATGAGTCTAACAGCAACCAGTCCAAAACCCGAACTGATAGTGCACCACTGCCATTAAACCCCAGAGAAGGGTTGCAGAGGTGGAATACCCTGCCCTTGGAATTGGGGTTGGAACTAGATGATCTTTAAGGTCCCTTCCAGTCCAAGCCATTCTGTGATTCTATGAATTTTTGCTGTAGCATTTTCACATTTAGTGACTACAGCTTTAGAAAGTGATGTTAAGTAGTGGGTTTTAGGATTCAGTAAGCAGGACATTTAAAACCGGTCTTTTTTCTTAGTTGAAATCCCCAGATATAGACTATGTAGCCTGTTAGACCTGATCATGTCTGATCCAGCCATTTTCAGAGTGCAACTGGGTCAGAGGATGGGTTCAAGTCATTTTCAGAGTGAGGGACTACAATCTTAACATGCTACTTAATTTATCCTATGGGGCTGGGTAAAGAAAACATCAGAAAATCTTTCATGATCCTATTGGGTCAGATCAAGAAAAGCCACATGAATGTCTTTAAATGACAATAGACAAAGGACTAATGGAGCTAGTGACAAATCCGCCTCCCTTTCCCTTTCCCTTTCCCTTTCCCTTTCCCTTTCCCTTTCCCTTTCCCTTTCCCTTTCCCTTTCCCTTTCCCTTTTGAATGTGTAGCTATGCCAGTCTGCTGTGAATTTACCTGAGACAGGACAGGACTTAAACTCACACCTGCAAAGCAAACTAAGGTACTTCTCTTACTCTCCCTCTGCATCTTTCTGCAGGAGTGTCTGACACATGACATCTGTTAATGAGTGTTATAATCCCCCCCGCCCATCCTATAACCCCATACTAGCAGCGCTTAGACCCAACGGCCTCTTTTCCTAAGGAAATAAGGCTTTTATAGGAGTTCTGTCTGTCCATCTGGCTCTCCATCTGTCAATCCTGCGCCCAGCAATGTATTCTGAACCTGGTGGCTAATTTCACCCCATTCTCTAGAGAGATAAAAGCTTAAAAGATATAAATATCCTACATATATTATGAAAATCAGTGGAGTGTGAGACAACGACAAAGCACAGCTCATGTGAGTGAAAGGCCGTGGTATAAGCTCGTTAGCTAATTGCTTGGCTCAGACTGCCAGCTGGCCAGTCAGTACATGCAAACCAGCCAGCTCAGCTACCTGTGAGTGACTTCTTGGATCTTCATACAATGCACCTGGCCAGCCTGCAGAAGGGAGGAGACCTTTGTAGAGGGAGTAGGTGTGCACAGGGATAGACAAAAGTGGAAAAGAAGATGGGCAAAGGGCTGTGGTCAAGGAGAAAATGGTATTATTGAAGGGGAGAAGAAAAGAAAAGTTGGAGGGTTTGATTTTGTGGGGAGGGATACATGATTTAAGATGTTAATTGAGTGACTTGGTTGTTCATCCTGTCTTGAGGGACAGGATTCAACTTGATTTCTTGAGTGAGGACTTTCTTTCCCTTTTATCTTCAGACTTGAAAAACAACCACTCTGTTAAAAGTAAAGATCCTTATAATCCTATACCTTGTTTCAGATGGTTACAATTAAGGAAAGAGCAAAAAAAGAGGACAAGAGCAGAAAACAGCTTATGGAATGAGCCTTATTATTCCCTCTCCACAGCTAATAAACAGAGGCACCAGAAGACGAACTGGATTGTATTTCAAAAGTCCAATTTAAAATGCTCTCAGTAAAGGCATACAGTAAATTTGCCGCAGTGTCAAAGCCAGAGCATCCAGTCTCCAAATCTCTCTGGTGCTGGAATTTCCCTGGTGTACATGGCAGCTGAGTTGCTCTGCTCACCTCTGTGTTCAGCTGACAGATGCTGTGTTCGGGTGTGAATTACTACCCTTGCTCTGTCAGTGGAGAATGAAACCCTACTTCTGGCTTGGTTCTACCATCAGTTAAACAGATCCCACTGCCACTCCTCTTTCAAGCACATACTGGCATTATTTAGTACCATTTCACTGCCAGAACACTTGGTCTTCCCCGTTCTCCTGCTCCCTCACCCCCTACATTCCTTTCTGTGTTTGATGCATGTTCAACACAGCATGAGAGATAAAGAACAAACATTCAGAACAGACAGACTCCTAAAAAATCAGCTGAATTCAGGATTCCCAGTGTCAGAGGATAAGGTGCCCGAGCTAACCTACTGATAAGGTATGTGGTAAGCAAACCCTGTGATCTACACAGATAGCTTAAGCTTCTGCAGTGCTAATTACTATTACAACCTTAAGCTAATATTTGAGCCTTTCTTTTGAGCAAGGATGTGCAACAATTAGATTACAGGATTTGGAGCATTACAAAGAGAGATAAAAGCAGCAGTTTCGTCATGGTATGTGGTATTTTGTTTACATAGAGATAATAGCAGTGACGATAATAATAATTTAATAACAACTATTCTATTTAGGTCCAAATTCTGATTTCAGGTGCATCAGACCAGCAACAGAATTGTCCTGAATTTATTCGGATTGAGGCGTGCAGGTCTCTAGTCAGAGACCATTTTGAAGTGAATTGCTCTGAAGAGCCCAGAATGGTGTATGATGAGTTTTAGCTACTCGCAGTAGTAAATAGTGAGCCAATAGTTCCAAAGAAGGGCCTGAGATTGAATATTTCTCTTTACTTCTGCTGTGAGCATCACTGAGAACTCTGATGGCATGTATTGCACCCTGGTCCTGGTGACAACTCCAGCAATGAAAGAGACCTCTGTTTTTTTGGTCTCTGCCATCCTTATGCTTTCCTGTCTCCCCACTCCATGAGAATATGCATATGTAAAAACACAATATGCTTGAATACAGTGGTAATGCATAGGAAAAAAACCAAACAACAGAGAAACAACAGTTTACTCTAGCTGTGTGCCAGATTTAATACATGTTGTGTTTTAATGTGACTGGGACATCATCTTTAGAGCTTTCTACAGTGTGTTAAAAAGAAAAGGCATCTTTTTTTGCGTGATATTTGGGCATGTTTTTCTATGTCTCGCTGATTTCTTTTTCTATTTCTTCTCCTGGGCATCCAAGGGGAAAAAAAATCACCCCATGTCCATGACAACAGACAGCTCTTCTGATGAACCATAAAATTCCTTACCTCAGAGATAAGTCAGCTCATACAAAGGAGCATTTGGCCCCTGAAATTTTGTTGCTGCTGAGATCATAGAAAATACATGACGAAAACACCCTTCGCCAAAAATTGAAATCAAGATTTTCCTCTACTTTGGAGACTAAAATCAAACTTCCTAACTATGAGAGTTTTTCAAGTATTTACCACCATTCCCTGTAAGACGGAATCAGGTACACAAAATGAAGCTAATGCATATATCCACTCAGGAATATTAAAAATGCTATTACAGCATTAAAAAATAAACCTATCTCCTAGCAGTGGATTTAAAGAAACTCTCAGCAGCTGAAAACCTGGTCCCAGAATCAGAAGCAGCAAACAAGCAAAGCAATTAACTGAAAAAAGACAAGAGGTTGTTTTAGCAAGACCTTATTCAACTTTTAGTCTATCATAAGTATGTAGGAACCCTAAAATCAGGCAAGGTAGCCAGATAGGATATTTTTCCTTACCCATAGACACCAGGGTCCTTTCGGAGAGCTGCATCTCGCAGACAGTCAATACTTGATTGAAAACTTGAAAAACAGGTTTTAAGCAAAAACTCTTCTGAGAATTAGATCCAGACTCAAGAGGCTGAAAGCATCACTCAGAACGGCCAGTTTAATTTATTCAAAGAAAAGCCACATAGCTCAAGGACAGGTAAGTAGGTAAACAAGCCATTGTCAGCCCCTTCTTGGCAA
Organism: Rhagologus leucostigma; assembly: GCA_013397725.1. NCBI lineage: Eukaryota > Metazoa > Chordata > Aves > Passeriformes > Rhagologus > Rhagologus leucostigma. Next base: position 895,409 of record VZTD01001756.1, read on the forward strand.
AGAAAGGTACCATGAAAAGCCTGCATTAAAGGAGATCTCTGCGTGGGAAATGAAGGAGCCTCAGGTACAGACATTTGATTTTTTTTTTCAGAGTGTGGCACAGGGGAGCGTGCACTGGCTCAACCTGTTGTAATCTAACATGTGGATTGCTAGTTGTTGCGATGATATTGCAGCAGCCTATTCATTAAAGGAGCTGTGTCTTTAGCAGCAATGATTAATTTTCTACATATAAAATCAAGACTCTGTCACTGCTGCTATTGCTCTCTGTTGCTCTTCTCCATTTACCACCTTTTTTTTTCATTCTTTTTTTCTCATAGTGAGCAGGAGGGAATGCAGAGAAGGATGGATAGGTACTATATGTTTCTTATTTGCTCAGCTGACAATCCTTTTGCTACTTCATTTCACTTTAATAGGATCTTCTTGTTACCCACCTACTGTATCTCAGCATGGAAAATCCTGGCATCAAAAGGTTGAAAGCTGGAGGCAAAACTTGCCTCCCTGCAGCTCTAGACGAGGTGAGGATGAGACAAAGTCATTTGGTTGCTTTGCAAACAGTATTAAGGCAGTTCAAGGAAGTGCAGGTAAAGGACATTATCTTCCTCATGAATTAATCTCCAGCAGGCTTCTGCTCTTTCCAAAAGCAGAGAAGATGAAGGAAGAGTCACATGTATTTTAGAAGTGTATAACTGTCAAGGAGAAGTGGTCAAAGGATTTCTTCCATATAAGATGTGAGTGCATTTTTGTTCGGCTTGTGTAAGGGGGTGTGTGTGTGTTTGTCCAAAAAGGGACCCTGTGACAGAAAGATGTGAGTGTGGCAAACAAAAAAGAGTGGGAACTCTGTCTGGGCAGCTTCCAGCTGTGTGTTGGTGTGCAGGGATCTAAGTGTGCACTTGTGTGGGGATTCACTTGTAGGCAGCACCGGGACCACCTGCACAAGCCCAAGACAAGTTCCTCTGATGTATCTGCTGATGAGTTTCAGAGAAAAGGCAGCCCTGGTTTAAAATAGGCTCTGAAATATAATATTAAAGCCTTACACTTAAAACCAAAACTGCTTTTGGAGCTCTAGCTGCACCTCTATTTCCCAGCACTTACTCTAGGATTTAAAATCCAATGTCTTACGTGAAGTCTTATTGCAGGGGGGGTGTTCCTGAGAGCTGGAGGGGAGACACCTCATTTCTTGGTCTGGGGGAAATTGACGGTAAGGTCAATGCGACAAAGAACCAAAGGAGATTAAATCAGGCATTTGTCTTGGCAAGGGGAATGAGGCAGGGTGGGGGGAAGAAATTTCAGCTCTGCAAACCCCAGACCTGACATTTCTGCTGTCTGCTCTGCACAGCGGCAGGATAGAGCACGCTGGGAAGCGTGTGTGTACCACTTCCCTCTGCTGGAGGCAGCTCAGACTGTTACCTGCCTCCCTCCATACCACAATAGTTCTATAGGTACTAAAAATGCTCCAACCCCTATCATCTGGCACAGCAGTGATAATGAAGTGGCCACAAATCCTTTCGGTAACTTTCATTTATACAAAAATCTCAGTGCTGACTGGGGGGTGGAACACAGCAGCTCTTCCAGCACAGAGGAAAAACAGGACGAGAGGAAAGGGACTTGTATTGCAGAGATTGTTTAAGCTGACACGTTTTGAAAGGAGCCAGAATACCACAGCCTGGACATGTAACACTTCTTGAAAGAAGAATGAACTGTCTGATTGCTCACAGCCACGCACAGCCACGCACAGCCTCCCCCACCTCCAACACTCCACAGCACCAGTTAGGGAGTGCTTTGGGGTTGTTTAATGTACTGGTGTCCGTATAACCATGCACTGATCAAGTTTGTTTTGGAGCTTGTGCGAGATCACAGGTCAAGGGAATGTGGGGGACTGAATGAATTAGTGGAGAGAAAAAGAATCTGTCTGTAAGCTGTCTTCCCTGTTCACCTCTTGGATCATCTTCAGGCATTAAAATACCTAGTATAATACTATGTAACTGATAGGTCTCCCCATCTAATCCCTTACTTAGAGATTGTAAACATCAGTGGTTTTATGCCCAAGGTCAACTATAGGCTGTAGAAATAGATAGCTCATACGGAAATGGATTTTTTTTCTCTCTCTTGAGTATGTAGAACATTTCCTAATGTTTAATATGTTATGTTTGCCCTTAGATATATCCTAATGAGATTCCCCACTAGCCTAGTGGGACCAGCCCCAGCTGGACCAGCCCCAACAAGGCCGGGTTGGATGGGGCTTTGAGCAACCTGGTCTAGTGGAAGGTTCCCTGCCCATGACAGGAGTTGGAACGAGATGATATTTATGGTCCCTTCCAACCCAAACCGTTCTGTGATTCTTTATTCTATGGCCACCACTCCTGTAAGGCCACTGAATGCCACAGGCTTTAGGAGTACAGGTGGTATGAAAGTCCTGGAGAGCCAGGGCTGGCCAGCAGCCTGGGGGTTTTGATACTCTGCCATTTTGCTGATATCAGCCTTGTCCTCTCACTAGAGCTCTTATAAGAGGAATCACAATCTAGTAGCTCTTTGCCATTGATACACTAAACCCTATAAAGTTTTTTTTAAGAATCAGAGTGCCACTGCAGGAAGACACAAACATGTTACACAACAATTTACAGTTCAGGAAAGCGCTATATTTATTACAAAGATATTGTCCATTAGAACATGAAAAAAAGAAGTCAAGTTTATGTTTTGTGCAAGAAATGTTCCTGTTTACCTACTGTTCCCCTCAGATAAACCGATTTTGTAAAGGATGTGTATTACCCCTAGTGTTCCTGCCATCCCAATGGCATGGTAGACCGCGCTACCTCCTCAGTCAGTCACCCACACCACTATTGAAACAAAGTTTGCTCTGTGATTCATATTGAATCTTAGTTGTAAATCCAGCCTCAGTAAAACAAGTCAACAAATACCTCTTTTGTAAGAAAAATAGGGAGTGAGTAATTATGGAGATATTCCATCATTTCACTACTTATTTATTTATTTTTAAGGGGAAAGGGATGGCAATTGCCTCACAGACTGAATGATGACACCCATCTACGCCAACGGAAATGCTTGCTGCAAACAGGAGCTCATTTTTGTTAAATAAGCTGCCAAATGAAGGTGTAAATAAAAAGAAATCAAGTTTTCTGTATCTCACATGTATGTATCTACATTGGCATTTAACTTTGCATCAGATGGGTGCTATTGAGCACCCCAATCTGTTGCCATCATTTTAGCATTTCTACAGGGACTAGAGGGTTAAACTAGCAGGACAGGTCTTGTTATGATTATGGAAAAAGACAGCTGAGAGAGACTAAAACCACGGTATATCCAGATATTCCTAGATGTCAAGGCAGAATTCTTCCTAAAGAGCTCTGACATAGACAGGAGCTGTCATACAAAAGTTGTCAAATATAAGTGGAAAAATTAAGGAAGAACATAATGATCTGTCTAAGTACTGTCCCTCCAGTTAAAGGCCTCACACTTGAATTTGGGAAATTTCATAATCACAGTTGTGTAAAAGAGAAACTATGGGTTATTAGCTCCCTTTGGAAAGTAATTACTAAGTTTATCCCGTGTACAACTGCACTGAAGCCAAAGAAATTACAGAGCTGAGGTTAGTCTGTAGTGGCCACTCAAGTCTTTGAGATTTTAATCTCTTTGGAAGTTGAAAAATTAGGTTTCCACTTTTGTATCAAATCAATGGCAACCTCCATAGGCACTTCTTTATTTATATTTAAAAACAAAAACAAAAAAAGAAATAAAGAAATAAAGAAACAAAGAAGAAGAAAAAAGAAAAAGAGCAGAAAAAAATGGAGAGGAAAAGCGAAAACAAAAAAAAAGAGAAGGAAGAGGAAAAAAGGAAAATATAAAGGAAAAACAAGGGAAAAAACTAAAAAAAAGAGAAAAAGGTAGCCAGAATGTTTTAAGATGTATAATAGATGATTGTTCTTTAAATGAATAGGAAACAATAGATTTTCTTCTGTCTTTCTTCCTTCTGATAAGGAAATTCTGATTTCCTTTCTTCAATCAAGGAAATGTAACTAAATGAATGAGCTTACTGGTCACACTAGAGATGCTTTATTTCCAATAGCATTTGATCTCTGTCTAATATTCCTGATTATCTCCACCTGTATGAAGCAATCTGCCAATGAATGTCCCTGCAGGTAGGATATGGTACCGGACGTGATGTTGAATATAAATCTCTCTAACTGACTTTTAAAACTATTTCCATCCTAATTTTTCAAGCATTCCTTGTCATTGCCACTCTCCTTTGACCACAACAAAAAAATCAGACATATAAACAAAATCAGAAAGGGAATACACTTTGAGGGTGACTTCATGTGCAAAGGGAATGAAAAGGAAAATACTCTTCCCTCTCACTAGAGGAACTGCCTGTAGTGAGGTGAGCCTGAGCAAGGAGAGTGTTGGAGGGAGAGAGCTGAGGCAAACCGAGATCTGGACCAAGAGCTTTCCAGGAATTGACACATATGGCTCAGGACAGAGTGGTTTGGCAAGGCTACAGCCAGTCTATCAGCCTGCTGGGAAAAGAATGGGGACATGAGGCTGATGAGGGAAGAAACACTGACCTTAATTTTGTTTCCAAAGATGCTATTTTTTCCCTAAGTTGAAAATAAAAATCAAACCAAACAGCAACAACAAACCCAAAAATATGTAATGTGTTTTTGTAAAGGTACAATGCAAAATTAGATAGCATGTGTGGTTTGCTGATAGGTGAAAACTATTCTGGTCTGTAACTGATAATGCATAGTCTGAGTGGTGCTCCAAGAGCCTCCATGGCCTCTTTCCACAGCTCTCACAGGGCTCTGAACAGGGAGTGACACAGTGAAGTTTGAGCCCTTAGACAATGTACTGCTGAACCTCAGTTTTCCTCATCCAGAAAACTTAAATAATAAAGGTTTTCTGAACCTTTCACAAGTCTATGCTATCCTGCACTAGAAAGAAGGCTAATTTTGTTGAAATATTTAATACAAAATGTTTTCCCACTGTAAGAGTGTTTTCAGAAGAACTGAAGCATTTCACCATCAGCTTTATAAAGCTCTGTCAGACCCCAAGGTACAATAAATATTGTGGAGCTAAATATTGCTTCATCATTCTTGTGGATTTTGGTTTTACATAGTAATAGGTGTAAGGTTCTCTTCAGTGTGTCCCTGAGAAGGACAGAGCTTTGTCTCCAGCTTTTTTCTATTCATCAGTGCCTTGTGCTTTGCTCTGTACAAATGTTTGCAGTGATTTGTAAGCAGTCTATGCAGAGGTAGACCCAGCTGAGAGTTATTATTACACTCAGACAGCTTTATGCATTGACCGAAGATCAAATACACTCATCTCCTTAATACTATATATACACTTTCTCTATATATAGCATTAAAATGTCCTTACTGACACTCTAACCATAGGATCAGTAGCTTGCTTTTATGTTTCTACTTCTTTTTTTTTCTTTAGACCTACCACAGCAGTATTCAGACTGAATCAAGATAGCTTTGTTTAGTTTTGTTCCAGACTATATAGTTTCTAACATTGCAGGGACACAGTGGTTCGGAGCATAACTCTTCAGATCAGGAGTCTGGACAACTGCTACTGAGCATTCAAGTCTTCTTTGTAAACTGAGGAGAGCAATGATTTGTAAAACTGCCTTGAGATCTGTGTCAGGTAGATGCCAAGTGTGACTATAAATATAGTTTGGGCAACTAAAGGGGCTGGAGCCAAGCCCTTTCAGAAGTACGTTTTTAAACCAAGTATGCTGAAAATCTCAGGCTCCACTATTTAAGATAGAATGCTTTCAAAGCTTGTCAGATTATCCACACTGAATTTAGGCAGAGAATTCCAGAAAGAAGGAAATACTGTTAACAAGGCAGGTGGCTTTGAGCAAGCTCTCTTTGACCACTAAAATCAGGAATATACTTATGAAATATTATATCAGAGTTAAGATTGTTAGAAGACTGCATTCTTCATTTAGCAGAGATCTAGAACTCCAAGAAGGGTTTTGGGCCACTAGTAAGAATAAGGGCAAATATGTGCTCCTACACAGAAGAACAGTCTGGCAAATTTTCTTTCTCTCCATTACCACTGATTCCTGGTTGAAAAGTCCATAATGTATGGTAGCTGCAGCAGGTCTGCTAAGATTTCTAAAGGAAAGTCACTGCAGCCCATTGCAAAATCTCTTCCCCATTCTCAAGGTTCAGTGACCCGTGGGTCAGTGCTGTTAATGTGGATTTCTATGCTGGTGCAGCCATAGTGTTAACTGACAAGGATGACAGTCTTGCTAATTTATGCAGGCACCAAAAAGAGAGTTAACCCATAATTTTGTCATGTTTTCAGGGCTTGACTTTTGTTCTAAATGTCAACAGGGTGTGCAAATGCCATGCAAGTCTCCCTTAGGACTTGGCTCAAGTTCATATGCAGATACTTCTGAGAGTGTCTTGTATTCATGAACTTAAAAAACTCAGCTTAAATATAGAAAAGTAAAACTAGTCTTGACAGACAATATAAAAATACTGTATAAACTCCCAAGAATTTCTATATATTTGTGCATAGATGTGCACACATATGTACACAAATGCACATATATATACACGGATACATTCTATGCACACAGGATTTCAAAATAAACTCACTGGTCAATTTTAAACAGTCCAGTTTACCTCCTTGGATTGTGTTGGTAGCTGATTTACTGATTTTCTTTATTTTTTCTTTTAGTTACTGTGTTGAGAATTTCTTAGATTGGTGGTGCTGGAAGCTGTCTCTTCAAAAGAAAGAGCATTTAAGCACTTCGAGAGGAAACTCCTCCAGACTACTCCAACAGTGCACCTCAGATTTTTTCTGCATAGAAATGCTTTTAGATGTGAAAGACCCCATGACACAAAAGTTCCTATGTAGATCCCTCCAGGGCATGGCAGTGCTGAATTGCTTCTCAGGGCGGAATGGAAATATCTGTGCAAAAATCAACCCTTGCACTTGCCCATGCAAATAGAGGGCTTGTGCAGATCTTAACTGAGTACTGATCAGGAAGGCAGAGCCTGTTCTTGACTAGGATATAGGGTGTTTTAGAAGTGAGTGTTTTCCTGGACATGTGGAGGAGGTTAAAACGTTTGAAGAAGAGAAATTCCAGACAGAAGACTTCTCTGAAGGTCTCTTTTCTTTTGGTAACATTCCCAGATAAATTTTCTTGATCAGGAGAGCCTGGGAGAATTTGAGTGAAAAATTTAAAAAAGCTCAGAGATAGTAGGAATAGTCTTAGAATCAGGGAATGAACAAAGGTATGTGAACAAAGCGTAAGAGACTCAGTTTTTCATAGATGTTTAGATTATCCAAATTCAATTTAATCTGTGATATCTGATCGTCATAGCAAGATTCTTAGTAGCTCAGTTGGTTTGGCAGTTCTGACTTGTTATCCTCTCTCTGCCAGATCTGCCATACGACAATTATGCACGTTAAGAATTCAGTTATACATTTAGTAATAATGATTGAAAAATATTTATAAGACCACACACACGAAAATTCTTTTCCATTTGTGGTCTTGGACAAAGACACCATTTATGATCATAAAAACTAAACGTTGCCATCCAACCACTACCGCTATCTAGTTTCATCTCTTGTACTGCTCAATTCTCATACCAAACCCTTCCTATATAGAGACCAGTAGACTTACTTGAAGACAGCATCAGTGCTGGTCTTTTTTTATCACCATACTGAGGGAGGTAAAGAATTTCAAAGCAGCTGGCTAATACCTTTCCTTACTGACTGAACATCACTTGAGCATGTGATATGCAGAATGTTTGGCATCCCAAATCTTTCCTTGTCAAAGCAGGAGCAGTACCTGATCCTGTAACTAAAATGGCTTGATTCCTTGAAAAGTTGCTAGCAGCTATTGAGTTTTTCAGATTTATTCTAGAACAGGTTTTTGAGGCTGTCTGTAGAATGTCAGTGTCAAAGAGAAAGCTGATTTTATTCCTATATTTTGGGCTCTTGAGTTAAACACACGTTTTTGAAATGTCTTTCTGAAGCTTTCCTTATTAATGAGTGTTTTCAGAAATAAATGTTGTTTGTCACAAAAAAAAAGTTTCGCCCTTCTGTTTTGTTTCCTGTCATTTGGTAAATTCTTGAAATCAGACATTTAAAATGGTTAACAGATGTTCTAATAACAATTAACAAATATTTCTCTATGTGAGGAGATAACAAAGCCTGAAAACCTTGGAGTTTCTATTCTACACTATCTATAGCCCCCCTCCACCACAGCAGCCCCATTCTTTTTCCTTTATTTTGCTTTCTTTTTCCCCCTATGATCTCAGCTCCCACTTCCAAAGCCTGTAGATATCCTGTAGATAACCATTTCTCTAGGTATCCTCCATGCCTCCAGGCTGTCTTCTAACTCTAGCAATTACCAGCTGGCAAAAGGCATTGTGTGCTGTGACTGGTTCCAAAATATACATGTGGTAACTGGTGGTCACTACACACAGGCTGACTGTGCACAGTCAGACCATGCAGAGAAAAGTCCCATCATAACTTATCCAACCAAAGGTTGCTCCCAGATTTGGAGGGTATTAATTTCAATCTTTTCCTCCCACTTTCACATCAATTTTCCTGAAACTTATCAGTACCTCATTATATTTTCTTGGAGATATCTAGTTCTTGTTCAACATGATTAATTCAAAAATGATCTCAGGTTTTAGTAAGGGAACTGATACACAGATGGACAGGCAGAGCAACTGCATAAGGTTTCAGGAACCTAGAGTGAAAACTAGACTGTCACAAGTTTGTACGCTCAGGATCTCAGGAGAATTGATATCTATTCATTAATTCCACTTCATGATATCACCTCATGAGAGAGATAAATATTACTGGTTTTTAATTTATAAATGGGTCAACAGAGGCATGAAGAGGTCTGGAGACTTCTCAAGGTCCTAGACCAAGTCTGTGGTGGGTCCAGGGATATTTTTTTGACTGGCCTGTGCTGTAACCTCGAAGTCACTGTGTACTCAACTGGGTCTTCAGTAAAGGTGTGGCTTCGCCATGAAGCAGGATTAGGAATAAAGGTGCAAACCATGGAAAACCTCTTGGGATAGCTGTCATGGCCTGGCTTATTTGATCCTTGACCCATCCCTGTGACAGGCAGCAGATACTGTCACCTGAGACACCATCCCTGCATGGGTAGAGGGGCAGAAAGGGTAAGGGATACAGACATCACTTGCAGGCTCACTAGACTGCTGAAGATTAAAGTTACTACTCCTGATACCCATCTTGTGAGCCCTTGGATCCACACATTTGCCTTGCATTTTCTCAGCTGCCTATCCTCAGGTCCTGTCATATCCCTTGGGTCAAGTCCTTTCTTTCCTTGAGGCTCCTCCTGCATAGATACTGGACATGCCCAGCTTTTTCCTGTAACTAGGTTTGCCCCTGCACCATCTCCCCTCAAGTTCAGATCCATCCTCTTGCTTGGCCTTATTCTGTTAGCCCCTTCCTCTTGCTTCCTTTTCTTGAAGCAAATGAGAGCTCCCTTCCAGAAAACGTCCCCAGTGGACCTGAGACTTGGACAAAAAGTGAATAAACATCGGGACCCATAATATAAAATTCTGCCTCTCAATGATGTCAACAGCAAAAATTTTATTCCTTGAATCTTTCCTTGCCTGGAGTTACACAACTTGCTCTAAAAGTCTAGGTCTCCGCTGAGTTTCTCTGGATTTGTTGCACATTTCCTTTACAGCAGCTATCTTAAAATTCCTTAAACTCCTTGGGCATGACCCTGTCCCTTGGTCTCTATCTCCTGATTTGGTTTGGTGACCTTCTCTTTATGAAGTAAAGAGAGTTTAGAGATGTTTACCAGGGAAACCTCTGTCCTTCAAACTCAGCTTTGTTTTCCCAGACTGAATGGCTCTTAAAACCCTGGGAGTTTGTGTGATTAAGGACTCAATGAACCTCATGAAAGACTCTGTAATTTGCACAGCTATTGGTATTTTAAACCAGAGTGCTTAGGTCTTCCTACACCTCATGATACGAAACATGTTTACACTTATGAGTCTAATTATTTTTAATCAAATTAAGTGGCTGCTATGTTTTCCTTATCAACATGTCCTAAGAAAATATAGCCTTAAGACCACCTGACATAATTTTAATAAGCCATAATATTTCATATGTGTTTTATCTTTGTTTCTCAAATGTTGCTTTGCCGGTGGAAAAAAGACACAGCAAAAAAAGTGATATTATTGTTAAAGACAAAAGGGAGGGAAGGGAAGGGAAGGGAAGGGAAGGGAAGGGAAGGGAAGGGAAGGAAGAGTTTTTCCATCTGTACTTTTCTATCTATGTTTTTCTGCTTATTGATGAATCAGAAATGAAAAAAATAATTATCTTCTAAGTTAACTCCAGAAATCTTGATTTTGTTTCTGTCTATCGTGATGGCTTTCTGCGTGACCTTGGGCCTGCTATTTCCTCACCTTAAAAAGTAGTATCAAAACATGTTCTTGCATTTTTGGCTGAAATAAATCCTAAGCTCATCAGACAAGCCTTGCCTGTCACTATAGCCTCGTATGCACATACGGTTCTGATCTCAACTGATGTCTCTAGGTGCTAATGCAATGCAAAGACTGCAATCAAAACTTTGCAGTCAACTGTGCTAAGTCAATCATCTTGTGAAAATAAAAGCTTTGAGAATCCCATGAGAAGTAAATAAATAGATAAATAATGAGCAGCCCCACTGCAGTTCAGATCATGTGGTTTTGGACAGAAACAAGGACTTAGCACTGGCATGAATAGTAGCCCTCAGTTCTCCCTTCTGAAAACTTCCCATGAAATAGCTGCTATCCTGCATTTTTAACATTTTACAACTGGAGCAGAACAATGTACTTAAAATAAAATATATTTTTACCTGGCCATCTTGCTACTTGAAGATTCTAGACATTTATGACATGTGATAATCTCAAATTACTTTTCTCAGTTAAAGAGTAAATGCTCTTCTCTTCTGTGAACAAGGTTTAGCTGACAGAGCTGGCTGGGCCAAACCACAGGCCTGCCACATACAATCCACTTCAGGTTTTTGTAGATCAGCAGTTCTCAAGTGCCTCAGGGCAGCTAGATTCGGATATTGGGAGCTCTGTGTATGTTCACTGTACTTCCAGATAATCCACATTATAACACATGGACAATCAAAACCATGGTGGCTATGGATTTGTGTGGGACCAGCTGCTTGGCAAAACTGCTGGCCTGCAATTTTTAATGAAATCTGCTTTTCTGTCTTTCATGTGAAAATACTGGTTTGCTCAAACTAGTGCCAGTAACAGAAAAGGCATATCAACTTCGGCCTACACTTTTGTGAGAAAAAGCTTTCTGGCTGCAGCTATGTGGTTGCAAAGCAGAAAGTCACTCACTCAAAACCTGGCTATCTGATGACCAGCAAGGTCCTCTTGCAGCTATATAAATGAAATATTCATTTGGCCAGAAAAGAGACAAGCTCTTTAGTCCCATGCTTAAAATCTAATTTGGGATGTGAGAAATCTGCACACTGAAGTCCTTGCTCCAATAGACATGCATTTATTCACACAAAGAGCTTGGGCACCTGAAATTGAGGGAGAGGCACAGGCTTCAGGGAGACCCAGGAAAATCCTGATGTCCAAAGGGGCTTTTCTGAATCAAATAATTGCTAATGGCATAGCACATACACATTCTTTCCCTTCCCTTCCCTCCCCACCTCCCCCTACTGCTTCAGATAGTTCAGTTTGACTTTAGTTCAATTTTTGTTTTTAAACCTGAACAGTTTTGTAGGGACAGGAAAACCATTTCCAAACCCACCCAACTCTACCTGGCATCCATCACCACAGAAGCAGACACTCAAATACTAATGGTGCCTGTAAAGCAGAAATTGAACTTTACTAAGAAAAATTAAACCAATTAATCATAGGCCAAAACTTCAGAAAAAACCCAACAGAAATCTTACAGTGTGCTGTGAAAGCTGCCAACTTCTGGGATTTGCAGCAGGCTCGCAGGAGCAGTGTGTTACTCTGCTTCTGCAACAGCTACCTTGAAAACAGAGCTTTAAACAGGGCCAAGAGTGCTATGGTTTAGAGAGTCAAACCTATCTCAGATATGTGCAATCTAACTCAGACTCAAGATTTTTTGCTTTGTGGAAACCTTTTGGTAAAACTGGGTTAGATATTACTTGAGGATCAATTGTTTGGCAATTTGCCAGGTCCTTCTGCCCCTAATCTTCTATTGAAGGTGGATACATTCATAGATATCTATTGCTTGTTCCTCCTCCTTTCCTCATGATAAGGGATATCACACACAAATATACAAAGATATGGCAGGTGTACACATGAGGAAATGACCTTTCCAGCAATAATTGCCTTTCAATGACCCTCCCCTCACTTTCAACAGTTTATCCCTTTCCATTAGCCTTAACAAGAGCCTCAGTTGTTACCCTTGCAGATGTAAATGCTCTCCTTGAAAAAGTTTTGTCTTTTTCAGGCTGAACAGCTGGCACAGAGAGACAATGGCATTCCTTTCAGGAATGCCATTTGCATAGGTGTTGGCAAGCCAGGTTGGCTTGAGGAAGGTTGAATTCACACCACTCCTTGTGATGGGCAGCACTGTGGACGCCTGCCTGCTAACGTGCTGTGAATGGGGGCATATGTGCTTTCGGACAAAAAGAACTCCATGCCATAATGCACTTGCCAGGTGACTCCTGTGCTGCCCAGCTCAATGACTGTGAATTTCAGCCAGGCTTGGCTGCGGTGCTATGCAGAGCTATTCACCTTTACAATCACTCCCTCCCTTCTCCCAACATCCTCCACTCTACAGCTACTTAGACAGCTAGGCAAAATTTATCATCAAAAAACAGATCAAGTCATTTGGCTCAAATCACCAGAGCGCAGCAGCAGAGCACAGCGTGTTGGAAAAAAGAAAAAGAAAAAAAAAATCTTAATTTTTGGCTTCTTGTCAGGCTTGGAACTGTATTTGCCAAGTATCTCATGAAGGATAGTTTGGACATTATTCAGGGATCCTCCTGAAAGCAGCATGTACCAGAAAACACACACACCACTTCTTAGGCAGTTTTGCAGACTCAGGATGTGCTAGATGAGCCTCTCCTCCCTGAGATAAATCCAACAAGCAATTATTCTGAGAGATATTTTATCCTGGCAGAAACAGGGGTGTATTCAAGTACTTTAGGATTTAAGGGACTTGCATTTTGGTGCAGGCTTCTTTAATCCAGTTTTACTTTTTTGGTGGGGTAGTCTGTTCTGTTCATACTCAGTAATACTTGTCTCTTTTGTAAAGGACTTGGAGATGAACAAGTAAAAATGCAGTGTGATATAGAATGCTTGTTTCCAGAGATGGGACATCTACCACTTACCTGGGCAACCTGTGCCAGTATTTCACCACCCTAACAGCGAAGTGTTTCTTTCTTATAGCTAATCTAAATCTACCTTCCTTTAGATTAAACCACTACACCTTGTCCTATTTCTACAGACCCTGCTAAAACTTTTGTCCTCATCCTCTTATAAGTGCCCTCTAAGCCTTGGAAGAGGCTCTAAGCTTTCCCCAGAGCCTTTTTTTCTCCGGGCTGCACAACCTTAACTCTCTCAGCCTGTCTCCATGGCAGAGGTGCTCCAGCCCTCTGAGCATCTTTGTGGCATCCTCTGGGCTTGCTCCATATCCGTCTTATGTTGGAGGCCCCAGAGCTGGATGCAACATTACAGGTGGGGTCTCAGCAGAGCAGAGGGGTACAGTCACCTCCCTCGCCTTGCTGGTCACACTTCTTTTGATGCAGCCCAGGATACTACTGACTTTCTGGTCTGTGAATGTACATTGCTAGGTCGTGTCTAGCTTTTCATGTACCATAATCTCAATATGGTTATTCATTTTTTTTACTGTGGTATAGAGTAGCAAGTTTAGGTCCAAACTTGCTGTTTTTCAGAGACACAGATAGGCAGAAGTATCTTCAGAGTATCTGAAAAGACGAATTTGAATTCTACAAACATAGCACTGTTTCTACCTGTTTGCAAGCTCTTCTTGTTAGGTGTGAGCTACAGTACTAAGAAATGGTGCTTATTTCATCCTCACAGCCCTCAGTGAAACACTGAACAGAGTCAGACCGAAAACTGACCACTGTCAGCCTTCACATGGAACCTCTCTTCAGAAGAAATTCTTTTAACACATCTGCTTCTACTGTAGCTTCATTTAAAGCCCAGGTTTGTTAAAAGGCTGGTGTCTCAGAGCCTTACTGAGATCAAGGAAGAGGGCTGACACTGGGGCTTTATCATGGCCCCAAATTATCAAGAACAACTCTTATCAAAACACTTTATTTCTTAAATATTATACGATATAATCTGCTGGTTTGAAAACATCTAACTCGTCCAAACAATTGCTTACCATAGCTTCCTTGTTTCACTATTAGTTTCTCACTCTTTTGACCCTGGTATTAATTTTATTAGTCATCCAATCACAGTTAGCCTTTCTAGTGAAGAATAAAGCAAAAAGGCATTGAATGCTTCAGCCCCATCATCAGTTATCTTCTTTCTTTGCCCACTGAGTAATGGTCCTGCATTACATTTCCTTTAGTGACAGAACTGCTTTAGGCAGCTTACCTCTCCTCCTTTCCCTTTGCCATCCCTCTTTCCCTTGCATTACCACTCACTGTGTGCCAGTACAACAGTTTGCAGGACCGCATGGTGAGCAAATTAACTGATTGAAGTTAAAAATAAACATGTTTTGCAGGGTTTTTTCTTCATGCTCTTCCCTTCCTCTTCTTATTATTACTAATGCACTTACCCAATATGCTTTTATATTGCTGTAAATCCTTTGCATAACATTTTGTCCTTTCTTTGTCTCTGTGTGCTTGTAGTTATATTATTTCCCACTGATTTGACCTACCTTCCATTCTCTTTCTCATTGTTTCCTAAATTTCATAGAATGGAGATGATCATGCACCAGACAAGCTCTTATTAACCTTCCTACACCTTCCACATGATAATTTGAGCCCCAGAGCTGTCTTAATCAGCTTTTTGGATCTCTTTCACCCTAGATTTTCTTCCCCTGAGATCTCTTCTACCAATCAGTTGAGTTTATTAATATACCTTCTCTTAAATGCTTTTTGTTTTTTATTTTCTGTTTCTCTCTATCTTCAAAGGAATCAGTGTGTTCATCCTCTTCTCTGTGTCTTTCTACTTTATTTTCTCAACCAATTCATATCTATTGGTCAGAAGAGTACCCACAAAGACTTTTTTTTTCACATGAACCATTCCAGCTTTTGGGGATAAAAGGCAGCTTCCAGAACAACCAAGGAATTTGCTATTCTTGAGTGTTTCTGTTCTGACTGTAATTTGGTGTCAATGTGCCCCACAGACAACAACCGCTGGGGTTTGAAATTTTTTGGTAGCTATTCAAGGCATTGGTCTCACTTGCCTATCTGATGGTTGTTTAGCCCATCCCATCACTCTGTTGGCTTCCCTTCTTTTTCAGCAAGATGGTTTCAGCAAGTCTCACACTGAATTCTGTCTCTCAGAGCCAGCGATATGTCCTTGATCTATAAACCACATCTTCTCTCTTTTCCACTGTCCTCTCTGGACAAGTCATACCTTTTTACATCAATATTCCAGTCACATGAATTAGCCTAGCAAACCTCTGCTAAGCCAATTAAGACATAATTCTAATTATGTATTAATATTCCCAGTTCCTCTGGCTTATTCCCCATACAGCTTATATTAGTGTATAACCATTTAAAATGTTGAGAAGATTGACCCAGCAGTTTCCTTTTCATCTCCCCTTTGTCCCTTTATGTACACACTCTCCTGTTTCTGGCAAATTTAAGTACTTCCATATCACACATGTTTAAAACTGGTAAACAACATCTGGGACCATACCTTTTGATACTGAGGTAAATTATATTACTTAAATATTGCACTATTAAAATACTAAAATAAGCACTAGAATTTTGTAAAGAGTGATATTTCCTGAAATATCAGCACAGTTACTGGATGTGTTAATAGAGTTAAAATAAGAATGAAACAGATAGGTATTAGTCAGTGGAAAACATAATCCACAAATAAAAATCAGACAGACTAGAAATGAGTCATATAGATGATTTCTCATTAGTAGGGAATTTTTCCAAATCATGTTAGACCATCCCCACATCTTATCCCCACCTCAGGCTATCAAAAGACAAGGTAATACTTTATTTGTGAATGGTTTAGGGTTTTTTGTGCCTTGGATAATATGTTTACAAATTGACTTGAACAGCCAAATTCCAGAAGACTTCAGACTGCTGACAAAGCAGCCTCTCCCTTTATCTCCTATATTAGATATAAAAGGCTTCCATTTGCATTCTTTCATGCAAATCAGTACCTGTACTTATACATACACAGACTTGTACGTACACAGACACAGATTCACAGCCAGCAGATCAGCTATAGCTTCCTCAAAGTTGCAATGAGGCAAAAAAAATTTAAAAAATGACATATTCAGCTATAAAAAATGGCCACATTACACTGTGGCAGTAATAACAAATGATAATATTTTAGTTAGTATTACCATTGCACTTTCCATCCATCATGGACTTGTATTTTGGCAGCAGCTTTCTGTGCATCTATTTCTTGCTGATATTTTCCAGCGCAGGAAACCATTATACCTTTACTCTTTAACACTTTGAGTGTCCTTTGGTCACCTCAAGCATGTGGCATTGGTCATCATTAAATAAACTACTACTGGCCTCACTTGTATCCTACAGAAATGTTGTTAATATGCATCAGGCTATAAAACCTGTGGTAGAACAAATAGATCGGTAATGCAGCCTTCCCTTTGTGCTGCTGGTCTCCACTGAATTAGGTATAACATCATTATACCCGTTTTACATACGCAAAACACAGAGGAATCCCCCAAAGATTATAGTCCCAGTGACCTTAGTTTGTGAGTGTTCAGCTTGTGAAACTGCTTGATCCTTACATTTAATGAGAGAGACCTGGGAATCTTACACTCTGCAGTCAAAAAGTAAAACACTGAAAACTGGAATTGCACCAAATCAATTAGCTGTAAGGGGCAGATTAACTATGAGTGTAAGGGTTTGGTTTTTTTTGTCAGTCGACATAGACAGGCAGCTTCAATGGGAGACTGAGATTTTTTGGATCCATCAATTGCAGAAGAGCCCTGAGAATATGAAATCAAGCTCTTCAGTGGAACACCTGAACTTAAGCAGGGTAGATCCAACCATACGTGATTCACGCAGACATGACAGCAAAGCCGGGATTAGTAACAGCCTCTCAGCTGCCTGCTCACCATTGTAAAGATCATGATGTGTCTCTGGCAGAGCAAAACCTACATCAGGAGCCCCGCACACCAGGTATTTGCAACACCTCCAAACCATTGCCAAACCCAGATACCTGATTTACTGTGCACCACCCCTGCCAATGGGCATCTTCCTCAGGGTCCTGCTTGCAAACATAATTTAAAATTGGTTTCAAATATACTGTAGCAAAATAAGCAGCCTGGGGGCTGGGAGCCCTTGAATCATGGCCACCATCATGTGAAAGTGAATGGCTTGTCTCCCCTACGGACAGTGAAGCACCTCAGTGCTAATAGAACAAGGCTGCTCACAGCAGACACGAGCATATCTTTCAGCCCACTCTATGTGATAATAGATGCACTAACGTTTTGACTACAGCCTTGTGTTTACTGTGGTTGTTAGCTGAGACATTTCCATGTAAATAAAACATTCATCAAGCTCACAAAAATGTCTGCAGAGCAATTATTGCACAAGAATGGTGAGCACAGGAGAAGCGGGGTCATTCATCCATTCCATATACCTGCTTAGGCTTGTTGCAAAGGAAGATGCCACTGTCACGGATGTTGGAATTAGGTCAGGTCTCCTGTGTAGAATCTGTGTGGGCCAAGGAATAAGGCTTGGCATCAGGAGACCCGGTTTCTATTTGCATAACTTCTGCTGAGTTACTCTATGGCCTTGAGCAACTCACTTTGCAGCTGCATGATGCTGTTTCCCACCCATCTGTAAAATGGGGTTAATGGTACTTATCAGCCTTCACAAAGTACTTTTGTGATATAGAGATGAAAATGATGGTGGCTGCTAATTGTTTTCACTCTCTGCATGCAGAGAAGCTTTTTTCCTTCCAGGAGTGTAAACCCAAGCACATTTTCTGCTAGTTGTAAAGTTTAAGTTTCTGTTTGCATGGATGGCAGCACCCTTTCCTATAATTTTTCATAAATGTGATGTGCAGCACCTGAGATTGAAGAGGCCTGAGTGATACACAGCCTCAGAGCAATGATGGGCAGCACAACTGAACTTAGACTACAAAGAGGGCAAAACAGGGTAGAGGAAAACAAGCGCTATTCACAGGAACTGAGGGCAACAAGAGGTTGATTTGGCTCACCAAGGTGAGAAGGATATGCTTAAGAAGCTGTAATGAAGTCCATGTCTCCTGGTATTCAGATTAGTGAATTAACCATATGAATTTCCTTCCCATAGTGGTCCTTCTGGATTAATAATAGGCATTGCCAGGAAACTTTTTGTTGTGGTTTAGTTTTCATTTTCAGGGTATTTACGCTCCCCAAATAACTATTTTTCCTACAGACTGATCACTGACAACATACAGCAGTGGGGTAAGTATCTGAATTTTCTTAGTTACTGGAAAAGAAGAGCTTCAGAGACCTTCCCTTATTAGCACATTAATTGCAGCTGTCACAGACAGCAATTATTTGCTCAATTTTCCTCAAATTCATCATTTTCTTAAAAAACAAAACCAAATCCAAAACCGCAGTAATGAATATTCAAAATTTCCTGGCACTTGAAATCCTGTTCTCATTTTTTAGCTGGCACTGGCTTCTTCCTATCTGAACACCTTGCACACCTTTCAGGCATGTATGATTGACAGCTGTCCTGCATGCATAGCAAAATGAAGTTTAGTCCCTCATATCACAGACAAATGTACTTTGACAGCCTCAGTGCTGAGCAGCACACCATGCAATCCTCCCAGAACAGGTTCCTCCCAGAGCGAACATCAACTTGTCTTAACTCCAGTGGACATTTCAGGTTTCTCTGCAACCACCTGGGTGTACTGGTTTTGGCTGGGATGGAGTTAATTTTCTTCAAAGTAGCTGGAACGGGGCTGTGTTTTGGATTTGTGCTGGAAACAGCGTTGATAACCCAGGGATGGGCTTGTTATTCCTGAGCAGTGCTGACACAGAGCCAAGGTCTTTTCTTCTTCTCACCGCACCCCACCAGAGGGGACTGGGGGTGCACAAGGAGTTGGGAGCAGATGCAGTTGGGACAGCTGACCCCAGCTGACCCAAGAGATATCCCAGCCCATATGGCATCATGCTCAGCATATGGAGCTGGGGGAAGAAGAAAGAGGGGACATCTGGAATGACGGCATTTGTCTTTCCAAGACACTGTTACATATGGTGGAGCCCTCCTGTTCTGGAGATGGCTGAAGACCTATCTGCCCATGGGAAGTGGGGAATGAATTCCTTGGCTGATTTTGCTTGTGTGCAGAGCTTTTGTTTTCCCTATGAAGCTGTCTTTATCTCAACCCATGGATTTTCTCACTTTTTCTCTTCTGATTCTCTCCCCCATACCACTGCTGGGGAGTGAGCGAGGAGCTGAGTGAGGCTGAATTGCCAGCTGGGGTTAAACCATGACACTGGACAATGAAAACCATCTACAGCTATTGCTTTTGCAGCAGCAGAAGGGGAAAATATGGCAAATGATTCCTATGATTCCTTTAGCCATGTCAGCTAAAAAAAGCTCAGGAACCCATGTTCCTTACCTTTAGTCTTTCTCTCTTTAAGCTATTTGCCTTCATTGGCTCCATCAAGAGTGAAGAGTGCTGTCCAGAAGAATTATATCATCTCTGTGAAACTGGCAATTTCTCCAGGGACCTCAGCTCTGAAAAAGCATTCTCAGGAGCCTAAATGTGCTTCTTAAAAAAGTCCATAAGGCACCCCTGATGTATGAATGTATGAATGTATGAATGTATGTATGTATATACCTATGAATGGACAATATTGCAGCTTTCACACTGAGAAGTGACAAGTTCGGGAGATGATGGATTAGGCTATAAACAGCCTGTAGGGAGGGATGAATAGATACCTGTTGTTGGGGTGCTGAGGAAGCCACATACCTTGTCCACTTGCATCAGACAATAAAAGTGCAGGCAATTTTAACTGAGTAACACTGATCTGGTATAGTATATGCAAAATCGATTTGTTATGATGGAATATTTAGTATCATTATTTAGATTAGTGCATTTTATCCCTAGACAGTGCTTTTATGACCATCTAATGTAACCCACATATCACCTAGCAACTTCTGTAACTTCATGACTAATGGCTAAACTACAGCATATCTTTTAGAGAGGCACCACATCTTGATTTAGAGCCTTCAAGTCATGAAAAATATAACACCTCCCTTGTAAATTGTTCTCAAGCTTCATTACTCTTTCTGCTAAAATTTGCACCTTATCTTTAGTTTGAATCTGTCTCTTTGACTTCCAGTTAGCGGATCTTGTTATACCTCTGTCTGAGGGATGAAAGAGCCATATCCTATTGAAAGCTGTCTTCCTCTGTAGGTCCTTACAGTAAGTCTCCTCTTAACCCTCTTTCCACAAGCTAAATACACTCAGTGTCAAAATTATTCTTTCTTGGGGTGAGAAGATTGATGGCACCAAACTCAGTCAACTACCTGTACTTACTTGCCTGAGCATCCCTATTTAACCAGTGGAGGCTCCTCCAGAAGACAGTTTAGCTAAATTCAAATGTAAATATGCCCTGAAGGTGTCTGTCTCAGTATCTATTTAGCTATTCTAGGGCAAATATGACTCTCACTTGGATGCCTCATTTAAGCAACTGAAGTTTGGTGAGTTTTGCAGCCTTTAAATAATTTTTATGTCTTTCTGATATCCTTTTTATTTTCTCAACAACATTTTGGAAGGATAGACATGAGAAATGGGGACTCATGCCAGCCCCAGCTTCCCTCAGTAAAATAATATGTGGTTAGTGATGCCTCCATTGTCCTGTTCAAATTTGACCAAGAGCAAAATTAGGCTTGTGTTTTAGCCATCAGCTCCACATTCACAGTTCATATTCAGTACATTGTCTGCAATGACCTTTCTGTATTTTTTCAGAGCTTCTGCTTTCCCCTAATACAGTCCCACATTCCCTAAGGCTCAGAGATACAGAATTTTCAATTTGGGGTTATATTAAAATAGATTTGTAGTGTACTCAGAGCTGCCAGTCAGGATCAGGACCTCACCATGCAAACAAACAGTGAGAGACAGTCCCTACCCTGAAGAATTTACACTCTAAATTAGACAAGACACACAGTAGTAGTGTGTGTGGGTGGTTAAATGGAGACACTGAGAAGTGAAGGCCACAGAGAGGTTTGAGGTTTCCCAGGCCTTCCCACCCTCACTAGCTTATCAAAGGGATGTATGAGACTTGTTTCGTTGGTGCTCACTGAACTACTCCATCTTAACATCCTTTCTGGTGCAACCTCACAGGGCTGCAGGTGCAGGGCTGCTACCACATGACCAATTCTGTCTGACCCATATCCCACAGGAGGTTAAACATATTTTGTCAGAAGTATGCACTGGATGGGTAAACTCTGTGCTTCAAGAGGTTCCAGGGACAGGACCATCACTGAGATGAAGCTTCCTGCCAAAGCTTCTTCCAGGCACAGACACTGTTTGTGGTTGTGGTCAGGACCAAACTAGGGCTCAGTCATTCCCAGAAACAATGCCTAGCTTTTCAGTGGCTGGACCAAACTAAGGTTAAAGTGGCTGGGTTTTTTCTCTGTTAGTCTTAATTTATCTCCGAGGATCAAAACAGATGTACAACATGAAGCCCTGCCCATCTCCTTATCAGCACACCTTTCTTCTCGTATGCTTCAGGGTGACCACCCAGGTTTTCTTAGGACTTTTCATACTCCAAATCTTTGCAACAGGAAGGATTTGAAATGTGTTTCAGAGATCTAATTGAGCTTTAAAGGTTTTTGAGAACATTTGTCTCGGTCAGCACAGACTTTCCAGCTGAGTAGTTTGAAGCCCTATAGCCAGAGGTGCAGCCACAGGAAAACTGCTGTGAATGGGAGGGTGAGGTGTGAAGCACTTGTTTTCATGAGTTTTTGAGCCATCCTCTTGCTTTGGGCAGCCGTGCAGCTTGTGGATATGTGAGCAAGCTGGAGATAGGATTTACATGGTGCAGATTTCCATAGGTCCATTCTGCTTCAGTTGAAGTCCATGTAACCTCTTTTGTTCTTAGCGGCAAAAGGAGGATTTGACCTTTGTTTTAACCTTACTTTTTCTGTCATTGCCCAGTTTTTGTTGCTTTGTAGGTTTTCAACATGACATGGGATAAATTGCCTAAGTGCTTCCAAAACAGGTCTGCAAGGTAAAGCCAGACATTCTGTTGTAATAATTATCCTCAGTTACTCCAAGTCGGAGTCAGGAACTATGTTGATCTTGACCCCATGACACCATCAAAGCTGTAAGGCCAAAATGCAAAATGGGAAAAAGCCAAACCAGAACAAAGTAAAGCAGAAAACTGAAAGAGGGATCTGGTCCCTCAGAAAACTGAAAGAGGGCTGGGATTGGTGATGGCAAGAGCAAACAGGGACTGACAAAAGTAGAAAAGATGAATCTGAACCCTATTATATGGTATTATGCTTTCAGACACCAGCCTTGAAAGGGAAAATGGGAGCTAACGCCTCTCCCTTACCTTACTGGCAGATATAAATATCAGTTAATTAACTTTCCTCAAGGACAACAGGAAAAATTGCTGAACACCTCTAAAAAGAACATAGGTAAATCAAATCTTTGCTTGTAGTCTATTAGCCACAAAAAGGTGAAAATTATATATACATGCATAAATATGTTTGTTATAATTATATACACATATATAAATTAAAATAATAAAGATAAAAACAACTAATCACTCTCCACCTATGGTGCTGTGTGAAATAAGGAGTCAAAAAAAAAATTCCCTACCAACACAACTTGTGTATTTAATGAATACTAAATAAATGAGACAATAAACATTTCACAGGCAACCTTCATTTTGGATTTTCTATGTTTTTCAATGTTTGACTTTGAAACATTAGTAGCATTTGTCCAGGCTGGCTTGAGATATATCCTGTTTTTTGGTAGCAATGTCAACTTTCTCTGCAAAGTGCCTCTTTGCCCTGTGCTGCTGTTAGGGAGACAAAGAGAAAAGAGAGATAAAACCAGATGTGCTGGGTACTAATCTGATTGCTTAACGTGTTTTTCTGGAAGATGCTCTGATACTGTGGTGATTCAAGCTAAATGAGAACTTGCAGATAAGTGGAACTGAGCCCCAGGTTGTCAGCAATGAACTTCAACTAACTCTCACTGGGCCTAAGCCCAGTAGCACGGGGCACTTTTACCTACCACAGAAGGCAATGATAAGACACGAGTATGCCAGTGTCCCTGCGGATCCAAGATATTATACCACTTGCAGGCAAAATTACAATAGCTGCTTACTGTGCTGCAAATTTTAATGGTTTATAAGCAACAAGAAATTACCACGTTGTAAATTTGGGATAGATGACACAAATAAGACAGACTTACAGGGGATGCTCCCTTTGCTCTCAGCTGAGTTATACTTTATTAATATCCTGCTTTCTCTATGTTTGCAGCACTGACTGGTTTTATGAGTGGGTGAAGTGCATTTTGTTCATTTGTTTTGGTTTAGCATAGGGAAATGAGAAAAAGAAAATAAGGGCAAAAGAGAATCGCTCTTGCAGCTCTGCTCTTTTCCCGGACCTCATACCCACACTAGAGGAAGAGTTACGTTAGCGACAGGATAAGTGTCATTAGGCATAGCATTCCTAGCATTGTTTCCTTGATAATGTGCCTAAATGACACCGCGGTAGGCGTGCTTGTTTCCCGAAAGGGGACATCTACCCTTTGCTGTTTACTTTGGGTTTCCTCTTGCTGCTGCCACCAGTTCTCCTCCTAAAGCAGGGACCAGAGTGCACACAGGACTGCAGGCCGTGTGGCTGATGGCACACACATACCTGTCCTCACCATAAACACACGCAAAGAATTCCCTGTTAGCACAACACTGCACATCCTGTAGTGCTGGATGGGGATTCCATTCCCTCTCTGCAGTGAATCTACCAGTGTAGCAGTGTAAGAGTGGATCTATGCACATGACAATTGTGTGTGAATACTTTCTTGATGTCCTGTGGATGCTGGAAAGACACAGAACTCCTGACATGAGTGTCCTTTTACCCTGCTGTGTTCACTAGAGAGGTAAATTTCACATATAAATACTTGGGGGAATTAGTCCAGCTATTTGAGTGAGCAGCTGGTAAGTGGATGTATATGGTTAAACCCTGGGCTACAATATTTGACACTCAGCCTTTAGAACCATGGGACCTTTAAAGGAAATCTAGTCCAACCCCTCTGTGAAGTCTTCGACTACATCAGGTTGCCTCCTCCAGCCTGACCTTGAATTTTTCCAGGGGTGGGACATCTACCACCTCTCTGGGTAATCTGTGCCAGTGCACCACCACTTTCTTAGTAAAAAATGTCTTCCTTACATCTAATCTGAATCTACCCTCTTATAGATAAAAACCTTTAGCGCTTATCCTATTGCAACAGTCCCTGCTAAAACCTTTGTCCCCATCTTTCTTATAGACCCACTTTAGGTATAAAAAGGCTGTGATAGTGCCACACAGGACTTTACCTGGCTGCCATGACTGTTTGTTTTCTTTAACATTGTAAAAGAGGATTTTAACTCTTCCTCTGAGACCTGAGAAGTCAGATTCACACTACCCACACTAGAACATGCAGCCCAAAGTGAGGACAAAAAGTGATTATGCTTATGCACAGGACTGTTTCTCAAATACATTTACCTCTAAATGAGTGGGGTTAAGGTGTAATGAATTGCATCCAGAGCAATCCATTTTCCTCTGTCTCTCTGCTGAGCTCTGTGCTCGGAGACACAGTAATATTGTATGCACAACTTATGAGATGCACACACTAATGTTACAGCTGCCACTTGGAAGGCCAGTGAGGAGGGAGTAACAAATGCTGCATTGTCAGTTTGCAACAATAAAGAATCATTTTCATTCCTTGTGCACAAGAGCTCCAATTATAATCTAATTCAATTCTGTTTAACTATGCTTTGATGGCATTTCTATTACATAAAAAATAAATTTATTAGCCAAGTGTAATATGTTTTGTCTATAGTTCCAGTGCTAATAAGGAGACTGTTTAACTGCTTTAATGCTGCATTTTAACCACAGTTATAAGCTATTTCCTCAAAATTTATAATCAGGGTGTGCAAATATTACACTGGAAACTCACAGAAAGGAAAATTATCAGGATTTACAGGTGAGCTGCTAATAAAGGCTTATAATCCATTTGGTTTAAATCCCACCCATCAAGAATTTTCATAAGGCTTTCACCAAAGATTCTTCCCAGGTGCTTCATCCCATGCTAATTGCATGGTCTGGTGAAAGGTGGCAAACATGATGGGAGCAAATTAGCGCCGCTTTATCTAACGATTGTTAATGACTCATTGCAGGTATGTCTGAACTACAGACACCTAATCTTATTATAGCACCAGAGTTGAGTCTTTATGTTCTCTAAATGATCTTGATGGCTTCTGTGCCACCAGCCTCTCCAGCAATCCTCAGCCTGTCCCTGAGTTCCTGATGGGCTTGTATCCTGCTATTTTAAGTGCTGTTCTGGGATCTTAAGGACAGGCTGCTTATTCTTGCCCTCTTTGCCCAGTGCACAAATGGATGGAGGCTCGGAACTAATTAGGCATTCTGATTAGTATAGCACATATTTATGTTTCCACCCAGGGCTGTAAGGCATGTATTTGAGCTATTAAAAATGAGAACCCAAAGCAATCCTCCCTCCTGCACAAAGGAATCACAAAGTTGGATCAGCATCTGCATCACTTTGCTGGTCTTCAAGCAATCATTTGCCTTTTGGCAGACTGTGCACGGAATGCTGGCATGGAGTTTGGAGGCTGACAGTTCTGCTCTGTGCCAAAACATGAGGGGCTTTACAGAGTTAGAACAAACTATGGAACTGTATACTGTAAGAAAACACACTCGGCCCAAACTCCAACCAATTACTGCAGAAAAGACCTACTCTGACAATCCATCTCAAGGGAAATGATAATTTTTGTGTAACCTGCATTTGAACTGAAATGGCCACTGCTTGAGCAGCTTGCTTTAGTCAAGAAACAGTTGTCTTGGAAGAAGCTAGATCCCACAGCTCTGGAACCAGTCAAGATGGATGCAGTAACAGATGGAACATTCTGATTACCCCAGATTGATATCTATGGAAGCTCCGTTTTAATTACATTCTACAGTGACGGAAAACCAGACCCCTGCTGTACTTATGAATTACTTTCTATTCCAATTTACTTATCACGGATGCCATTAGTTTATGTGAACAGAAATTAACACTTGTTTTCTTTTTCTCTTTCACAATTTCTCTTCAGAACAAAACCACTTTCGTTGGAAAGTCATCATGGAATCAAATTATATCTGGGGGAAAATAAAAAAAACCCAAAAAACCAAAGCACGCCAACCAAGTAAATAGCCCCCCAAAATTCTGAGGTAATATCTTCCAAAAGGAGCAGGAAGACAGAAATGCCAAAGGCAATTCAATCCATTAGTCGGCCTTCTCCAATTATTTATGATGAGCAATTTATCCAATCTTTTTAATAGTCTTATGGGGAAAATGCATTTTCCACAAACAGATCAACAACTTGATATTTACTTTTTTTCCCTCAGCTTAAATCTTCTTTTTATTCCTTAACAAACATCTGTAGACAATATATCTAAGCTTCTGAGCTTGCAAGTGCAGTTGCTTACATGGGTAAGAGATTTATTATACCAATCTAATAGATCAAGCAACAAGAAGATCTAATGACCAGACTCCAAAGCTGAATTAATTGACTCTGGATATGCTGCATAATTTTTTAATTTTAATTTTTTGGGGAGGACAGTTAGGGCTATTAGTCATTGCGATAACTTATCTGGAGATAAGGCAGACTTCCTATGACTGCAAACCTCTGATACAAGACTTTCTAAAATACATATTTCAGCTAAACTGGAAGATGGGAGCTACCTGTCAAACTCCATGGCCTTTTGCTTGTAGAATGTCAGGTTAGATGAGCAAAATGTTCCCTTCTGGCCTTAAAATTTATGAAGTATTTATTTCAGACATGATCTGTACTAGTCACCTAGGTCAAATAGTGAGGCAAACATTTATGAAAAACCAGACAAGCAGATACAAGCATCACCATGGGGCAGAAAGTGACGAATTTCACCCTGTGAAGTGCTTCAGCCAGGTTCTCAAAATGATGACCAGAAAGCTGAGGGCAACCTGCAGTTCTAATCCAGCAGCTCAAGTGACAATTTGAAGGGAAACAACTAACACTGAAACGAAATATCATCACCTTAGATGGCAGGTTACAGCTGCTGAAAATGTGCTTGTGTCATTTGCTCATTTCTAGCCTGTAAATTAAACATAAATTTACAATTGGTACATAAAGGAGAAAAAGAATCAAGCAAACCCCAAACCCCCAAAACCCTATTAAGACTTTATTCCAGAATGCATGAAAAGGATCACCACCATGTTTCCACTCAAGGTGGTTACAACCTCTTCTTTGTGGCTAGTGCTGGTGACAGCATCTGCAAAGGTGCTCACTGGAAACACCTAATAATCACAAAGAGCTGGAGGGGCTTCAGAGGCATCAGCTCAAACAATTAAAGAAGTAGGAGGACTAATCTGTGAGGAAACAGCCTCTGAGTAACTTGGGAAAGTGATGACTAAGGCACTAAGTTGACTCTAGGTGACTTTTATGGGAGGTTTTGCAGTTTTGCAGGGGTTTAAATGGGATCTTGATGAAGGACAAAGATATGCTAATCAATGGCAAATGTTCCAAATGCGTGAAAAAGAGGAGGAAATGGAATATTTAGCCACTGCAGAGAGTAGAAATAAGATGGAATTAGAAAGGAGAAAATATAAGTGAACATTTCTAAAATATCAGAATTTTAAACAGGTAAATGATGAAGAGAAAATGAGTGGAACAATCCAATAGAACACAATATGGTTTATTATACTTTTAACTAACTTTTCTCATGGAAAATGTATTAGAAGTCGATTAGACTGGAAATTGAGATTTCTTAGTCCTGGGAGATGAACCTGGATAAGGCTTTGAAAAATTTTCAGTTGATTCTGTAAATTCTGTATTCCAGTTTTTTATCTTTATTGCATGTCAAAGCCCTCTGACCTGAGTCTGTCCAAGGCAAGAGGTTTTCAAAAACAAAGTCCTTTTTCCCAGTACTTCCCCATCAAATCTTCAGAGCAAAACCATGTAACTAGGACCTACCAGGGACTACACCTTGCTATTGGATTCAGCAAAAAAAAAGAGGGATGACTTTTTCATAAGATCCTGAATATAAAACAAACAAACAAACAAACAAACAAACAAACAAACATATAACTTCAGATTAGGTTTTAGAGGTTTGTGTCTTATTGTCCATTAAGGGAAAGTTTGTCTTTCATGCATGGAGTTGAATTTAATATCTATTGAACAGTAAGTTGCACTGTATCTAATCTTCTGACCTGTTCAGTGAAAAAGTGCCACAGCAGTTCTCATCTTTTGCCTTCCTATGATCCATTGTTTATGTACTGCTATCCAAATATTTAAGTGATGAATAATGAGGACTCACAGGAAGGAAATCTAGTTCAATATTTCTTTCCATTGACATGAATTATCCTTATTTTTCGCTAGTTTGGGTTTTGGAGTTTTTATGGTTTTGGTGTTTGTTTTGTTCTTGTTATTAGTTTTGATTTTTTTGACTGAAGGGTCAGCACTACAAGAAAAATCA
The DNA here is from genome assembly GCA_013397725.1 of Rhagologus leucostigma. Taxonomy (NCBI): domain Eukaryota; kingdom Metazoa; phylum Chordata; class Aves; order Passeriformes; genus Rhagologus; species Rhagologus leucostigma. The sequence continues at coordinate 924,291 of VZTD01001756.1, forward strand.
CCAATTCTAGGAAAAGACAGTTGTTATCAGTTTAATGAGCAATGAGTAACCAGATCCTGCAATGACCCGAGGGCTCTTGGTTGAAAAAGAGTCAATGACTGCTGAAGATACACAACCTTTCTCAGCATTGATCCCTGTTTTTACAGTTCAGAAAAACACTGAGAGCAGGAGAAACCATGTTGATGGCAACAAGGCATTTGAAGCCTGGAGAAGCTGTTGTTCCCTGGCCATCTGTAAATAAAACCTCAAATTTTCTCCTGACTCTGAAGCTGCTACAAATGATATGGAATGTTGGTGTTAGATACAGAAATATTTTAATAGCTTTAATTACAATATAGAAATACATTGAGCTCATTTGGTATGCATCCTCCCCCTTTTAGCAGTTGACCTTCCGTTTGTTCTTTGTGGAGGTGCTGGATAATGTGTGTGATGTATTCAGGCAGCTCTTTCCAAAGACAGATGTGAAGCACAGTGCATGAGGAAGGAAAAGTGGTGAGGCTTGAAAAAGTACTAAGTGAGAACTGAAAAATAAATTGCAAGATTGTTCAAACAATATTTTATAGGAAAAAAGAGGTAGCTGTCTCCAGATGGATCCCAAAGCAGTCCATCTGTTTGGTTTGCATGGAAGCAGTCCCCAAGCAAGGAGCGATGATCAAGCAGTTAGAGTCTGCAAAGGTAACAGACCCCACTCCAAGTTAGCAGAGCTGCTGTAGACCTCTCTCTGTTTCATGTCAGCCAAAAAATACAGACTTATTGCCATGTTTACACCAAGGATGCACCACCCTCTTTGCTCTAAACCTGATGTGGTCTTCTCTAGGTGTGATTCTCTAAAACTGGAAAGTCCTTAACCCTACTCTACACTACCTACATGTCCTACTGGATTTGTCACAGCATCTGCACTCTGCAAGCACACCCAGAAAAATATATTGCATGTGCTGGTGAAACCTTCTGCCACACAATAGGTAGGAGAAGACTGTAAATGTGTAAATGATGACCAGCCATAGTGTCTATCCTGGTCTTCTGGAAACTCTGGTGCATCATCCTAAGTACATTCCTCTGTGCCTGAAGTCAAGGGCTGGCTGCAGACTGAGCAAAGATGGAATTTTCTTCTGAAAACACTAGCTGTGCAGAAACTGGATGCACTGAGTAGAAAAACCTCCTGACATCCCTCTAGACTCAGGTGCCAGCATGAACAGCCACTCCATAGGCCAGGAAAGTACTGAGCACGTGGCTTGTGATGGGTTTTATATTGCTTGAAATGGGAGCTCCCATAGCAGCCCAACAGCATGAGAAATGGTCTACAGAGAGACCAGAAGGAAAAACGGACTGGAGCGTGCTGAACAAAGAGGAAATCACATAGTCAGGGAGAAAATGTATGGCCCTTGGCAAGACCTCTGCTAGTAAAATCTATGTTAAGCAAAACACCTTGTAAATTTGTTGAATGTATATAACTATGTTTCCTCTGGATAATATTTTCATTGTAAAGAAAAGCCTTCCTCAAAAGATAAATATGTTTCAAAGGAAGTTTGAGTGGAGTTTTAACAGATCACACTTACATTTTTGTAAAAGGAAAAGAATTGCAACATTGAAACAGTGCAAATTAGAAATTTATGGCAAGCTGCAAGTCTTCTTGGGTTGTTTTTTTGTTTGTTTTTTTCTTTTTTTCCTCCAAATTAACAATGAGGAGGCCAGCTCAGTTTGCTTTCCTGACATTATAGCCAGTGAATATTTCTTTTCAGGCAGGTTGGTTGTGGCTCAGAGGGATATTAAACTATTTGCATCAATAATAATCAAGGCTATCTACCATCGAACCAAGTTGTAGACTCGATAGCCTGATTACATCATCTTTGGGAGAAGAAATGAAGTTTAGCATTCATTTGAACGTAGTGAAATGAATTTAAGCAGTTACTTAAAAACGTTAAAATTCATCTCCCACTCAGTTTCATTAGGAATAAAAATCAGTAGACTAGGAGAAAGGGACAGTCTCAGCTATCCTGACTCTTGTAAGTATCTTGTTAAGAGCTATTCATTTAATAAAAAGTGCATTTTAATTCAGACTAACACAAAGTCCTGGCACATAGAAATCAGAGATACCATACTTAGAAGGCAGAGAGAGGCTATGGCCAGCAAGATCTAAAGCTTCTTTGTGGATAACCAACCGGAAAAAAAACCAGTAAAAACTATGAGTTGCTTAACAAAGAATGCAACTAAAGTCTTTGTATGCTTAGTCATTAAATTGATAGGACTTGTGATGTTTTTTTTCCTGGACTGTTTCCAGCAATCACAGTTCCAAAAAAGATATTAATTAAGAAAGATTTTGGGAATTAGCTTAAAAGGATAATCTAGGATAGAGAAATATGCCTTTAAGGGGGAATCAGAGTTTCCCAATCTGTTTAGTATACTGGCAGATAATGCAGAGCTGACATGGTCATAGGTTATACGCATTGAGGGAAGGAAGAGCTTTCTGACTGTAAGTTGGTCTTTAATCTCACAGGATCATAGAAACACTTAAGTTGGAGAAGACCTTTAAGATCACCGAGTCCACCCATTAACCCATCCCTACCAGGTGCCCAGCCCTCCTCTAAGACATATCTCCAAGTACCACGTACATATAGCATTTAAATGACCTCCAGGGATGGTGACTTTACCACTTCCTCGGGCAGACTTTTTCCAGCGCTTGAGAAACTTTTGGGTGAAGAATTTTTCCCTAATATCCAACCTAAACCTCCCCTGGCACAAATTGAGAATTTTTCCTCTTGTCCTATTGCTTGTTAATTGGAAGAAGAAACTGACCCCCACCTCGCTTGAACCTCCTTTCAGGCAGCTGTAAAGAACTTACTTAGAACAAATAATACCAAACAAATTGTACTGGCTTGTGTTTGGAAGCAGACACTAGATAAATTCAGACTAAACCATTAGCATGATTAGGTCCTCAAAGAATGTCTCTAGATTTCATGGTAGCCCTTCATCAGTTAAACTGTTTAACTCAAGATCAAGCTACTGCACACCCATTTGAAAAGCAAAACACACACAGGCAGAGGCTGTAGAATTGACACAGAAGTTACTGAGTAAGTTCTGTGCTACAGGATAACACAAAATTGAAGAAGACATCTACCAGAGAGTGAGGTCAGGGACAGTTATGTCACTGAAGGATGTTACAAGGAGGTACTGAGTGTGTCCATCCTGCTGCTGAAGCTCTGGCAGCCCATCCATTCCCCAGCACTAAACTGGATTTTCTGCAAGTCCTTGACCCCAGACCTCCAGACACATCCAGGTAATAATCCAAGAAAATAGCTGTCCCTGATCCATCCCTGATTCTTCTGCAATGGGTGAGAGACTTCTGCACTGGGCAAAAGCCAAAGAGCTTGTGCCTCATTCTAACCCTGCCTTTGGTTTCTCTGTGCAGTGTCAGTTTCCTGTCCTGGTGCCTTGGCTGGAGTTCTCCCATGTCACACAGGCTTAGGGAAGATATGCTCAGCCCTCCCACTCCCCACATGATGGATGACTGCCCCATGTCTCCACACTCCTTGTTGGAAAGTGAGGGCAGAGGATCATACGGATTCTCATTCACAACTGTTTTGCATCTGTAAAAATTACAATTCCCATCCTTTTTCTTCTACTTGAATACAGAGTGGTTTGTTCTTAATGATTCAGCCCACACTAGAAAAACACATCTATTCAGAAAACTGCCTGATGTGTTGATGCTGACTTTTTTTAATCATCATCCATTTAACACTGACAAAGATTAGTACATCTTGAAAACGTATTGTTTAACCATAGCAGATAACACATTTTCAAATAATACAACTTTCATCTTTAGTCTCTAAAAAGTGGTGATTAGAAATATGTTAATTATCTGCTACATTCAGCTTGTTTTTGTAGTCTTGAAGAAAGCGCATCTCAAGCTACATTTACAGAATGAACTTTTGAAAGCAAAAGGGTTATGTCAGTTTTGTAATACTATAATACTTATGGGCTGAGGTACCCCAGACAAATCCAGTTCTAGAATCATATAATTGTTCAGGCTAAAAAGGACTTTTCAGATCATTGAGTCCAATGGTTAACCCAGCACTGCCAAGCCCACCACTAAACTGTGTACCCAGCTGCCACATCTACAGGTCTTTTAAGTCCCTCCAGGGATGATGACTCCATCACTTCCCTGGGAAGCCTATTATCACATCCCTTTAGCTAGCTGGAGTCAGCTGCCCCAGCTGAGACTCTTCCCATCTGCTTGTGCCCCCCTGAAGTTTCCCCACAGATGAGGTGATGTGAGAACCTGCAAAGTCCTTGACTCAATATAAATGTAGCTAAAATTTTCTTTGAAAAATGTAGCCACTCTCAACAATTTTGGATATTTGCAGTTATGGAGTTTTCAATATTATCAGAAATATTTCAAGTATAACTTTTTTTCTCCACTATTTGTTTGTAAGACAGAAAGCAAAATAAATATTTATCTTATCCATGTGTATGTGTATGTGTATGTACAAACATATAAATATAGATGTGTACACGTATATGATTTAATTTTTTACTTATTTTTTTTCTACCTTTATCTGACTATTAGTAATCTTAAAATAATCTGTTACTCCATTCATTCGTTGTGACAAAAAACAAGTTTTACAAGTAGTAATGTATGATCCTTTTTTCTTGTTGGATAGAAGGAAAATGTGCAGACAAAAACTTTTACAACTCTCTAAGTATGAATAAATTATTTTGATATGGCATAATAGGTATATTATGCAAAAAAGTCCTTATCCACTTCAGTTTATCCTCAGTAATTCATTTGATTAGATTTATGTTTTCTTGTTTTGATTTGTTGAAACCAGATTTGACAGTGATGAGCATCTTTTAAGAACAGCATAGCAATAAAAGAACTGACGTGTATATAGACCCTGCTATTGGAGTTTCAAATACTGCAAAGAGGCTTTGGGTAGATCCACTGGAACCACTTCTAAGAATGAAGAGATATGCTAATATTTTTTTTCTTTCAGCCATAAGCCACCACATTTAAATGAAATACTGTATTATTTTACAAGGTAAAAAGAGCACAAAAGATTTTGGCTTTCCAGTGGACAAATCACTCTGGGATTTCCAGGTCAGCTGCAACCAGATTCCTCTCAGCAACTCAAGGTGATACAATCTTTATCTCTGAGACTTTTATCTATATCTGCAGTTCAAAAAAAATGATGACCTGTCAGCTTTCTGCTCTATCAAATAAACTGGTTGGGGTTTGCATTCTTTCACGGTTGGCTCTGAATGGAAAAGGTGTTCTGCTTCGATACCTGCTATGCATTTTACAAGTAATTACTATGTTTATTCCTTTTTATAGAACATGTGTGTACAGACCTGGTGTGGCACTGTGAGTAGGCCTACACCATCACATTCATGCATTTTGTAGGTAACCAAAGGATCCTTCTGCTTCTGCCAGCTGCCTGAAAGGACCATGTGTAAATTAAAGAAGTCTAGGCAGTCATGAAACGAGGATGGGGAAAGATCACAGTTTTAAACCATGCTGTGTTCCTCAACAAGGACATAAAACTAGGTAGAGTCAAGTGGAAAACTTCACTGCAACAAACATCTTGCATAAAAGAAAAAGTCTACCAATAGAGGGGAATCTAAAATGAAAGCCTCTGGGCAGACTGGCCATTCTCAGCATTACTGAGTAGCTACAGCTGCTGTGTCAGAGCCTTAGGGCAGAGCCTGACAGGTTCCAAATAATAAAAATTGGGATGTTTTCTAAGACTTGGTTCTCTTGTTGATACCATTCACCACGTATTCCTTAATTTCATACACTGACACTGCTGCTTCCATAAATTATCACATTTTATGGTTTTATTGCTAGCAAAATAAACTTTGATGACATATTTAAAAGACATCAAGGCTATGAAAATGAGTTTGTATTTGCAGAATATTTTTAAGTTGTATTATTTTCAATATATTACAGTCAAAGGTGGAAAAAAAAAGTGTTTAAATAAAAGTGACACAGTGAAGGTTATTCTGGCCACATATACTCACAGACACATGTAAAAACGACTTGAAAGATGTCCCATCTGCCAGGTCTCTCCATCTGACTGAAGCAGGGAGTTGCTTTGCAGCCAACCCATGATAAATAGAATGAATTCAACAAAAAATGTGGCAGGCAGCTTCTTGTCAGTCTTACTAATTAAAAAAAAGCAAACAGATGGACAAGCAATGACTCTTATTCAACAGGAATTTGGGTGTTTTAAGTGAAAAGGCACTCTCAGATTTTTCCTAGGATGTTAAAAGGAGTGTCCTTACAGATGAGTTCCCAAATTCTAGATCTTAGGGCTTGACACTGTGTTTTTGACTGTCCTCCTGCAGCATCCCCTGCCATGCACACTGGTATTGCTTTTATACAGAGTTCTGCCTTGCCATGAAGGAGCAGGGCTGAGTGGTTCTTGGAGAAATGGGAGAAGAAAGGGTAAGAGAAATGAGAGATCACGTTTGATTTTATTATGCTGCTATTCTTAGTAACTTTAAATCTTCAATTTACAATATATATAATATCTAGGTACATAATTACACATTGTGATTTTTGTTTCTTGTTATTTGTAATGCAATACATATTAGATACAATATATATTATAATATATTATAGTCACCTTTTGCACTAGTGAATTATTACCACATCAACAGTGTCTGAGGGAGGATTGCTAAGAGGGAGGGTGATTGCCTCTGTGAAGCAGCAAGCCTGAAAGCAAACAAATGAAAGAGGAGAGGGAGATGCAATGCTTGAAGCTTGCTCTGAGATGAGAGTGAAACAAGATGCAAGAGACAGCACACATGAAATGACATGAGGTGAAGTGAGATGCTGCCAGGGAGGGTTATGTGGGCTCACGAACAATGTGCTTCGAATCAGTGCAAAGCAACCAGATCCTGCAGATGATTATAAAGGTGAAAAAAGGAAGGAGAAGAAAGGGGATAGCCACTACCAGGCAGAAATGATGATGGCTTTATCTGCAGCAGCTTGGACAGAGCTGAGGGGGACTAAAAGTGAAGTGGAAGTGACAGGAGACAAACTGAAAAGAAGCTGGTTGAGTGGTAACCACACAGACAATGAGAAATGGTTACTTTTTTTTTGAAATTTTTCAAAGGAGAACAAGCCCTGATTCCACTACATTAATATCACGAGAATCAGACACAACCATGGATAGAAAAATCCTACACAAAAAATAATCACAGAATCATTAAATCTTAGGATGGTTTGGGTTGGAAGGGGTCATCTAGGAGATAAAGATCATCTAGGATCAATGCCCTTGCTGTGGACAGGGACAGTGTAACAACCGAAATCGCGGAAAAATATGATTTGAAATGCATTTTTTTTCTTCAGTTTTCTGTCAATATAAACATATAAATTAATTATCTCATTTGAACTTTTGGCACCTCTGTTAATTATGTTATAGTGTAAGATATCATTTCTGCAAAGACTCACAGACATTTTTAAGTCTATGCATGGTATAATTTTTGTAGGGCTTTATTCAGTGCACAGCAGTGAGTATGTATTTAAGCTTTTCCAGGGCAGGAAGAATACCAGCCTCAAGAACTCCAGAACTGATGAGCTGAGCTGCCAAAGCCATGAGATTTAGCCTGAAAGTTATTAAAATTTCCTGTGTTAGCCTCCAAAATTTTGCTTTTGAACAGCCTCTTTTGACTTTGAGCGTATCAGCCAACTCACAACAGTTTCGAGTGAGCAGGGCCAGCTTTCTAGTCTCTTTGGGAGCCTCACTAGAAGAACCAGCTGGGACTAAATCAGAAAAAGCTGCCAGCTGGTGCAGCCACCTTTCCCCCTCCAACCAAAATGCCCAGTGAGAAATAATTATGTGCTTCTCTAGCCTACTATCTGCCAGCTCACCATATAGCCCTCTTCTCTCCACCGGTTCTCTTTGAGTCTTCATCATTCACTATGGCAATTAATTTTCCATTCTTCACTGTAACACATTTTAAACCTACTATCAGTAATACTGAGTTAAGTCACATACGCTGGAAGGAGTTGGAGGACCAGAACCATGGGATATATCCTGGGGTCCTGGCTGCATCCAACACATGCCTCTTTTTCTGTGCCAATACCGTCACCTACTCTTTCTGCCTTACTCATTCCTAAACCTTCCTGATAGTCCTGGAAGAGGAGAGGGGAAGCTGTATCCTCCTCCTAATAACTGATCCAAATACCTGCAGTATTTGGAATAATCTAAAACTCTGAGTATTCTAAAATCATTAATTGCTCTCCTGAAAATATCAACAAGATATTAAAAGGCTGCACTGGGGTCATATTTTCAGATTTCCTTTTATACATATCTGAAAGCTCAGGTCTTCGCAGGAAGCCATCATTTTGAAGATACAAATTAAAAAAAAAAAAAAAGCAAGCAAAAATTTCAATAGAATCATTATCGTGAATCTCTTGCCTGTGAAATCTCTGAACAAATCTTAATTTAGAAAGTTAACTGATTTTCAAAACCAGTTCACAAACCACAATGGTGTCAGTACAAAAGTTCTAACAGATCTGCAAAAGGAAACTGAGAGAAATCAAGTGAAATGCAAACAAGTAACATCTCTTAGAGGGGAATATCTCCCACTCAAGATGTTAATTCTGAAATAAAAGAAGGTTAAAAATCACTGGAATTTATAATTTAATCTTTTACAGTCTGACTGAATGTATTTTGTTCTCTTTTAAAAATCAACAACAAAAATCTCAGCAACCACATTTCAGGGAAAATCTAAAACCCAGATGTCCTGGTCCTGCTCCCAGTTATCTGAGTGTTAAAATGAGAAACAAATTCATGAATGCCAATGCAGTTCAAATCAACATCAGCACTGTCATCTGTGGAGAACAGAATCAACATTTACAAACCTTTCAGTTTTATCAGTGTTACCGTTAGCAAAGCCAAATTGTGAAATCCTCAGTCTGTTCCTCCTGCAGCAAAACTCCTCCTCACTGGTAGGAGACTTTAGGACTGAGTATGAACCTCAAAGTTTGGACCCATCCTTGGAATCTCCCGAGATTCCATGCACAACATTACCAATAGGATTTTCAGGATTGTAACACTTCTGTGATTCAGTCTGTGGTTAGCACTGTCCCTTAGAGTCCTGGGTCAGACTCAAAATCTGTTGTTTTCCCTCTATTCCACAGAGAAACCTTTTACCTTTAGGATTTGATGAGTGTATGAGAGTTTAACAAACTTCTGCAGGACTACTGCAGACCTTATAATGTTTCCAACTTAGACGGAGAGCTGGCTATGTGTGAGAGAAAGAAAGAAAAGAAAGAAAAGAAGAAGAAAGAAAGAAAGAAAAAGAAAGCAAGAAAGAAAGCAAGAAAGAAAGCAAGAAAGAAAGAAAGAAAGAAAGAAAGAAAGAAAGAAAGAAAGACACACAACACCCTCTCCCCAAACCTACCAAAATTAAACTGTCTCCTGCACATCAAGTGCTCCCACTTTTCAAGGGGAGTGGTGATGGTAAAAGTGACAGGGAGAACAGTTCTTGATGTGACAGTTGTTAGTCATAGTGCTTAATGCTGTACTGGAAAGCACTCAGATCGTGCAGTGATAAAGGCTGGGTATGAAGTGGAGTAGAACATAACTTCCTTTTTCCATCACGATTTGGAGTCTGCATCCTCTGCTCTCTCTCTCAAACACGATGAGCTTTCTTTCTTATTGGGTACAAATGTAACTTGACAAGCATTCACTCAGCTGAACACACAGGACTAGGAAAATAATTCTTTGGTGGCCTAATCAAAGATTTACACTTTACTTTTCTTATAGGAAACCCCTAAAAGATCACAATTCCCATGGGGTAATAAATGTAACTGAATAACAAAACAATGTCTTCTTTCCTCGTTATTTCTGCTCTCCTTCATGTTTTAGATGCTTGGTCTTCTTAATTATTTTATTATTTATTCAGCACAGTCAATGTACTCAGAAAAAGACACAACTAAAATGACAATCCCTAATCCCTAAAAAGCTCGGTAAAAGCAAGCATTACACATTACTCTGGCTCTCCTTCTTATTTTTGACAATTCCGTATTTTTCTGTCCTGAATAATTAGTGGAGTCAAGATGCCACTTGCAACATTAATTGTGTCATTACATGGTGTAGAAAAGACTTTTTGACCAATACTGCACATTTTACAGGGCTGACCATGCTATCACTGTGAGAAAAAACCCAATACTCTCAGTCTGACATAACTGTATTTAATAAGGTGGTATTTTCAATTCAGTGACTTAAATTTTTTTCAACTGCCTATATTTCCTGAGGGATTAGTTGTTAAGCAATCAATGGCAATGTTTTTCATTTTTTTCTCCGAAATTCTTTGAATTGAAGCCGTGTGTTCTCTTCCTATTACCCCTTTTTCATTAATGCTTCTCATCACTAAATACCCAAGTATATAATAATAAATACTTTCAAAAAACCCTCTAAGAGTCATTGGAGATGTTTTATAGTTGGGAGAGTGAGTGAAAGGGTGTAAACCCAGTAAACCCAGAATCATTACACTACAGGATCTTCCAGAAAAATTAGCTATGGTAACACCTCAGGTATAAATACCTGATAAATACCATTATGCTATGCTTAGTTTTGAATGAACTAATGCAACAGCTTCTCCTTAACTTATCTTTCTATTGCCTGAAAATAAAGGTAATGATTATATTCAGTGCTAACATCACTAAGAGGAAAAAATCCTTAGTTATAAGCAAGCTTTATGTATAAATTCGTGCTGTGTGAGTCAAATAAAAAGGTATTTGTTTCAGTATTTTTAATGGGATACTAAATATCATTATGTTTATATTGATATCAGCTAATTTAAGATGGAAGAGAAGAATGGTAACTCCTGCTCTGAGTGTTGGGTAGTAATAATAGGCTGTTCTGTATTGATTTTATTTTATTTTATATTTATTTCTTTTTTTTATTCTTACTTACTCAATTTTTTTTCAATTTATGTTATTTTAATGTGGTTCGGGTTTTTTTGTTTTGTTTTGGTCTGTTTAAAATTTCTTTGTATTTACTGTATTTAAACCGCTTCAGATGTAGAGGCTTTTATTTAGCAAACATGACACTGACACAGCCATACAACAGGGCCATCTCGAGAACAAAGTTGAGTAATAACTGAAGCCCAGTTCTCCTTTTCCACGAACCGTCGTGAATTTGTATCTTAAAATAACTCCATGGATTTCAGCCTTCCCTCCAAACCCTGAATCAGCCGAGTACACAATAGAATATACCCCCAGACAAACAAAAGGAAGGCAGATTCAACAAAGACTGAGCAAGAATGAGAGATACTGGCGTTGTAAATCTAACATGACATTTGAAAACATTCCTTTTCCTGCTCCTTTCTGCCTCTTTTGCCTTTTAGTTATTCAGACTGCAAAAATCTTCTTTTTTTCAGGTCAAGGGTTGTGCTTTATTCTCATTGCTGAACATAAGAGGGACCCAAATCAGGGCATTTTTCCAGTGTAAAGGAAATGATAAACATGACTGATGTTAAGAGAAGCTTATTTTCAGGAGGGAGTGCTGACATTTCACAGACCTGCTCCTTTATCTGTGTTTTTGACTAAACTATCAGCAACTTTTTCTGCAGATACACGTGTCTGCAAACACGTTATTGAGAAACAACATAAGAGGAAAATTCAGAGGCGATTCCGGGGAAGTGGTTGCTGTATTTCAGCACGAGACAAATCTCTACGGAACCAACTAAATTCTCAAGTCTGCATTTCCTGATAGCCAGCATGGACCTGGAGAAGAGGAGCCAGTGCCAGCCCAGGGACACTGAATGCCATTATCTCACTGCTGCATCACGGCTGACAAACTTCCCAGTGTCACATAACCACATTGGCTTGTCTGGATCTGCCTTGGGAACAGCTGCATTAAGACACATCCTGCAGCCTTATCACCCCGGAGTTAAATGAAGAGGACAAAGCTCAAGACAGAGAGCAGAAAATAAGACAACCTAGGCGGTTCAGCAGCAAAAAAGGCTGATACAGACATCACCTGCTGCATGTGTGGCTAAAAGCAAGAGCCACTGCAGGAGGTTGAACTGCATGGCGAAACAAGGACAAGCAGTGCTTGGGATTGCTCCAGAAATTCTGATTAAAACCTGGACAGCACTATGTGAGAGAAAACAAAAAGTAGGAGGCAAGTTGGTCTCTTATTATGGATTAAGAAAAGCTTCAAAGGAGAAAAAGGACATATACAAGAAAGCAGAAGAGGGACTTTTGACAAAGGCATGGAGTAACAGGATGAGGGGGAATGGCTTTAAACAGAAAGAGTACAGGTTCAGGTTGGATATTAGGAAGAATTCCTTACTGTGAGGGTTGTAAGGCACTGGCACAGGCTGCCCAGAGAAGCTGTGGCAGCCCCATCCCTGGAAGTGTCCAAGGCCAGGTTGGATGGGGCTTTGAACAACCTGGTCTAGTGGAAGGTGCCCCTGCCCATGGCAGGGAGTTTGAAATAAATAACCTGTGAGGCTCACTCCAACCCAAACCTTTCCGTGATTCTATGATATGTGAGTAAACAGCAGATAACTTTATGTATATCAAGGTTTAAAACAAACTCCTTTTTGCTTTAGTGACTAAGTTTAGTGGGGGGAGGGAATTCCAAAGCCTTTTATTTATTATTCTTTCCACAGGAAAAAAAAAAAAGATATAAAGGGAGACTTTGCTCAGGATTAATTATTGAGTGTTCCAGAGCTTTATAACATATTTATAGACTCCCTTGAGCTTGGCAAGCTCTTTCTTTCTTTCTTTCTCTTTTACTCTGTCATCTCCAACCCAGCACTTTTCACTCAAATACCCGATGAGACCCTTTGTGGTATCGGAAGAGATGGAAGTGCTGGGGGAAATGCTGGAACACTGTGCAGCTCTCACTAGCCTTGCTCCAGCTAAGGGCTTCCTGAGCACCTCCTGCAAACAGCCTCGTTCCCCAGATTCAGGAACATGGCTGCAGAGGGGCATATTAACGCCCAGGTCTATTACTTAAAACTGAAGTTCATCTAGATATACATTTTACTACTGTAATTATTACCCCTGCCACATAATTTTATTTTCTTGTGCCTGTTTTCCACATAGTTTGGGTTTTCCCTTTAATCTTATCCCTCCCTCCCACTAGAGCATTAAGAAGAAAACCCAGATTAAAACTTATTTGAAGTTTGAAATAAGGATGGCAGGAGGATTTTGATCAATATCTGCCACAGGAGAATGAATTTTATTAGATGGAAGTACTGCTGCTGAACAACTCAGGTGACCCAGATGGTGCTGGAAAGACTACAGCTGATGGATGAGAAGGGAAAGCAGCTGTGCTTCCAGAGCTGAGAAGTGAGGTCACAGCTCTGATGTTTGCCGCTGTTAATGAGCCCTTTAGAGGTACACAGCCTCTCCAAAGCCCTAAGAAAACGTTAATTAATGCACTCATTTAGGGTCGTCCACTTGCAGGGACAGGGTAAGAGACAAGAAGGTGAAAACTTGGCGCATTGACCTCAGCAATGGTTAGATCACTTTTGTGGAGCCAAAAGTTCACCCCGAAGTGGTTTTCTATAGACTACACTGAAAATAGCATTCTTGTGGCTTTCCACCGTTTTTATGCTGGCAATAGCAAGTGCCTTGGTTTACATGGCCACTTTGTCAAGCAGAACAACTAGACATGACTTTATATAAATGTTCCAGACATTTGATTTACCTCTGGAGCTTGGGAAAGTAGCAGGAAAAAACCAATCCTGAATTAAGATACAATCTAATGTTTCCCTGTTGTGTACTTTGTGCCATGTACAAGAAGGACCATGACTCTTTCTTCATTCAGACTGGCATGAAAGCAGTGAAGAAATGTCTCCCAGACACTGGCTACAGGTGTTCAAAATATTTCTCATTGCTAAATTATGCCCTGATTACACTGCATTTTAGAAATTGGTGACCTGCAGAATTCACATTGTTTGTACGTTAAACCACAGCTGGGCTTGTGTGTTGGGCATTGTGTACTTACATGTGCTTCAATATAGACACAGGCTGTAGGTACGAGGATATGTTACAATCTATTGAACAAATAGCATGAATTTAAAATTACATGATAAAGCATTTACACAAAGGATAACAGCTTTATTGAACTACCAAAACAAGCACAGTTTGCAAGTTATTTCAATTCTGCATTTAAAAGTAGGGAGGCTATTGTAGTCTGTTATCTAGAGAATATAGGTATGGCTACAGAGGAGGAATATTTGCCTAAACACAAATTTCCACAATGTGTAGATATCTTCATCTGATTAGCCAACATGAGCTTCTTTTGTACTTCTCTGACCTCAAGGAGAGGAAACGTCTCCAGAAGCAGAATCACTTAATCTTAAAACAAACTTTTGAAATCCATTAGATGAATCTTATCTTGATTTTCTCGACTCACTCTGGAGGGATCCAGGCAACCAGCTTACATACTGTTACCTACACTGCAGATATCTGAAGATGGGTAGGCAAATCTTATGTCTGGTAGTTTATGTTACTCCCCCAGCAGCATCTCAAGTCAACAGATCCAAAGTTTTTAGAAATACTTATCAGAGAAATAATCTAATCCAAACTGGCTAACAGAGAGAGATAGCTACATACAGACAACCAGCTCTGTCCAACCTGAGATACCGTCCTATGGAGTTACAATTCTCTCTCTATCTCCTCTGACTAGATAAGATACTTAAATTTCGTGTGGCTACAGTCAGGGAAAAAAAATCCCCCAAGGCTGAATGTCTTCCTATGGTTCAATGAACTAACAACTGATTTCAGCTTAATTCTCTCTCACATGTTTGAGGAGAGTGGAAGAGTTTAGCTTTAGTCTCGCTACATCCTGCCTTTTCTACAAAGGATGCAATTTAGTGAGTGATAAAAAGGGAGAATTTCAAACTATGATTTGCATTTAAACTAGGTTACATTTTCAAAACACTGATGAACTTGGATGGCTTGACATTCACAGGTCAGACTTGGATACTTGAAGAGGGTGATTTTCAGAACTCCTCTTTGGCCCTGATAAAATCTAGTGATATTTATTAATTATTTTGGTCTGAAAAGTCAAAATAACAAATTCTTTTGTAAATGCAGTTCCTAGTGTAAGTAGTGCTTACAGAAAACTGTAACAACACTAGAACCCACAACCCCATGTAAATATGTTAACACTTCAATTATATCTGTTGCATGTCAATATTTTAAAATAATTCAATTTTCAAACTCATGGTCAGATCCTGACTTAATTAAAGGCATACTTCTTTCTAAGAGTATTTAACTTCTATAAAAGTATTCTCAAAAGAGGCAGGAGGGAGAAATACTTTCATTTATCATAAAGGCAGCGTAAGAAGTCTGGTATCTCACATGGTATCTCCATGTTAACATGTGAGGGCAAACACGGTAAAATAGGACCACACTCCAAAAAATGCTCCCTAGAGGCCATCACTTTTTGTCATATGCAGCCTTATTCTTTATACTAATTTTGCAAATAGTGCTTCAAAATAATCCCTATTGCCCTTACCCTTCCTTCTCAGCCTGCCTTCGCCTTCTGCCAGATGAATCTTGATGCAAGAAAGGCTGAGTTCTGTCAGCCTCAAATACTTCTCATCATCAAGAACCACTTGCAAATCAAGAAAAGGAAGCATCATTTGACTTGCTAGAGGTAAGCAAAAAAGCATTTTACGATGGCCCACACTCCAATTTTAATGTGGCTATTAACCAGCTGAGATCAGCTTCAGCCTCCTGAGAGTCATGCAATAGAGCTGATCAGTGAATGTCCCTAACTCAGCACTTAAACATAGATTAGTGCTGACCACTCCAATCCAGCTCAGAGCAAATCTTCACCGTGTGTTCCTTTATATTCCATGCTCTTTTAAGGGCAGTATCATGAAAACTTTTTACTCATTTAAGTAATAACAATCCTGCTGCCATTTCAGTTTAGCTTCCGCAAGTGTGCACATTCGTGTTAGAGGACTAGACTGTATTCAGCCGTAGTTCACAGTGGTAGTCCCTTTTAATACATTTGTTGTAAGAGGAACACATCTCCCATCTCACTTTCTGATCCAGCTTTCAAGAGTAGTGTAATGACAGTATTCTTTCCTGATAATAATTTTCTTAATCCCTGGATTTTTCTAAGAAGGCCTCCCAGAGCTTTGCTTTGGTTTTGTGTTTACTCAGTCTCCAACAACCCAGCTTGCCACATCATCGTATTTAGTCAGGGAGCTCTCTAGCTCCATTGCCATTTGGCTTAAAGAAGGTGACCCGTTTTCCTTCCAGCAATAATTCTGGAGTGTATCCAACACATGGAAGAACCAGTTTTTGTCTCTATTTTCCTCACATGGAATAAACTCTTGTTTTCCAGCTTCATTCAGTACTTTCACTCACTGACTACTTGGACTGAATTAAAAAAATAAACAGCATAATAAGACCAAGTACCACTAATAATATAAGTTTTAAAAGAAGAATTAACAACTAATTTTGCTATTTTTTGGCTATTGATTTTTCAAGGCTTCTATCTATCTTGAAAGTCTTACAGGAAAAAAAAATCTCAAATGATGCCAGGCATAATTCAGTCCATAATAATATAATTCACAACTTTGGGCCGGAATAGGCTTGCATGAGCCAAAAAGAAAGTCTGGTGTAAGATTTCAAATCCTGCCTCTTGGACATATCTCTGCTGGTCTTGGGCAATGTGAGACTGAAATTTCGTGCCGAAACTGTCTCTAGCACTTTTAACACCTCAGTTATTCCTTTGCTGTGGACAAGTGGATAAGCAAGGGTGATGTCCAACTTCAGCCTGGTTCAGCAAGTGGGAAACGTAGGTTAAATGACTTCCCTGGTTGCAAACACAGTTCACAGATCTGTAGGGTACCAGAGTACAAACCAGGCTGTGCTACATCTCCCTGCTGAAGCTGCACCAACAGGCAGGAAGAAACCGCATGGTGTGATTTTTGGGGTTGTTCTGTGCAGGGCCAGGAGTTGAACTCAGTGATCTTTGTGGGTCCCTTCCAGCTCAGGAATTCTATGATTTTATGACACTACACAATTCTATGAAATGAAATTCCAGATGGCCAGAGGTAAAGCATGTGACTCAGGGACATGAGAACCCAGTGGGAATGAGTAGCCCTCATTCCAGTTTCTGCTCTGGTTCTGTGAGTCACATGGATGCATTCCTGGCTGCACTTTATGTATGAAATAAACTTATTACTGTGGGTGGGCCACAGCATTGAAACACTCCTAGAAACCTCGTATTCCATGCAGTTTTCCAAGTCAGGTGTCCCTGTGCCAGTCTGCTCTGTGCAGTGTCAACAGCTTGTCATTGGATTTGATTTCTGAATGGCTCAAAAGGATGTCAGCACAAAATTCAGTGTAAGGTATTAGGTGCCTGAATCTTTTCTGGATGTAATTGCCAAGGCTTCACCTCTGATCATCTAACATGTTATAACGTACCAGGAGATAGATTGAGTGAATTTCCCTCTGTCTAAAAAGGAGGCTGCTGCAGGAAGAGATTTAAGCTTTGCTGTCTGTCATTTCCAAGAAGGCACTACTATCTCTACCTTTTCTGAACCTGAAATTTACATGAGAGCTGCCTTGGTGATATGCAAAAGGGGCAAATGCAAAATTCAGAAAGAAAAAAAAGGCCAATTTTTTGTTTCAAAACAAAAATTATAATAAAAATTTGCCTACTATATGACAAAATTAAAATGGTTTATTTTTTCTCTTGCATATGCAAATATAGAAGAGAGATTAATAAAATACTGTAAATATAAGGACTAGATTAATATACTCAGATGCATTGCCCTGATTTGTGGATGATTCAGATCTCAACCTAGATTGATGACTAATATAATTCCAAAATGTTCACAATTGAGATTTCAAGGATGGGGCTTTGAGCAACCTGGTCTAATAGAAGATGTCCCTACCTGTGGCAGGGGTGGGGATAGAAAAGAGATGATCTTTAAATCCTTTCCAATCCAAACCTTTCTATGATCCCATCATTCTATGAGATTTTTTTTCGCAGCCATAGTTTTCATTGTTTTATTCAGGACCTTCTAAAGAGGAAACTGATGGAATTTTATAAATATCATTGATTCGTAGAAGTTATTATCATTTGTCAGCAATTTTAAACTGGTTTTTTTAGGGAAGGTGAATAATATATCTGGACTGGGGTCAGTGAACCAAGGTGACATAACACTGACACTAGTCATGCTGCCACTGAGAGTCAGTCATCCCCTGTTGCCAATGAAAGCCTTGTGTAAAGACAAAAACTAAATCATTATCCCAACAAATAGCAAATGTGTCTTACCAATTACCTCATTTTTCAAAAGCATTTTCACCTCTAAGATCACAGCTTTTTTATTCTTCATCTTTCTCTTTGTGCTTTTCTTCTCATTCTTTTTATTCACTTCTCTCCCTTTCTTTGTCCTTTCACATTTCTTTATTACAGCAACTCCTAGTTTCCCAGCTTGGGTTTTACCTTAGTCTCATAAAAGATCAATAATTCCATAGTGAATGATTACATGAGAAAGACTGTAGTACAGCATCCCAAAGAAAATAGAGATGAGAAATAAGCATATTCCAAACACATGGGTTTAGGCTGCTGATTCAGTAAAAGAAACACTAAGTCAGTACATCCGAACATTTAGAAAGTTTTTTTCCCAGCTAACGAATATACTTCAGATATTTTTTAAAAAAATCAACCTATCCCTTAGTTTCTTCCAAATTTGAAGGTGCTATAAACATACAAAGCAGAATGGAATCAGCCCTCAAAAAGGATTTTCAACACCTCTGTTCTTCACATCATCTTGCCTCTCCTCAATTCAGGCAAACTGCAAAAAACTCACTGCCAACCTTACAGGACTCTTACGCCTCTGCGTTTATCCAAGCATTTTGTAGAAATTATCTTCACAACTGCTGGGTGCTGTAGGCAGACAACTGCTCCTTGTTTTATGACTGGGAAACTGGGTCATGGGGAAAGTAACTGGTTTCGCCAGAAGTGACTCAGAGAAACACTGTCAGAGCAAAGTGTAAACCTGATGATCTCAACTCTGTCTCATGAATCAATTGATTATATTTTCTCTTTATCTGTATTCTATAAGGACACTCTAAACATGCTGAATTATGTTTTGACACTTTTGAAACAGACTTTTTTTTTCTAAGTTCTTATATATTCCTTTTATACCATCTGCAGAAATTCTCAAAGCTGCAGTTTAATTTGGCTTTTGTTGTATTGTACTGAAATAGAGAAGATTTAGTGAAACTCATATTCCATTCCATTCCATTCACAGTGAAGAATGAATCCTACTTTACAGTACAACAATTAATATTGATTATATTACTTGAAAATGTAAGATACTGCACACATATACATTTTCCATGAACCAGCGTTCTAGCAAGGACCTCTATTTATTATAGCCGCTGAATATGATCAAAGAAGTGAATCTTTAAAGAAGATCGTTCAAAATATGGAATTAAATATCAAGATTCAGTCTTCCTAGAGGAACAACACTTCTATCTATACAGGAAAATCAGAGAGAAAACATTTTATAAGAATAGCTCACAGGTAAGGGGGACAGTTTGGAATATAGAGTTTGCCTCTGGTGGAACAGGAGACAAGGCTGAAGGTTCATGAAGATGACAGAAAGTGCACAAGCAGGAGTCGAGCATCCTATGGGTGTCAGAAGCTGATGAGTTTAGTCAGTCTCAGATCATTTTTCATCTCAGAATCTATGTTGAAAGGCACCAGCTCAGTTTATTTGGTGCTCTCACATATCTCTGTACTACTTTTCCTCTTCCTCAAATTTCTATGATACTTTCTCTCCCTCTCCTATCACTTCATCTTCTTGACCCTCTCATCCTGCTCTATGCATTGTGAAATGCACATTTCAAAAAAAGCAGAATCAGCGATGAGGCTAGAATCACAGAATTACAGACTGATAGAACATCCTCTGTTGGAAGGGACCCACAAAGATCAGCGAGTCCGGCTCCTGGCCCAGCACAGGACAGCCCCCAGAACCCCACAAGTACATGAGAGCATTGTCCAAATGCTTCTTGAACGCTATCAGGCTTGGTGTTGTGACCACTTTTTGGGGAGCCGGGTGCGTGATCCCTTTAAAGAAGTTTTGAGTTGCTCAGAAACCAGTGAAGCTGTACCAAGATAATATCTGCAGGGATTTTGTGGCATATATGCACATACAATGAGTTTGGTTGCTTTCCCCCCCTTTTTTTCTTTTTTGCTAATTATCCGATTTAACTGCATTTTGGTTTTGTCAATAATCCACATGTATAGGTAACAATATAATGACCATATTTCAGAGTGCCAGTAGTGTTTGCGATCCTGTGATTTAATTTCAAAGTACTTTCATGTCGTATATTTACAAAATACAGACCAGCAAACAATTCCAATAGTGCATTAAGGAAGCCATGAATTTTGGAATTGATGTAACCCAGGACAGGACTCAATACTCTTTTGGGAATTGCATGCTTTTGTCAGAGCCAAGTTGATGGCAGTGACCCTACCAAACAAAGCCCTTCAGATACTGTCCAGCAGAGATCAGCAGTGAATAGATTCCTGTCAATCAACAGAATCACCTTTCTGCTGATAGTGGCAGACAGCATTTGCCAAGGGCTATGCACCAAATGCAGACTGCTGAAACACCAGCACAATGGCTTAGCCATGAAATCATCCCACTTCTTTGCAAATAGAGTAGGATACTGTTAGGTTTAAGAGAAGGGGGAAGGGCATTCCTCTTGGCAACTTAAATTCATAGATCAGAACCAAAAGAAGCAGCAGATTTGTGACTACACTGCATTTAGATCAAAGGCTCTGTTATAGCTTATATGATTAACGAAAGATGAACAGCATTCTAAAGATTAACAAATCTAATTCCTGAGAGTGTAGCAGTTATCTGTATGGGCAGACTGACCCCTAATCTCTGACTTGGTGCTGGACTGTGCTACCCTCATGTTTCTTCTCTGCTCCCCCTTCATTGCCACGGCTGCACCAGAAACTGTAAGATGACATTGAGTAGATGGGTTCAGCACAGAAAGATAAAACAATGTGAAAGGATGGAGATTGGGAGTTTATCAGCCAAACAGGACATTGGATATAAAAAGCAATCAACTTAAAGCTCTTATCAAAATGTTTCCTGGGAACAGTTTTGTTTGGTTTTGCTGGTTGTTTTTTTTTTTTTTTTTAAATAAAAATGTGTCATTGCTCTGGAAAAATTACAGGATTATTTTAAAGTAATTGCATCTGATACATTCTGCATGTAGGCATGTATGTGTTCCCTGAAGAATGCACATGGGTTGTAACTTGAAGTGTTTTAAGCCAAGGGAATTAAGTTATCATGTACAAAAGGAGTTTATCTTCAAGAGGAACCCAGACAGGACTTTTTCTGTCCTATTTAAAGGATGGATGGAAAACACTGAAAAGGAATGCACACACTGCAATATGTTAAGAATATAAACAATTAACAAAATATTTAGACAAATTACATGTAATTATGTGCTAAAACAAAATAGCTGCTTGTAAAATCCTCCCTACCAGCATTCTCTGGAACTTCATTTGCAGAAGTTCTTTGAAAAGGTTTAGAAATCTTAAAGAGAATCCCATAATCTTATGATAGCAAACAACTTTTAGAGTAGAATATTTTTTTATTTCTGTGCTTGTTAGATTCAGCTTTCAGGATTAATAATTTTCAGTTTTCATGCCTACTCTAGTATGCACCCATCCTCTTCTCCACTGCTTAAAACCTACTTTACCTAATCTTGAGAACATCATCCGATTCATTTAAACAGTCTACTGCTCATCAGAGAAAAAAAAATAGTGATATTATTTCATGCATTTTTTCTAGCTATCTTTTTTTTATTATTATTGCAGTGAAAAAGCTATTGGGCATGTGAATGCTAGTTTTACAATGAAGGGAAAATACTTCTTAATTATCTAGATAATATGAGAGCACTAAAAGAGTGATAATAAGAAATCTGAGTAGAAGAATACAATAGCATGGAAAATGTTGCAATAACGCCGGAGAGATAATTTCACATCTTGGTTCCTTGATTCCATCCTCATTTCATCATGGCATTTGGCATAGCTAGCTTGGGGATGGGTTGAAGGCAAATTAGGCTTTATGCAACTTTTGTATTCCAGCAATTCATTTGTTTGCCAGCATAAATCATGGGAGCCTTAGGGTTTTTACTTAACTTCCTATGCCCAGGTTCCAGACTATGTTGTGGTTTAGGTTCTGTGCTGGCCAAAAGACCCTTGTGCTTTGGAAGCCCACCAACAACACAGTAAAGTATGTTATGGTCTTAGCAGTGTTTAAATGGACTCCTTTGGTCAGAGAGATCTCCTAGCTGGATGCCACAAGGAGATCTCATTAGGGAAGGACAACTCCAGCTGCCCCATCAGCTCTTCCAGAAGACAGGAAGTTAATTTCTTCTAGTCGCAAAAAGAATACACACCACAGCTCTGCCTGATGCTCCTACCTTGGCTTTCACATGCATACAACAAGAGGTTCAGTCAGACTTGAATCCTACAGGAGGTGTGTCCTTAATATTCAATTTCTTATGAATATTTAAAAGTAATAAATGTCAAAATAAATGTTTAATGATCGTGTTTTGACCAAAAAGACCTTGAGGAGGATCAGGAAGAAGTCAAGCTACCTAAATTGGCCAGTCACTGAGCTCAGAGGAACACCTCCCACAGCTTCTGTTGCTCTGGAGCAAGTACCATGTGATAGCAATGGTGGTTGAATTGCAAGAGACAGGCACACTGATGTATGGCATGCCTACTCTTAGAGGCAATGAAAACGTCTGTGCTTTGCTCTATTCCAACATACCTAGTCTAGATGGACCCCAAAATAATGATGCAACAAGGACAACATCTTCAATGATTCCTTTTCTTAACTTATTTTTTCATAGCAGCTATGGGATTTTGTTATGACTTCTTGACACACTAAGGTGTATGCAGTAGATTTCAGTAATTTTAAGTAAATTCACCTACTTGAACTACCCATTTCTGTGATGCTTTATCATGTTCAACTTGGATCTACTTGGGTCTAGCCTGCAAAGCATAGTTGTGGAGAAGAAACCTCCCACCTCTACTGGAAGGTGGAATTATCTGCACAGACACAGATGTCTAGAAGATTTTTTTACAGGCATCTAGCAGCTGCCTTACTATAGCCTATTTTTTTTAGAAAGTGAGAGTTCAGGCCTCGTTACCACAAACTGTGGAAACAACATCCATAATGTCAACTATTAAGGAACAGGGAAAAAGAAGTTAATTACATACAATTACAGTTATCTTCACCTTGGCGGGCTTTAATGAACTACAATGTGTTTAATTCTGTGCACATGACTTTTACAGAGGTGAATAGATTTGAAACAAACTTGTGAATGACCTTTGAGACTGCAGAGTGAGAGGTGGTATGAGGGGAGCAAAGGTGGCAGCTGAAATCATGGTGAGGGAGTGTATTGTTTCTCAGCCTCTTCACATTTCTGTTCATCTCTTATGGGCTTGGATTATTGTTGCATTCACTTGAAAACTAGCCAAGCTTTTTAAATCGTTCCAGACAAATATTCTTTTAATTTTTTTGTTCTTTCTTACTGCCGTGGATTTTTTTAGGTTAGAATGAAGCCAAGAAAATACGAACAAGCATTCAATTCAAAGCCACTCGTCCTATTCACACACCCTGGTGTGGCATTTGCCTCTGGACTAATCAAGTTAGTCTTGCTTTGCCAGTCAAAGCTGAAGGCAAACAAAAGTCTCACTCCAGTTAATTGAATCCCACTTACGCTGTCCAACAAGAATGCAGATACTTAATTTGTTATCATATTATTCCCACATTGCAACTACCTAAAATTTCATATGCGGGTTGGGAATCCAGAGTTTTAGGCATTTCCCAAAGATGCAATTAAAGGATAGTTTCAAACTTCAAGAGCTTATTTTACAAGTGAGATCTCTGGAGGACAGCAATCCTGAACTGTCTGGACTTCCCTCTGTTGACAGTTTGCTGGTGGAACTTTTTTTTGCTTGTTTATCTAAAGTAAGTGCAAGTTTTTCTTCATGCCTGTAGGAAACCTTTCATTGACACATTTCCTGAACCAAGCAGTCATCAGCTTATAATTGGGTGAATTAGCCACAGGAGAGAATGCAAACTTTAAAATAATTGCTCTTTTTCTTCATTTATATCAACATTTTTTTCTGCAACAATCCACCTGGCTCCAAATATTTGTTTTCCAATCACCCAAGTACAAAACTCACCAGACAGCAGATCCTGAAAAGTCCTAGAGTGAGATTCTGCTCAAATCATATCATCAGCTTTCAAAAGCCATTCAAAAGGAGAAGACCAGCAGAGCATACCCCCATAGTGTGCATCCTTTGGTTGGCAAAGTGAGCCCTCCTGCAGCTCAGAGCTAAGGAAGAGGGAATTTCAGTCTCTAATTCTCATGAAGTACACAAAGAAAAGGAGGGAGAGAGTGAAGGGAAACTAGTGCTGATCAGAGGAACTACTAATGGAACAGCAGAGTTTGAAGATGTCTGATCTCTTCTCTCCGTGAGTGCAGACAAAGTCTCAGATGAATTATGAAACACAGATCCCTGTCACGCCCCCCATGCAAGTTCAAGGAATAGCACAACTGTATACTCCTCACAGGGTACTCGGCCAATTTGCTATTCATTCCCCACCTACTTTACAGAAAGAGATATTTTACATATTTTCTGTAGACAATATATACCTATTTTTACCAGTTTTTCTCTGATGCGGTCAGGGCAAGGATGGCTTTAAAATATTCATTGACTTTTTGCACCTGTGTAGGGAAGCCATTGGAAATCATCATATGGCAAGCTCTGCTCTGATTTGAACATTTTGGGTTCTAAGAAGGTTTATCTCCACCCTGCTGCCTGCCCACCTACAGCTCTCACAGAAAGTGAGGAGTCATCTCACCTCACTTTCACTCATCTCCAGGGCCAACATCTGCATGCAAGCATGTTTTCACCTTCTCCTCCTTAGAGTCACAGGAAAGAAGTAAGTTCTCCTAGGGAGTGATTAATTTGACTGATTTCAAACAGCTGCCTTATGGTGAGATAATTAGGCCTTAGAAAAGCCTAATTATATCTGTTGACTATAAAGGGAACCTTGATGATTCCTAGATGTACAGAAACCTATTCTGGCTCTGGCATTTCCTGAGCTGCAGATCGTCAGTAGCTGGAGCAAAGACAGCTCCCTGCTTGCCTTGTCCTTTTGCTTTTCCCTCAGCTCCCAGTATCTGCTGCTGGTTATGGGCAAAATGGTCTTTCAGTGAAATTCAAATTTTACCAAATTGTGCAACCCTTCCAGAGTACTCTCATCCTTGGCTCTATCCATGGCACCTGCTGCAAGGTGGGAACTACAAAAAAAGTCTTCAAATATACCCAAACTCCAGGTAAGGTAGGAAGCAGTAACCTTTCAAGAGCTGCAAGTCTGCTTGTAGAACATAGTCTTGATGTGTAGCAGTGCAGACATTCTCTGTGATCACTTTGTATATGTGGGAAACAGAGACTAAGGGTGCACAGACCTGTCTTCAGATGGGTGGGGAGGCTGGGGCCTCCTACCTGCCTGGCTTTTCCAGTGAGTCAGCTGAAAGAGACAATTTATCCCTCAGGTTGTTTCTTCCCTGTCCGCTAAGAAAAAGCCTCTGGGAACCAAATGGCAAGGTTTTAATTGACATCATGTTGTAGATTGACCATGATTTACTACCATAAGCCCACCAATATGCTGTCTCTTCTTCATCAAGACGGGAGAAAATACAGTAAAAATTCATGAGTTGAGATACAGATAGGGACATCACTCACAATGTACCTTTACAGGCAAAACAGACTTTTCTTGGGGACACTAATTTAATTTCTTCATAACTAATACCAAAATAGGATGGTGATAAATATGACAAATCTAAAACCACCATGTACCTACTCCTCCCTTTCTCCCAGGCTCAACTTCCCTCATGGCCTTTCCACTGCTTCCTTCCTGAGCAGTGCAGAGGGATGGATGGGATCTGCAGTCAGCCCATAACACTTCCTCCTTCTTCGTGGTATTCCCCTGCTCCAGCACGGTGTCCCTCACACAGGTCGAGGTCAGTTCTGTATGAACCTCTCCATTAGCTTCAAGGACTGCTTCAGAGTGCTTTTCATCATGGGCTGCAGTCCTTAAGGAACAGACAGTTCAAGTGTGTGTTAGTCTCTCATGGGTCAATGACACTTCCAGACAACCTGGTCCTGTGGGCTTCTCTCCATAAGCCACAGTTCCTGCCAGAAGCCTCTTCCACCATGGACCTCCATGGGCTGCAGGGGCACAGCTGCTTCATTATGGTCTTCATCATGGGTTGCAGAGGAATCTCAGCTCCGGTGCCTGGAGCACCTCCTCCCTCTCCCTCACTGACCTTGGTGTCTGCAGGGCTGTTTCTCTTGCATTTTTCTCATCACCCTCTCACTGAATAGCATTTTTAGCCCTTTTTTCCATATGTTATCACAGAGGTGCCACCAGCATTGCTCATTTGCTCAGCTCTGCAGAGTGGCAAGTCCATCTTGGAGCCAGCTGAAAAGGGAGATTCTGTCTTCCCACAGAATCCACCTCTGCAGTCCCTCTGCTATCAAAACCTTTTCATTTAAA
The DNA here is from genome assembly GCA_013397725.1 of Rhagologus leucostigma. Taxonomy (NCBI): domain Eukaryota; kingdom Metazoa; phylum Chordata; class Aves; order Passeriformes; genus Rhagologus; species Rhagologus leucostigma. The sequence continues at coordinate 950,916 of VZTD01001756.1, forward strand.
CACAATACACTTCACAAGGGCCAGGATTTCCATTCATGTTTTTTCCTAGATTTGTCAGTCAGGCTGTCTATCTATCTATCCGTCTATCTATCTACTTATCTATCCATCCATCCATCCATCCATATATCTATCCTCTCTTTTCTGCAGTCCAGATTCTTCTCTTGGGCATATTTTTCCTTATTCCTCCTCATAACCTCAATTTAGGGCTGTAGTAATTAGCCACAGGTGCAAAGAGTGCAGCTTCACACTTCTTGCAAAGAAGAAAGGGATAAATTAATTTTCCATGTCTCTCTGCAACGTGCCTTTTAGGCTCCTTATCAGGGCAATACTTCATCAGCGCTGGTCCCTTTGCTACTGTCAGTTATTTCAGGAATGCTATGAAATTAATGAGACTAATGGCTTTTGTTTCTTTGTTGTTTGGGTTATTTTTTTCTGTGTTTTTTTTTAAAGGTATAATTTGTTTAGAGGTGCTTTTTAGCCCTCATAACTCCCATTACACAAGTCCCATTATGTGCTCTGACTGCCCACGGCCTTCTTTTGAAAAAGAGTAATTTGGGAAGCAGATATATGCAGTCAACCTCCCCTCTGAGGAAGCTAAATGGAAAATCTAAATTATGCTGTTTCAGAAACACTTCCATACAGAAATTTAAAAATGTAATTTAACAGACAATGTTAACAGGCATTTCAGGATGGCTACAATAAAATCACAGGTGTAGCACAGTGTCTTTAACCCTCTTCCTGTCATTCTTGGATGGATCATGAAATAACTTCGCAGCTTTAATTGTGCTGTGGAATTGGGCTTTTCATGCCTTCATTTTTTATATATATATACACATTAAATTCCTTTGCATAAACATATGAATTAATATATACATAAAAATTAATGGAACCGAAACGTGAATGTCACTAACCAGCATAATCCCCAGAAGACAAAATACGTGATGTTACCTCTGACTTCACTTTTTTCTTCTCTATATCTCCTATTCTGTTGGAACTTTTATCCCTAGTGTAATTTAAGTATTTGGTGAATTTTCAGCAGACAAGATTTTATAAACTATGGAGAGCATGAACTACATGTTCTGTGGTAGATTAGCAGTTTTAAGGCAGTAGTGGGAGGAAGTCAGGATTTTTCTTTTTCTGTAAATCTATCTTTAGGATTAGTGTCAGGTTTTATTTTGAAAGACTGTTATCTTGAAATCTTCTTCTAGTGTTACAGTTGTCTGTGTCATGGAATCTCCAAGAAAAACTTGCCTAGAAGTCACTAAAAGTGCTTTTCCAGGAGAAGGAAGGAGCTGTAAGAAGGAAAATATTCCAAGCTTGCATTCGAGTCCTTGCTCTCCGCCCAGAGGTATATGGGACGTACTGAAGTCTGTCGGAGGTGCAGACTCCACAAAAACTTTTATGGATATGAACACTGACTGATGTGGTCACGGACCTTCTCTCACCAGTAGGAAAGCTCCTGTGAAAGCTGCCTTCATTCTCTAAGGAGACCAGGAAGTAGGCAACTGTACCAGTGCAGGCTCAGTTAATGGTACAGCCAACCACTTTTAATTTTTGCTTCTTCTTAAACATGGACTCAAGGAAGAACATGTTCTAGGACACTTACACTAAAGCAGCCAAGACAACTCCTGCATACAATTATGCACACACATAAGCACATATATATGTTAAATTCTCTGGAAAAGTGATCTAATTCTCTATAGCGGATCCTTAGACTGCCTCTCTTATCCTGCATTTTCTTTTTCTTTTTATAGGAAAGTGTCTGTCATATCACAGGAGATAGCAGTCTGCAATAGAGGCTCATTACATTAATAAAAACACAGCAGTACCAAACAAAGAACTCTTCCTTCCGCTTCAATACACAATGAAATATCTCCCAGTATACACACACAGGCACACAAAGAAATCTATAGTACCTAATAAAAACACAATACAGTGAGGGATGGGCTGCTTTGTGGTCATGCAGTGGGGGCTGTGTAGCAACAGACTCATTTTACTTAGCTTTGAGGTACATTTACTATTGGAAAACATTAGCAAGCCACATCCCAAAGTCAGTGCCTGCTCCTCTAGCATGATCTTCCATAAAAAGGTCTTTCTGCTCATAGACAGGGGACCCTACAGGGTATATTCCTTGGCTGATGTGTCAGTAAACTCATCTGGCTAAGCACTTCAACTCCATATTGCCCAGCTGATATTTTATCACAGAGTCGTAGAATCCTAGAATGGTTTGTGTTGGAAGGGATCTTAGAGATTATCTAGTTCAAACCCCCCTGCCATGGGCAGGGACACCTTCCACTAGACCAGCTTGCTCCAAGCTGCATCGAACCTGGCCTTGGACACTGCCAGGGATGGGGCAGTGTGGTGGTTCATCCTTTTCCCTCCTCCCCCAGGCCACATTATGATTTTTTAAATGACCTCAAAACACTCATTCGCAAGAGGCAGCCTCTGCGCAACCTGTGCCAGTGCCTCCCTCACCACCCTCACAGAAAAGAATTTCTTCCTAATAGCCAATCTAAACCTACTCTTTTTCAGTTTAAATTAATTCCCCCTTGTCCTACTGAACTACCATGTTACTCAAGCACCTTGTGGTAGCCTTCCTAAGTGCAAGGTATAATTACAATTGTAAGAGTAGGGTTATTGTGCAGACAGATTGACATTTTAACCACTGAACTGTCTGGATCTGCTCTGAGTACATGAGATACCAACTCTCCCACCAAAAACAGGCTTACTGGACTGGCTAAGAACTGAGCTGCACCAAGGAAATTCTAAAGGAAAATTATGCCAGCCCAGACATATAAATGCACTGGTAGTGTAGCGAAAGAAGTTTTTTGCTAGCATGTTGAGTGAATTTTATATAACGGATAGCAGAAAATAAAGACAAACAGAGAAAACCCAAGCAGGACGTTGAGACATCGTGGCAAGGACAGTTTTGAGACTGTGAAATATTCAGAGGAATGCAAAAGTACTATAAGAGGCTGAAAGATATTTTTATTTTGTCTTCACCAATTTGAGCTGGCTGCTAATCTGGGAAGCAGCCAGATTTTTATTTTCTTTCTCTTGTGCCTTGTAAACACTTACTTATTTAGTTAAAATGCAAAGATTGTTAAAAACACTTTACCAGATGCTTCCCTGGGTTCAAAACACAATTGCCTTTGGAACTCACATTTGGTCTTTTTATTCTGCTTATGGTAATTTAGCCAATCTATGTGATAGCAGTTAAATGCTCAAAACCTCACTTCTAAGAGGTATGCTCTAGGTCAAGTATATCCTAAGAGATTGTGCCCAGGAAATCAGGGCTATAAATATAAATACCGCAATCTAAAATAATATAAAGGGAACCTTACTGAGAACACAGTGTAAAAGACAGCCTGAAACAATATATAAAATTAATTCTTGTTTTATTTGTGCTTTTGCGTCAGTAAAAGTAAATTAAAGTATATGCCTGCAGAGACCTTTGGGTATGCAGGTCAATCTAGGAACTATTGTAAATTTTCTAAAAAATTTAAGGAACTCTAACTGAAATGGGTCTTTCTGTGCTGCTCCTCTCAGCCTGTTCCACTACAATGATCCTTGAAGAGAAAGCATTGCTCTGGAGAATATTCAAGCCAAGGGTGATTACTTGCAATTCAAATGAAACGCTTTCATACTTCATCAAGGAAGGAGAAGGGAGTCACAGAAATGTCACTGTCAAGAATTGTTTTTCTTTTTACATGATATCTTTATGCTGAATTTTTAAGAGTCAGGGGGAGGATTGCCAGTTCAGTTGCTGAATTATTGAGATCTGATGTGTCTATCAGGGTGCTTTCATAGCAGCTGTGGACCAAGAAGACAATGAGATGGGCTATTTTTACTAGAGACTAAACCTCTTTTCAAGTGAAGTAGGCCAAGACCACATTTCCTTTTGAGCTTTAGAGCTCTAATCCGTGTTGATGCTGTCGGTTTTACACGGGAAATGAATTTTGTGGTGGAAAATGCTTACTTAACCAATCTGAATCACCTCATGCAATATCAAGATACCTGAAGTATTATGATACCTGAGAAACTTTCCTTGACCTGTTGATACCCTGTGAAGTAACCTCCAAGATAGCAAGTTGGTGTATTTCTCTTCTCCAGATAAGAAGGGTGTATGGCAGAGAAATTCAGTGATCAGCTAAAAACCACACAGGCTTTATTAGGAAGGGAACAGAATCTGTATTTCCAATGTTACTTGACCAATGATTCCCTCAAACGCTGAATGTGCAAATCATTTTTTGAATGGAATAACTGATTCTAAAGGAATCCAGTGAGAGTTTGTTATAATACCTTAAGATTTGTAGCCCACTTCTAGATAAGAAACAGACCAGATCTCCGACTTGCAATTTAAGAAGTGACAGTAGTTTCTAGTCCTTATTTTCAGAAATATATCTAAGGGAAATAAGGGCAATAGTAATGACTGTCCCCTCCACCTCCATCTCTTGCATACATATTTTACACCTCCATATCTCAACTTGGAAGATTATCATATGTATTTCTGTAATGCTCAGATCTCCAATCTGCTTGTGAGATCTACACAGTTTAAGTACTGAAGTTTTATCTTGTGAGTATCTTTGAAGGAACTGGCCTGACAACATGAATATTTTTTATACCTTTTAACAAAATATCCCTAGGCTGGCATTTCATAACCTGTAATGATGTCTTAAAGATGAAGATTCTGTGCCCTGCACTTTGAATTTAACCTAGGATTTTCCTTTACTTCGAGTAATGAGACCAAAGCAAAACCAGTTTCAGTTCCCACTACTGGTTTTATCCAGGAATTGAAGGATTATAAAACCCCACTATACTTCTTAGAAGCAAGGCAGCAACGTTACTGATCATGACCCCCTAAAGCTGGAGGCCTTGTTATTGGTAATTTCCAGCTGTGCTCCCAGTGGATGCTTCCATCCTGGTCCAGCAGGATCCCAAAGGGCATGTCTACACTTCAGCTGCTGAGGCACCCTTAGATTTATTGTCATAACCAGAAGCATGCTCTCTGTAATGAATAAACATTGCTGTGGCTCTGTCACTTTCTGATTGCACCAGTTAACAGATGGACATACAAATTTGGGTTGGCACCTGCTACTACACAATTTTCCCCCTTGTTTTCCCAAAAGGGAGAGAGTTTTGCTTGATCTTGGGTGTTTAAGAGTAGAATCAGACCCCTGAAACTCTTAAGTAAGGAAACACAAGCGCCTGAAAAGATAATGGTTTGCACAGCCCTGTAAAATATAAACGTAGATTGTTTTAAATACAAATAAACTTCAGCAAGCTCAAGCAATTAGCTTGGCACAGCCCTGAAATGTGTTTAATGGCTGAACGATCAAAAGGTTTTCCATCAACTTTAGCTAAATCAAACTGGTAAGTAAATCTTTCCTTCCACATAATTTTCTGAAGTTTGAAGTGACAAATTGGACTGAACTCAATTAAAGCAGCAGGTTCTATGCGTTTAATTGCAAGCAGTGTCTATGATTGTGAAGGAATCCAATTCAGAATGAAAACACAGATGTGGCTGTGGCGGAGCTCTGTTAAACACAAAGAGGCGAAATGAAGTTCAATCAGAAAAAAAGTTACAGCAATGTAAATTTATGTATTCTGCCATACTTCTGGAGCACTAGCTGTAGGCAAGTATTAGAATATTAAATTTGGAAATGTTCACCTAGCTACACCACTGCAGTCCAAAAAATTTTATGTGAAAAAGTAAGTAAATATTTGTAAAGCAGTTTGACTGTGGAAAACACCAGAAAATACTAATGGTATTTTCTATTACTATGCAATGACACTTCAAAGAATTCGTTGTAGCATCAGTTAGATTATATTAAAAGAAAAAGTTTGTGCTAAAAATGGTAATTAAAGAATGACTTTGTAATAGGACACTCAATCATTATGGAGGAAGTGCTTAGGGGGTAAATTTAGTATTTAGTCTTTCAGTGCACACACATGGCTCCCATTGATATTAATGGGAGCCATACACATGTTCAAGGCCGAGTTTCAACCTACACCAGGAAAGCTGAACTAAAAAGGAAGCAAATCTAGCAGATCAAATTATTCTTAAAAATTGACCCAGGTGAACATGACATGTGCTAGCATTTTAAACCCTGCACTCAGTGAAAATTAGAGTTGTTAAATAAGCAATGGAATCAATTTTAAACAATTGCTGTGTGTATTTATGGAAACAGCACCTCCATCAAATATCTAAATAACTGAAAAGGGAACCTATTAGTGTTTAATTTTGGTCCTTGGAAGAAGATGATTTTCATAGTAAGGCAAGTGTAAGAATCATTTTAAAGTCTCAGCAGGGAATTTCTGTACAGCCTATGAGTTCTGTTTGAAATTGGGAGCTTTTTATATGTATCTGTGTCAAACCACAGACACTATTTTGGATGTGGGGTTTTTTGTCCCTTCACATCATGGTTGGGGGTGAATAGTAGAGGCTGTTGTGAAAGGGCTAACCTATCAAAAAGAATAGAAAGATTAAGAAAAAAGAAAAAAAAGAAAAGAAAAAAGGCCAAAACACCAGAGATAATGTGGTAAAACAACTAAGGTGAAAACCCCTATTTGAACTGAAAAGATAATACTCAGAAAGCAGAATGAAACCTTCCAAAAAAGAGAACAGAAAAGAACTAGTTAAATATAAAAGTATAGCACAGCAGGACAAAGGGAGAAAAAAAAATCAAGAATGCATTGGTAAAACCATGAAAATGAAAACTTTTTTCCCAGCATGCCAGAGTGTTTCTAGGTCTGAGATGATCAAGAAATAAAAAGATTGCACAGAGAAGATTGGGCTATAGAAAAAAGAAGAAATCTTCACCATGATCATTATTGATAAGTTTAGGGAGATTGCCACACCAGAGACCTTCCTTAAAAAGAGGTGAATTTTAATATCTGTTTCAAATTAGACCATCAGTAGAAAATTTTAGAGGGAATCAATAAAATTAACAGTATTGCATCACCAAGACCAGATGGTATTCACCAAAGAGTTCCAGAAGAACTGAAGTATGAAATTATTAAACTATTAATTATGTTGAGTAATTTTTTTTTTTTTTTTCCTAAAACAGGGTCCCCAGTACAAAAACAGGATGCCAATGTGGAACAGAAAAAAAGGGAAAAGGAAAAAAGATTTTTTTTTCAGAGGAGGTATTGAAAAAAACAGATGATAAAATTGTACTGGTCAGTTTGATAAAAATTGTGATAAAGAGTGGAAACAGGATACATATGGAAAATGGGAAATAATGGAAAGTGATAATTTTTTTTCAGGGAGGTTGTGATTCCCAAATTTGTCAGAACTCTTCTTGTTTTCTAGGGTTTTTTTTAACACAGCTTTTGTTACATTTTGCCTCCTGCTGTGTATCTTCCGAAGGGCAGAGGACAGTGAGAGAAGAGTAATCTCTTGCTGAGGAGGGTATACAAGGAAAGACAACATTGGAGGCTTTCCAGGGTAGGAAGAAGAAAGCAGTGTCAGAGTGAGATTTCATTGTTCTCCACACTTGCAGATCTCCAATAAGACCTTGGTAAGCTTGTCTGAGAGGTGCAAAGGCAGTGGACTTCATAAGGCAACTAGACGGGTTATGTGCTGGTACAGGTGAGGAGCAAGCACTCTTCTCTTGTAAAAGCATGTACTCCATAGGTATGTAGTAATACTTACTGCTTTTAAAACTTTGATGACAATTTTTTAAATGCCTTTTATGAAGAAGCTTCAGGAGTGACAGGTGATGATGAACAACAAGAGCATACAAGCTTGCCCACCCATGGCAGTTCATTGCTCCGATCTTTCCCGGGCATCGGCAATGGCTGTGTTAGGGAAGTGTATTTGGGTTTATTTACGTATATTTCCCCTTAATATCTGTTCAGAGACTTCATGCCAATTTGCTCAGATCCTTTTTGATTCTGTCAATGTTATCTGCCTTCATGACCACTCATTAAGAAAGTGGCTGTAGTTTCCTGCTCAGAGGCTCAGGAAGGGCTTTTATCCATGCTAAACCCATCTTCTGCATGCTCTGGTTAAGTGTCCCCCCAGCTCCTGTATTGCTAAATGGCAGCACTTTAAATTCACTTCACCCACTGTCTTCATGACTCCAAGCAGTCACTTGATCACCTGATCGTTTTAGTTGCCTTTTTGTGTTTCTGGTCTACATCCACTGTACCCTTCTTGACCTGGGGAAAAGAGACCTGAATGTAGATTCCACACTGTGGGTGCACACCACTTTTACAAAGCAGGGATAAAATGCACTGTGTCTTATCTTCTGTCCTCTTCTGATGACAGAGACAATGTTATTGACCTTTTTGGGTCTCATTACCTGTTGAAATTATTGTTTCAGGAAAACCTCCATAGTGACTCCAGTATCTCCTTGCAATTGTCTTTTCTGAGTTCAGCATCATGTTTCTGTGCTTCTCTAGATTCATTCACTGCCTTGTATATTTTTTATATAGGAACTCATCTTCTAGCTTGTGGTCCCTTTGTTCAGTTTTGTTGGGTTATAAAGCATTTGACTACCTGACAGAGCTTAATATAATTCATAATCATAAATATTTCACTGTTTTCTGCTTCCTCAAGGGCATTGATAACAATTTCAAATAAAACTGACACCAGTCCTGGGGTATCCCCGTGCTGACTATTCTCCGTCCTGAAAAGCAACTAATAAGCCTTTGCTACTTATCCTTTTCTTACCTTTCAGAATTCTTTTCTCTATTCCCATAGCAACTTACTTTCTTTAATAATATTTGACATATAGACTTACCAAAGGTAGGATTTTATTTTTTTTTTTTCAAAATCTGTATACATTATGACCACTCTATCCTTTTCTACTGAGGTGCTTGCAACTTCATGGTAAAGCAGCAGGTAGTAAGACAGAATTTCCCTTTACAAAAGCTAAGCTAATTCTTTCCTAAGAAAGTAATACTTATCTGTGTGCTCACTGTACAATCTAAATGTTCAAAACAAAAAAAGATCCACCTCAGGTGTTTAAGACACGAGGAAACAATGAAATTGGTGATAAAATAGTCAGCCTACTAGACTGTGATATGAGAGAAATAGCAGTTGCACTGAAAAAATGTCAGTATTTGCTGATTATAGTTTTGTATCTTTTAGGAAATTAAATGGAAAAATACTCAACTTGCTACTGAAAATCAATTGATTTCAGATCCGTTAGACAAAAAACAAAGCTATTTCAGATAATTTTATATTAAAAGTATGACCATTAATGAGTCATAAAACATGACCTTTACTTTATCTCTCTTGTAGTACCTGAAAGCTCCTTGACTGGATAAAGGCTGAGTTGTTTTTTATGACTTTACGACAACCAAACCAGTCCTAAATCTGAAGTAGTTTGTTTATCACTTATTTGGTGCACCTGTGAAATTTCCTTGTCAACAGTTTCTGCTTTAAAAGATGATACTAGATCTTAGTTGTGAATTTAGATATAGCTCATCTGAGAGGAAGATTATATTCAGAACTGAGGACACTTTACATCTGAATAAGAGTTTCCACATGGGGTTTTAAGATGCTTGAACTGCGATGCTCCAAGTTCACACCTCCAATTAATTTGAATTAATTTTCCTAAGTGTCTAGATGTCAGCTGGCTCCAGAACTCTAGATATAAACAACTTCACACTCTGGCAAAGCCTAGATGTAAACTTGACAGCTTGGATGCATTTCTGTTGACTTGAAGCCAGGACTTGAAGCAGACAGAACAAATTAATGTGTGAAATACCCTTAACCAGTATTTCATAATTCTGAGAAACAAGTTTTACCAAAAACTCCTTGAAAAAGTCTGAACTCTATTTCAGCAGTTATCATGTTTTAATAAGGTTTATCTAAGCTCAGCCTCTGGAAACCTTGAAGTTTGCAGTCTTGACAAAATTTGTTTCATTCCATCTACACATTCTGTGCTTAAATAGTCTTGGCACACTTCACATCAGCTAATGCGGCATTAAAAAGCTGTATATGACACAAAAATGTCAAAGGCAGCTTTATAATGTAATGAAAATGCTCTGAATGGAGACTTGGAAAAAGATTCTTTTGCTGTTACATATTGGTATATGTAACACTGCACCAAGAGATATCAGAGCTTTGATCTTACACATACCTAAAAATATCCAACTTCAATAGAGCACTCAAACAATTCTTTTTGCTCACAATGAACCCATATGTTCTTCCAGCACAAAAGAAAATTAGCTTTTACTGCTCGAAATTAAATGCTGGAGAACAAGCCAAATATAGGTCATTTCTAGCAGGGCTGTGATCCTGTTAGATAACAGACAGCTAAGAGGGCTCAGGTCTGGGCAGCACACACATGGAAGACAGCCAGAGGGTTAAAGAAAGCTGTAATTTGGTAAATAAATTGGAAATGGACCAAGTGATGCAATCCAGTACTGAACTGTGCCCTTCCAGTTTTGAAAGGCAACTTCTCAATACAGAGGCAGGACATACTGGCATGAAAACTTGTGGTCACTAATGGTGACGTAGCACTTGTACAGGAAGAGTTTTATTAGCCCCGGTGTCCCAGATTTGTAGCAATTTCAGTAATGATATTCCACTGACCTACATTTCCCTTTCAGTGTGAGCTGGCTGAGGCTTTCCTCCTGTTTGTGCCTCGGTGACAGTTTATTATTGCTGTGTGTTGACAAACAGCTGCTGTGCTCTACCCAGGAGATGTGTGTGCGCTGCACACAGCGTCCAATAGCAGTGATACAATAAACACCAGAACAAGGGCGGTTGGACATATGGCTCTGCACCTTTCTCAGCCACCATGTCTTTTGTTATGTCTGTACAGCATGATGTGGCCAAAATCTGTGTAAGGGTCTTTGGGACCTCCTGGGACACTTCTTTATGGGTCAATCCTACTACTGATATATTTAAGTTACAATTGGAATTGTATTGTTTGGTATAAAAATTGTTCTATGATTGTTTGGTGGTCAGGCACTGGCCCAGGTTGTCTGGAGAAGCTGTGGATGTCCCATCCCTGAAACTGTTCAAGGCCAGGTTGGATGGAGCTGTTTTAGTGACCAGCCTGTTTTAGTGGAAGGTGTCCCTGTCCCTGGCAGAAGGGTTAGAACTAGATGATTTTGAAAGTCCCTTCCAACTCAAACCGCTTTATGATTCTATGATAACTTGTTTGTACAAGAATTTCTATACTTATATTAAAAAACAAAAAAATTCAGGGCAACAATTTCTTGGTAAAAGTGCTACTTTCACCTGTGTTTTCTACACATATAAACAAAGGCACAAACTTCTTCCAGAACCAGCCCACTCATCTACCTTTCAAGCCAGCCCAGCAGTTAGGGTTTGATGTGGCAGACCATAACCTCTAGTGGTATTGCCTATGAAAGTGGTTTGAAATGGACAACAAACTGATTGCCAAGACAAAGGTGAAGTGAGGTGCTTGGAGTGGCTTGAGAGCAATGAAGCATTACCAAGTAGGAGTAAGTGAAAATATAAAGGACAATGGAGAAGGCAGGAGACAAGAAAGATGAAAAAGAGGGCAAGGGGGTCTAATGAAAACTTAATGGGTTTGTGCTGGTGAGTGGTGCTCCTCTGTCACAGCAATCTTCAGTGTGAAGCAGCAAGACTCTTGCTGTATGTAATCGTGCCAGGGAGAGCATATAATAAATAGGAAGAGACAAGGCTGTATGCATTTACAATAAAGCCTCATTCTTGAATTTCCCCTTTGTGGAAAATATCAACTCAGAAGCTAATCTAAAGTTTTGGTAGGGCTGAATTCTGTCACCAGGTGAACTCCCTGACAGTGTGGAGCACAGTGCCGTGGGTGCTGAGCAGGTGGCTCAGCAATGGGATTCAGAAACTTTTGCCTGTCTGTCAAGAGTTAAATGTCTCTTCCATGCCGGCTGAGGTGGTCCCAGGTGATTCCTGTAAAGAGGCTGTTTCGAGGCTGACATGAAATTAATTTGTCATCCTAAACCAACAGCAGGTCAATTGAATATCTCCCTCCCATGGTGAATGATGCAAGACATTACAGAAAGGAAAAATAAAAGGAATATGGAGCACCTGTCTCCGCTGCAGAAACGATGTCTCTTGTGGGACTTTTTCAGTGCCAAACGACTACATTTTCCATGCATGCATACTTGGAAGGAGGCTTCAGTTTACAGTGCAGCCACAGCCAAGTAACTTCTAAAAGTACAGTGAAAAAAGGGAGGAAATAATCAAATAGGGTAAAAAATAAATATTGAGGTAAGTCAGGAGCATGCAGCAAATAGCCCAGTTTTCTATCACCAGTTCCTTGGTCTGGCTGAGGTGTATTTTCACTTGGGTTACACTCTGGAGTATGACCCACCTGCTCCTATTACATTGGTTTCTTCAAGGGAAATGAAATATTAGCCTATTTTCCTAACTTGTGTATTAAGAAGACAAGTTAATTTTTCACCTCTCTAGTGAATTATTATATGATCAGTTTATATGAGAGATGTCCCAGGAGTAAGAAAATGAGTCATAACTCACAGGAGGTGAAGCTGCAAGTGAGTAATGAAGAATACGAAGATCATTCTTTCCCCTCACTGCCTGCACAGGCTTGTTTTGCAATTAAAAGGGCAGAGGAATAGGTAAATACAGAGTTGAGCCACAAGTCATCTCTGTACACTGTGATCTTTGGGAAAAAGTCTTACAAAGTTTATTTTTGTTGGAAATGAGCATGTGCAGCTATAAAACACATTAAAAGCCCTTCACTTTCTACTTAAGAGCTTTATTAGAGTGCCAGGTTATGCAGCAGCTCTTACAGGAGAGTTTCCTGAGTACATGACAGTGACCCATTTCAGATCTCTGTTCCTCTCCATTAATGTATGCCCACTGTCTCTTCCTCGGAAGGTTCAGAAGAAGCTTACTCTGTAAACTCACCTTCCAAAAGGCTCATTGAAAATGTATTCTAAGCCCTCACTATTATGGATGTGATCTGTGTGGTACAGGGGGAAACTCCAGACTGAATGGAAATATGTTTTTAAATGTCCTGACTTGCCTTAGTTTTCCATCACCTGCCCACAGGCTACCCATTTTCACTGCTTAAAATTCCTTCCTTACCCATCCAGTTGCTTGCAGTACAGCAGTCAGGTCTGACCTGTTCTCGCTGCAGATTTCATTCCACGAGATGCGAAGACCTGATTTCAAGATCCCCACATTTCCAATGCTTATTCCACCATAGCTGCTAGTTGCAATACTGCAAAGAAGACCCTTCATTTTTTTTTCAGTATGCCATAAAATCATAAAATTTCAGAATGGTTCAGGTTGGAAGGGACCTTAAAGATTATCTAGTTCAACACCCCTGCCGTGGGAAGGGACGTCATCCACTAGAGCAGGTTGTTCGAAGCCCCATCCAACCTGGTCTTGAACACTGCTAGGGGTATATTCCAAGCCCCCTGCAGTGGACCTTTTTTAAACGTGGATAGACGTATGACTTACGTACTGGATCTGTCCTCTCATGGAAAGAGAGTGTAAGTAGGTTTTGTAAATCTGCTCTAAGTGGAAAACTAAATTTTGGCACCTCGGGATGAAATGAGAAGTCCCTGTGTGGACAGTAGTGTGGACACTGCTGAGCAGAAAGTTGAGGAAACCTTCAAAGACTCAGAAACTGCACTTGTAAGATGCATTCCTCTAGGTGACCAGACATCTGCAAGATTTGCTTTTTGATGTAACGAAACTGTTATTTTTCGGAGGTATGTTGTCTTTTGTTCGAATTACCTTCTGACCAGACCAAGGTAACTTCAAGGGCATCTAGTTTTCTGGCTGTTACAGTGTTTGGGACAAAAAGTCTTTGCTCTCTGAAATTTAAATATCTTTGAACCCTTGAAGAAATGTGCCTCCAGTTGTCTCAATTTCTCCTTTGCTGAGCAAGTGTTTCTTAATACTCTTCTTGATACCTGCGTTGATATATTGGATAAATTTGTTATAAATATCAGGGAAGAATGCAGATGCAAATGGCATCACTGACAAGAGTGATCTAGAGACTTAGATCGTCTTCAAAAGTGTATCCAGTTAACCAAAAATTCAGTATAAATCCATTTCCTCAGCCCATTTGATGACCTTTTACATGCTATGCCACAGTATGACTGTTAGAGAAAGAGGAGAAAAAGGAGCAGTAAGAAGACTTTCTCATTGACGAGACTTAGACTGGCAGCAAATCTCAAGAAAGCTGGAAACTGCACATCTGCTGACATCACCATTGAAATGCAAGAGTTTGTCCTTTGTGCTGTGAAAGACAGCAGCAGCTGCCACCCCTCCGTGAATACTGAGTGAAACAGTTTGTTACAAAAGGGGCCTCTCTAGATCAATCTAAAAATCACTGCCATAGGCTTGGAAGCAAATGTGCCATGTAAAACTTGACACCATCAACCCTACAAGAGTTTCTTCATTCTAACGATACCTGGTGGATTCTTCCTCAGCATCTGGAAAAGTGCTTAAACAGGCTTTAAATAGCAACATGTCAAAATCACCAAGTGCACAAGGCAGTTTCCTTCCACTCCTTTAGTAGACTGGACATTTGGTACATTTTGAAGACATGTGTAATACATAAAAGTTGTTTTTTCCTTTGCTCTACGGACTCAGACTAAATCAATGCTAATACATCTGTGTGTGCACTTGGAAGTTTTACCTTCCATCCACTCGAATGGAGGATGCCTGAAGGTCATATAGGGCCCCTCCCATTTCTCAGATACATCTGTTTGCTAAACACATTTTTCTTATTATCAGCTACTGATTTCAGTTGCATTCCACAATTGCCCCTTGAGGTTAAACAATACAGTAAGAACCACCTACTTAAAGTAACTTGAATTTTGAAGGCTTCTAGCAGCAGTTTCCAGCTGACCTTATGCTCCTGTCTGTATGATCAGTTCTCCTCAAAGCCATATTATTCCCTTCCAAACAGCCATATTTTAACCCTGCATCTGAAAATAGTGCAAAAAGGTAAAGAATAAGCAACTGCTCAAATCTTCTTTAGCAGAGTCATCATACCCGCTTCAGAGGTCACCTGCAGTGACACTTGTAATTCTAGTTCAGAATATCAAAACACTAAAATATACAGAAAAGAATGTTTCAATTATTCAAAATAAAAGAAAGGATACAGAATTCTAGTGTATCCATCTCTTGAAATCAATACATGCATTGGGAGTCATAGAATCATGGAATAGTTGGAAAGGACTGAAAAGACCATCTCATTCCACTCCTCCCTGCCATGGGCAGGGACACCTTCCACTAGTCCAGGTTTCTCAGAGCCCTGTCCAACCTGGCCTGGAAAACTTCCAGGGATGAAAATATGTACATATTCCATTGCGGTAAAAAATAATACTCGTCTAAGAAAATTACATATACAGATTTTTTTTAGGATACAATCTTTCACAAGTACTGTCCACTCATGTTTCACGGAGTACCCTGTAACTGTTGACGCTGTTGAGTTGTTTTATTGGGGGATGTTTCCAGCATTTGTGGTGAATGACAAATCCATTACTAGGCAGCATTCTGGAAATGGAGCCTTGCAAAGTCAGAGAGAACGTGGCACTTTGACTGGGGAACAACTCATTCAGCTTTAGAAGCCAGGAACAGGCAGGGCTATGATGCAGCAGGGCTGTAGCTCAGGCTTCGTATCACCCCTGGTAACAAAAATTTTGCCAAGAATTCTGGAAATTCTGTTTGACTTCATGCAGCAAGGCTGTGGTCCAAGTGATGCAGGCATTTCAAACTCTGCATTGCCACTCCCAGTATAGACTATGTGTGGCTTGCCCTCTCACTACTGTTTATGACACTGTGACATCTAAGTTAGGTCAGGGAGAGCCAGCAAACAACACCAAGCCACAGTGTGATACCTGCCATTATGCTAGTTATTAAGCAACCTAAATTGGAGAAACATATTGTGAAGGTTTGACTACTACAGAAGTTACACTCATATTTTTGTGCTATCCCGAGCATGAGATAAGATTCCGTATATTCACTGAGAAGTAATGAGATGCAAAGTCTTTTCCTATCAGATCATTTTCAACTTATTCTCCCAAGTGGCTTTTCTAGTTTCTAATACAGGGTTGACCTAAAAGCACAGTTTTCCTCTCAGCAGGGGGATTTTTGAGGCAGCACTCCATTACCTAGCTGTTTATTTGCATGAATCTTATGAAATAAATAAAGTTGATCCCTTACGTCTGTGCCAAACTTGTCTCAGTTAAGCCCATCTTTTCAGAGACTCCAAGAAAGCAGACTGAAGGAAAGAGAAGCTGACATGCAATGTGACTATAGCAGGCTTTTTCCTGAAATGCCAGACTAAAACTCCCCCTTAACTCATAGACACTGTCTGGTTTACATCACGATCTTCTGAATGAACTCATTAGTGTGTGGGATGCAGTGACACCGAGCTCAGCGCTACAGCTGAGATGGTGCTTCCTGCCCCAGAGAGATTACTGCAGGTCCGATACCAAAGCAACTTGCTGAAATTTTATGGCTTAAGCTGTAAAGGAG
Source organism: Rhagologus leucostigma (assembly GCA_013397725.1). Classification (NCBI taxonomy): domain Eukaryota; kingdom Metazoa; phylum Chordata; class Aves; order Passeriformes; genus Rhagologus; species Rhagologus leucostigma. The sequence continues at coordinate 967,369 of VZTD01001756.1, forward strand.
GCAAGACTTATAGCTTTGGATCATTGAGGATTTATGAGAGCCTAATAGGTTACTGTCTCTTGAATGAGATATATTTTTGGAAGGTAACTGCCCATGTGCTTGCTCCTGATCTGTCCCAATTGCAAGGTAACGGAATTTAGCTTAAAAGTCTTTCAGTGAAGTTTAAGCTTCAGTGCATTACATCAGTTTTAGGATGGGCCATGAGCATGCCCTGTAACTGTGCCAGTGGCTCAGAGTCAGAGATAATTTGTTAAGCCATGGTAATGCAGCTGCAGAGCTGTGAGACCTCAGCCTGTGATCTAACTGTTCCTTCCAGCAGCAAAGCCCATGAATCATGTCTCCGGCAGAAAGCATAAAGGGAAAGGGATAATAGAAATCCGGGTAAACAGAATGGTTGCTGGTGTCATGGCTCTACCTTTATATTTTTATTTTTTTTGTGGATGACTGTGGTATAGGCAGCACAAGCTTCTAATATAGAAGTATGACAATTAGATTGACTACCATTATCCTCTGCCTTGCTTACTTGAGGCTTTTGCTTACCTTTGCCAAAGCAATTCAAGCAAGGGTTAAAAAAACGCATCTGGTCTGCACTAGCTGTCTTCAAGCATGAGAAGTTTGAAATTTGAAACTAGTTTTGAAACTAGTTTTGAAACTAGTTTCAAATTGATTTAGTTAAACCAAAGCAGGTTTTCTGGTTTTCACAGTCTCCTAACTAGTTGAACATACATGTTTCTGACATTATGCAGGCTTACTTCTAGCTAAGCTTTCTGCAGGTAAGTGCCACACTTTGTATAGCTAAAGGACACTGTGTATTGTAAAAGGATATTTAGTAGTTTGGATTTTTGGTTGCTTGTTTTTGGGTTTGTTGGTTTTTTTTCTTCTGAATGGAAAATCACCTTGGGACATGAAGGAGGCAAATTGAGAATCAGGGAATCATAGAATGGTTTGGGTTGGAGAGACCTTAGAGATGGATCACCCAGTTCCAACCCCCTGCCATGAACACTAGTTCATTTTTTTAAACATTCAACGCATCTCTATTGGATTCAGAGGGTTGTAAACACAGTTAAAGTCTTCATGGGAGGAAAGGTATTGTCCAAGTGGACTGTCCAAGGAGATTCAGCTTCAAGATGAGGATAGCTTCTATCTGCACAGATGATATTCTTGGATTTAATCTTCCCACACAGCTTTCACCCTCCTTACAAACACCCCTTTTACTAAATAACTGGTTTATTTCATAACCACTGTTGCTGATTAAAGTGATGTTTACTGGCCAAGAAGAGTCATACCTAATCCATTTAGACCAGATGCAGCCAACAGTTTTGAAGTTTGCAGTATTTTCTTAAAAAAAATAAATCAGGTGTGTGGAAAAATTTACTGAGGACACTGCAAAGACATTTCAGGAAAACATAATGAACATAACATGACCATTCTTTGGGTTTTATTCAGAATTTAGGATCTACAAATACGTATCAGAAGATCAGGTCTAAACTGTTCTCTACCCAATTATAGTAGTTGCATATAGAAATAAAACTCATAGTAATAAAAAAAGAAATCCCATTATTAGACATTTCCTTCCAAATCAGTGAAGACAAAGTTAATCAGGATTCATTAACCCTGCAGTTCTGTGCCTCACTCCTGTGTAAATAAGAGAAAGACAATGTCTAATGATACAAATTTGGATGTGATCAGCCATGAAGAGAGGAGAACGGGAAGTGCTTGTTGAACCTTACTAATGCGGGGCTTTTTGGGGAGCGATGTGAAACGAATGAAACAGGCTCCGGAAATTGGTGACCTACTGAGCAGCATTTTCACAGAAGGAAATTTGCACGACGAGCAGCTAACTGTCTATACAGCTCATTCTGTCACAAAAGAAAAGAGTCCCTTAAAATTTAATAGGACTGGAACGAATAGAAATCTTTAGAAGGGTTTAAGACAAAATTAAGACAGAAGACTTTAAGATAAAGAGATGGAATAATCCCCTTTACATGAAATACTTAATAACTGAGGTTCTTTCTGTGCAATTTTAGGTTAGTCAATGGAATTTAATAAAGATTGCATGTTTCAAGAAAGATTTCTGTAGGAAAGCTTAAATTTATATAAGAAAGTTAATGTTCTTTTTTATAGTCCATACTGAATTTCCAGAGGGATTAACAGGACATCATGGCTAAAATAACTGAAAGCAGAATTGTTTTGCTTTGAAAAGTGGTTTGATGTAACTCACATATACAGTACAGTTACACTGTGTAAGCAAAGCCTTGCATGGACAGGATTTACACAACACACAGAGAAACCAAAATCTCATTCTGTGCCTTTAATATCGTCCCAGGCAAACATAGATAACCATAGATAAAAGGAGAAAGTCAACGGGTTTGTCTGGTGACGAAATTAGACGGGGAAGGTTGCAAGATTAAATAAGAGGAATATTGCTGTAGTCTCTTATTTCAGTAAGCCAGATAAATCAACTCCCCTGCATCTCTTCCTTAGCGCTTTTTTATTTTCTTTTTCTGGCATCACAAGATGGCTTCCTAAAATTTTTGCCCAGTTGCAGGAATGATGTGGAAAAAAATCCACCACTTTTGTGACAACAAAAGAATATTCTTAGGGAAATTATTTTTACTCTTTGTGTTATTCCATAGAATACTCTGAGTTGGAAGAGACCCACAAGTATCACTGAGTCCAACTCCTGCTCTTGCACAGAACGGTGCCAAGAATCACACCATGTGCCTGACAGTATTGTCCAAACACTTCTTGAACTCTTGAACATCAGGCTTGGTGCTCTGATCGCATCCCTGGGGAGCCTCTTCTAGTGCCCAAACACCCTCTGAGTGAAAAAGTCTCTGAATTTTGAAGTTTCTGAAGCTACAAAATACTTTTTCTCTTTGTGCCTCGGAAGTAATCATTTAGGATGTAAGAGTACTTATTTAGAGTGTAGAATTATTAAAACAGAGCATCAAAAAAATTCAGGACATATCAAGTCTCTTACATTAACATCTGTATTTCCCTTGATGAGTACCTTCTCTGTTTCAGTAGATATCTTATTTGTCTACTTTCAGGTTCATCTATTTTGTACAAGTTGAATAACCCACAATTAGCACCTTAATTATTAAATGTCTTCTGCTTGAATTTCTCTGAATCTGGAAGGGAATTTGACTGGCTGCAAAAGTACTCATTGTTATACTAGAGTCACTCATAAGGAGAGAAATCAGCAAATCAAAATCAGTGAATACCAATAATCTACAAGGTTTATAGTTCTAGTTCCTGCAAAAATAGTAGGAGTTTGAAAACACTTATAGAAAAAAGAAATATTAGGATAATTTCATAGAATCCTAGAATGATTTGGGCTGTAATGGGCCTCAAAGATCATCTAGTGGCAACTCCCCTGCCAGGGGCAGGGACACCTTCTACTAGACCAGCTTGCTCAGAGCCCCATCCAACCTGGCCTTGAACACTTCCAGGGACTGAGCAGCTTTAGTTTCTCTGGGAAACCTGTGCCAGTGCCTCACCATCCTCACAGGAAAGAGTCTCTTCCTAATACCTAATCTAAATTTTCCCTCCTTCAGCTTAGTCACCCTCCCTTCTCCTATCATTGCAAGGCCTTATCAAAAGTAGCAATTACCATGGCACTGTGTATGGCATTTTTCTTCATGCCACCTCATGGCAATTGGACTTATCAGCTGTGCAAGTCCAGGCATCTACAATATTAGCCTTTAGCTGAGAAGGCAGAAGGGACAAGTGCAAAATTAGTAAGGTCTGCTAAAACGAGCAGTGTCAGAAATGAATTGCAGTCTGCATAATTTGTGTGATGTGCCCAGCTAATTATATTGGCATTCAATAGCACTGTCTAGTTAAGGACCTGTCAACATGTCTTCCAGAAAATCTTATTTGCTGGATTTTATAACACAGTGGTAAGGAAATCAATTTTAGACTGAATCTTGACACACACGGCTAAGTACCTAAGAGGTATTGGTTTCTACCAAACAACAGACAAACCGCACTCAGCATTTCAATAGTCAATGCTGGCTAGCATGGCAAGACTGGAAAAGCAGAGCATTTCTTTTTACTTACAGCAGGAGATAATTGTATTACCTGAGCTACGCTATTGTGACTTTTAATGGAGGAAAGCATCAGATAAATAAAACAGATTTTATAGGTAATTTTTCATTTATATGATAAGTAAAAATCCTTTATATCCTTTATTTTATTTAATTTTTTTCTTGGATTTAGGTGAATTGATTTATCTAGATCATTCTTTGTTCTTATGCCCTTTCCTTTCTTCCCATCTCCTCTCCATCATGGCTTTAATTTTTCAAATCTTGTAATGAAACACTTTGTAAAGTGCTGGTTAATGTGCTGGCAAAATGATGCTGAAGTTCACCTCACAAAGTTAAATTTCAAAATTCATGCTGCTGATAAAAAATCCTTAGCCTGGAAGAAAACACCAAGTGCAGACCATATCATCCTCTTGTTGCTACCAATCTGTTCAAATCTACATCTACAAGCACTTAAGGCAAATGCCAAGCATAGGAAAAAGCAAGTGAAAACAGCGATGTTTCAAACACGTGATGGTGAAAAGCTATGAAAGAAAATGTTAGCTAGTTCTGTAACAGGTGCTGTCCCTGTGCTGCTTTACATTTCAGAAGCTTAACTCTTAATGTCTCTCACTGGTGCTTTTGCTATTTATTGAACAAATGCATATTTCCCTGTGCTTAGGAAATGAATTAGTTGCAATATTCAGGGTAAACAGAGCAGGAGAGCCTTGTTACTCTGGTGTTCGGTATCTATCAGCAGAAGAAAAATGATAACATTTTTACATGATTTTGAGGTGTCAGGTAGTGATGTCTGCTTATCTATATTCATGCCTGTTCTTAACAATGTATTTTTCAGTCATTTCTATTATTTACTTTCTTGATTTTTTTAAAGTACATTTCTTTTTAATTTTCCGTGGCAGTAATTTTCGATGCCATGAATTTGTTCACTTCAGCAGGAAATGAATTCTAGATATCATGCTTTGAACTCTTGCTCTGGAGACACAATAAGACCCCTTTCCATCTGGATTGCTTGTTGCAGTATGTGGAATCCATTTCCATTGTGGCAAAGAAAATGGTGTTAGTTTTTACATAGAGCTTCATGCAATGGCAGAAATGGAAACACATCTGAAGTGTGTCTCAGAACAGCATTTACAAGCTACCTTTCTATGTAGCATCTATCTAGATGATAATTGCCGGTGTTGAATCAAAGTATTACACGTTTATGACAAATCGCATTAAAAATTTCCTTTTTTTTTGTGGAGTCACTGATTTTCAATGACAGGACTTCACTTTCCAAAGCTAAAAAAGTATTTGCTTTCTTACTGTTCTTTGCTTTTCTTGTTGCCTTACAGAGGGAGTTTGTGGAAGGACTGACAGACAAAACTCAGGATTCAAAATTTTGGCCTTGAACAGTGTTGTCTTTAAAAAACGATGCTAGCGGCTTAAATTAATAAAATGTTCAAACAGGGATCTGAACGTAACCTTTCCTCTTAGTTTCTAAAATCAGAACCAGCAAAATAAATATCTCAGTCTTGCAAATTTCCTTAAGGTTTTTGAATTATTTTATCTCTTCAGGAAGCATTTCTCAGATGTTCCATCAGTTTTACCCCCTGGCTCCCTGGAGATGAAGAGCTAATTGTTATTTGCACTTTCAGCAAGGCTTGTGCTGTTCTCCTGGCATCATAGTCATGAAGTCTTATTACAATTCTAGTTCTTCTTTTCTCTAAGACTATCCCAAAGGTCCCCAATGGGCGGGTAATGAATGATAATATACTCAGGTTGCAGCCAGACTGCGTATGTATACATACATATTTAGAAGACTGCTTGCAGCACAGAAGATTTAATAACATTCACATTGCTCTGGTTTCTTCTTTGACCCATGACCTTGAGGAGAAGTTACCTTCAAATCTCTTTGTATTTCTAACTCTTCCCATTTCTGTTCTGCAATTTCTGCTCTAACATGCAGAAACAAGAGGTGTTCAAAGTCAAGGTTGTTGAAAAACGTTAAAGATTTTTCAAGAAATTTGGCTGTAATGACTCAAAGTATGATACAATTTCCACATATAAATGTTTTTAAGATATTTTAAAGTAGGGAAACACATTTGGCTAAAACACCTGCAGGAGTTTTGGCTAGAATTTCTGTAGAAAATACGATTTAGTGTCTAGGCTGTAGTACAGCTGAAGAGAAAGATATGTGGATTTAATTTTCATAATCCTGATAAGTAGAAACAAAATACTTTTAAAAATAAAAAATTAACCTGGAATAAATACTAGCAGTAGTAAACAGCATATACAACTCTTTTCTGTGAGTTAGCTATGTCTTGTTTGGCCAAACAGTTAAAGGTGTGATACAGAGAGTGGTGGGTTTGCCCCTCTCTTTCTGCATCATTCTATTTCCATCTATAAATGTGTTTTCTCATTCCCACAGCTGTGCCTAAAGTACTGCTAGGGCAAATGACCACTATTTTTCCTTGAGCGGGAGCTTCCTGAGCTGTTTTCTACTCTCTCTGGCCAGAAACAGGATACAGGGCTAAAGGGACAGGTGGTTTGATCCCATATAATCATTCTTATAAATGACATAACTTGTCTGGAAACTTATTCCGTAAAACATCCCGGGTAGAGGAAGTTTACTTTTAAGCTGGGTCATGCAAGGGATGTGGTTTATGGTGCTCCCCTGGTGCAGCTCTGTCAGTAGAAGCAGCAGAGGGAGGGGGATAAGCAGCAACAAAGGGATGAGGTGGAAGCTGTAAGGGTGTGAGGGTATAGAAATGTCTTAACCTATTTATGGCAATCATCCTGACTGCAATACCTCATGCAACTTCAACATTAAGTCATGGCTTCATCCTATAAAGCACTTCATGGCAAAAAAATGTAGCCTTGCTTCATCCCAGCTGTGCAACACCTCTGAGTTTCTGTACTATGGTAAAGCACTTCTCTCCTCTACATCACTAGCTGCGATGGTAATTGGGATGGATAAATGATCCTGCTTTTAGGAAACAAACCACTGAAAAGCATTTGGCTTTTTAAACATTTTTTGTTTGCCACTAAGTGAGAAGCATGATTGTGTTCCCACTTAGAGCAGCCCCACAGTGGCTTTGGCTCAGCTAAGGGGATAACATGCTTCACTGAGTAGACAAGGAATATTTTAAGTTCCTACTGACACAAAACCCTCTGCAAGGTAAAACGACGGCTCCTGACATGTACAACAACCCTTAACAACCCCGTTTATTTCTGTAACCAAAACCACATTCACCAGCTCCATTACAACTTGTCAGAAGATTTCCAATTCATGGAAGAAACACAAGGATTTATGTTTTATTTGGGTGTAAGTCATGTCTGTCTCTTAAAACATAATGGAAAATCCTGTATTTATTACCAAAAAGGCTGGATAAATTTATCTTGACAACTGTCTTGTCCCTTCACCTTCTGACTCTATAGTGGCTGGCTCTCTGCATTCAGGGATCAGCCTGTGAGCTCCACAGTTGACTGAAGAGCAAAGGGTGAAGTAGCATCTGTCAGCTTTCAATTATCCTGTAGTGGTATCCTGATGATGTCTGTTAGCCAGAGCTATGATGTCTGGGCTTGTATGTGCTGTCTTTGAATTCAGACCTGACCTACAAACTTTGGAGACAACAAAAGGGAATTCAGGACTAAAATTCAGTACAGAATAGGATGCTTGACTGTAAGTTTTTACTGTTGTACTGGGAACTTAAGCTTACTGTATTCAGTGAAGATGTAGAGCTGAATTAGATTGCAACAAGCTTTCTTGTGACATTTGACATGTCCTAGGGCAGCGAAAGTGGACACCAACTATTGGTGGGCACGATACAGACATTGTAGAAGAGTTATGTCTCCTAGAGGAGCAGCTGGAAGTCTGATGAGACCCTAGAGGGTATCACACACAGTCTGAGATCTCTACATGGGGAGCTGTATGAAGCCTCTAATGTACACTTGGAAGTGTGGATACTTCCAAGCAGGAACATAAGTATATTTGTTTTAAGATGGAGCTGAGTCACACACCAGATGTCTACAAGGGAAGTATCTATGTGAAATATGATACACTGAGACTTTTCTAGGCCTTAACTTTGAAACATAGGGATATCATGCCAGTAGAATGCACCAAGGTAAAGCTCCAGGCTGAAAACTAAGCATACTAAAAGATTAGATGCATGTATATATATAAATATATATAAAATAAATAAATATATATGTGTGTATATATATATGTATATATATATGGCTGGCAGTTTTTTGTAGGTTTTGTTTTTTTAATGTAAGAAGGAGATCAACATCCTTTCTCTTCAAATAGAGTGAAAGTTATTTCCTATGCATAAAAGCCAGAAAAAGGTTTGTACACTACTGTCTCAACCCACTAAAAACATTGAATCAGGAATTTCAAATGCAGCTTAGCGTTGCCTGAGTCTTGTTCTGGCTCTTGTATGGAGTTAAGCAGTCAAGCAGGAAGGAGGAGAGCTCAGGCAGTGAAGAGCTCCTTTATAAACTCTGAGATTCTTGGCTATTCCTAGACAATAAAAACTGGCTTAAAATCCCTATAACAGATGTCTTGTTTATTCACTGTTCCTGTAAAACAATACCTCCTTAAAAGCAGTCCACAGCTTTCTTTTTCACACCATCATATTCAATTCCGCTAAGATCAATGACAAAATTTCTGCAGCTTTTAGAAGAGGAATTAGCACAACATAAAGATATCTCCTCTCATTTCTATCTAGTCTAACAACATAACTCTATTATGTCACTTTTTTCAAAACATTTTTCATTCTGATCTAAATACTTTTGCCATGATATCACAGCTCCTAAAAGAGAACAGGCTCAACATTACTCCCTCCTCACACATAAAAGCTATGGTATATTCATCATTGCATTTGAGTCATTTTTTGGTACCTATTATTTAAACGTTCTGTTCTTTAGCCACTCTATTCTTCATGCAATCAAGAAACTCTTTGCTAGCACAATATCCATGGTTTTATATAACCAAGCCCTATTCAGACAAGCCAACATACTAGACCTCTTTTATTGCAGCTGCGCTAAACTGCATACAAAATGTAAAACACTGGCCAAGACATAAAAAAAAAAAAGACTATTTTGAGTGTCCAACTTCATACATTTACAAGAATCCAGAATTGAGATGATGGGTTGCTGCTCTATTTTCTTTTGAAAGATGGACACTAAGATATTCCAAGCTGAATGTCAGATGTGAATTGTCAGATCCGTTTTGCATTTCATTGCAGCTGTAATTCTATGTGAACTCCAGAGCATTTGGATAATATCTGAACATCTCATATATTCAAGAGCATTTCAACTGATTTCAACATACCAGATGCTTCATTCAGTAAGACATGGCCTTACTAAAGCTGAGTCTAATTTCAGGCATTGCACAAAATGAAGGGCTCAAATCAAAGAAGTTGAGCTGAGTGGTGGTGGGAGCAGGAAGTAGATGGACCATATATGCAGGATCAAGCAGTAATCATCTTTCTGGTTGTGTAAGAGTTAGCCATCTGCTTGTTGTCTCCAAATTCTGTTTTGGGGAAACTGATCCGATTACCCTACCTAACCACAGACCTCTTGTCTTGCCTGTGAAAATGAGGACAGGAACTGATTTAGTCATGGTGGGAGACATAGAGATTTGTGATAGAAACGGTTTCGGGTCTCGGCTGGGTTTTGTTTGTTTATTTGTTTTCTGTTTTATTTATACATTTTGTACATGATTCTTCCTCTTCCTACATGGGTGGGATGGAATTTTAATGGATGAACAAATTCCTAGCATGAGCACTTGAAGGATTACATATGACAACACTGAGAAATGTACTTTACAGTTTCTCCACTATTTTTGTAATCTTTTCAGCAAAATCCCAGGAAAGTAATTGCTCCAGGGACGGTATAGAAGCATCAATCCTCAAGTTACTCCTTTTGGATAAAAAGGACATATCAGGTTCCTTGTGGTTTGTGGGTTTGATTTAGTGTCTTGAGCTCTGTGGTCTAGAGACTTTTTTATACCTTACTGGTTGAAATGATATTTTTTCATAGTCACACAACCCTTAAAAACTGGATGCCTAGTTTACTTCTAAGATAAATGTGGTAGGTGAACAAGCTTAGCTTTGCTATGGGTTCAAAATATAAGTCTCATCTGGTTAAGATAATGAATGGAGTTAATTAAACAGCAATGAACCCTGTGTGATAAAGGTGACTAAAATCCAGAATATAAGGCTGAAAAATGAATCAGAGAGTTAGGGAAAGACAATTTCTATGACCTGGGAAGAAAAGATGATCTACCTTTGTGCAGTGTAATCTATGTGTGGCTGTATCTGACAGTTCCTACCTTAACGTAATGCTGGAAAATCTTCTTTGCAGGGCTCCCTCTTCTCAGTAGCTGCGTCTCAGCACTGCCTCATGGGATAGTATTCTGTACACCAAGACTCAGATTGTGCCTTGAAATGTAGCTAAAGAGAGAATGAGCAAGGGGTACAAGAGGTGAACAGCACAGGAAGATTTTGCTGCCCTACTCCTGGATCCATTTTTCTTCCTTACTCTTGTAAAGCTCCCACTGTCATCTGTTTGGATAGTTACTGTAGTAACAGTTGCCTTTACACATCACATGAGGAATGGGAGGCGTTGGGTCATGGGCTGGCTGCCCAGTAGTTCAAAGCCCATGTGGGAGGCACCACACTTCCTCACACACAATCAAACTGTCAGGAGATGGAACTTTGTTCCTGGCCACCACATGCCCACCCAGCTTCTTCCCTGCAGGTGAAAGCTGACTTCATGGAGCAGAGGAATTGGGAGGTCTATTCAGGAACTACTCTGAGTCACACTCTGAGAGCCCCAGCTGGCCTCATTCTTTTGGTGTTTCAGTTAGAAGCAACAAAATGTAGTTTCATCCAGTCGCTCTCCTCCAGCTTCTCATCAAATAGCTAAATCAGTTCAAAACAGTTTCTGGATCCTAACTCTTTCTGTCTCAATGCACAGTGAATGACACTAGTGCAGATCTCCAGCAGCTTCTAACCTGCTGCAGGATGGACAAACTGAGAGGATGAAGCCATGCAGTGACAGGACTTCTCCAACAGAACGTGACCTACAGGTCACACTGCACAGAATGGTGCCTGCTGACTTGTCTTGCTGGGAGATGTAACTTTGTGAAGTATATTACATCTAGCAAAATTACACTTCAGTCTTGTGCTTTGCTGTGGGAACTTCTGGGTTCAGTTGCTTGGGACAGTTAGTTGAGAATAACTTTTTTCTTCTGTAAGCAAATTTAGGATGCGTTTTCTCCTCATTATCACTTTCTCCTGCTCTGTCAGGGTCTTTATTATAACACAGCCTGTGTTTCCAGCCTGTTTAGCAAGACTTGAGAGCATATTTACTCCTATAAAATAAGGTCAATGACTCCTTTTTTATTTCTTGGTATTAACACACGTTTTGAGACTATCTGTAATAAAGAAAATAGGTTCTTCATCCTGAGAACATTATCTTTGGACGTATTCATAGGCAGCTTAGTTTTGTATCATGTCAGTACCTCAAGGCCGATGTATCTTTAATTTTGGACTTTTGTCAAAATCTAAGGTGGTATCCAGTGCGATGAACAGATATATACACTATACTGCGGACCAAAAGCTTTCAGATTATTGCAAATGTCTGTTAGGGTTAGTACTTCAAAGAATGTGTGTTTCCTCTTTTTCTGTAGGGCTGTTATAGAAGTGGTGACCATAAATATATGAAGATACATTGCCTATGCTTTCTGTTCTTGTGTCTGGCTCATACTAAAGCACCTTGGAGCCCTGGATGGTAAAGTGCAATCTTTCAGAAAATCAAATGTTGTAAAGAAAAGTATCTTGAGAACCTTAGAAAACACAAATGTCATTTTGGTGAAAGCATGTGTCCCATAGAGATTCTTGAATTTACGCAGACCTGAAATCTTTTTTACTAAGAGCAACCACCAAGAGTCTTCCTAAACATAACACCTCAGATGCAGGTGTAATATTTTTAATATTAATTTAATTCTTTTAGTGGAGCACAGGTTTCCCTCCCTCTAAAATAACCGGTACAGCTTTTCAGCCTTGTCCTCAATTCTTACTGCAAACAAGCCTATGAATCTCTACTTCTAACTCTCTCTTTTACATCAGGACAACTGTCCACACAGCATGAAGATGTTATAATCTTTTATAGCTATGATTATTGTGCTAACAGCCTATCTATTCCCAGCAACACACCTTTTAAAACTCTCCTCAATTCTCATTTTCAACAAAGATAGTTTTATCAAGAACATCTGTAAGATGCACTTTCAACCCTAAATGATTTTGCTCTATACTAGTCCTATTACACATTGCTTCTTTTCTATTTTTATTTACATATACAGCTGAGACATACATTCCTTTAAAGAGTACAAGCATTCCCTCACATTTAGCTTGTTTACCCTTCTAATATCTGTTGTTCTTCTACTGAAGATTCCAGAATGCTTCTATCAACAGAATGGCTTCTGTATTAGCAACTGTCTTAAATTTTTAAATGTCCCATTTAATTTCTGGTAGTTGGTCCAAATTGTGTCACAGCTGTCTCTGCCCCCTTACAGGACACTTCCTTAACATTGTGCTGTCCACAGCCAAATACAATGATGGTGAAATGATGGCTTGAAACTTTTGAAAAGTGGCGAAATCTATTGCAGCTTGTTCCATTTTCCACTATACCTGACATTTTCTTAGTTTGTGCTGGTCTTCAGCATTTACTCCATGTACTATTCTTTTTTTTCTCTACATTTTCCATGATTTTCCAGCTCTCAGCACTATGGATTCTCATCCACGTTTATTCTATTATCACAAATAACCTCTATATGCTTCATTCTGAACTGTCATCCCTTTTTCTTGGAAAATTAACTCAGTCTCTTGTAGCAGTTACTAAGTGGTTTTGTTCCATCTATAATCCAATCTCTTATCCGAGACCAATGAAAAAACTGCAATACTGACTCTTCAGCTTCTTCTTCATGAGTTTTATTTAAGTATGCTCACACTCTTTTTAAAATCTTTTGAAAATATTTCATATTTACATAGTGTATGACGCATCCTTTCCACTTCTGAAGCACATTTTCATAGTCAGTAGCTGACTTAGATGCCAGCAAACTCAATTTGGAAAAACAAAACCTTTTGAATTGCATTTACTGTAGCAAGTGATTCCTAGCAGCCAATGTTTACAGCCTAAAAATTTTGTGTATTTCTGTCAGTTAGCATATTTCTAGACAGTTTCAGTCCAGGTTCCTGCAGTTATCATGTCACAAAAATTCTGGGGAATTGGACCATTTCCAGTGACATCTGGTCACCTCTGACAGTTCAGCACCCTCCTGAGCAGTTCTTCTGGGCCCTCTTTCTCAACTTTGCCAACTACTGGGTTGTCTAGGAGTCCCTGCCCATGGCGGGGGGTTGGAACTAGACGATTTTTAAGGTTCCTTCCAGCACAAACCATTCTATGATTCTATGATACATGTATTTGGCAGTTAAGGAGTTTGTGGTACAAGGTATACCTCCTTGGCAGCTGTATTAGGTTCTTTATAGAAAGGACTTTCTTTCTTAGATATCCATGAAGCCATAACACCTCTGCTGGGATATGGATATTTTTCACATTTTATAACTTGTTAGCAGTAGTCCAGAAGCAACTGGTACAATCTGTCTGGGGGTAGCTCTCAGAGTTTCAAAAGAGTGCAGGATACATCAAATCACCTCTTGAAATTGCTTGATTAGAGTGTGCCATGCTCTGTTCTGATGATAAAGCCAAATGATAATTGCAGTCGTTTAAATATAAAATGGTCTGGGCTCCAACCACCATAGGTTCCTCCTATCACTGCTGTGTCTTGAGAGAGCATATAAGATCTTCCTCGTTTTTTTTTTTTGCTTTTCCTTTGATCGCTAAAATTTCACTCAACAATAGGAGTAGATGAAAATTCTCACAGCCCACAATTGTCCAATATTTGCAAGACTTTAAGAACAATGCAGAGCATACATGATGAATTGTCTCGTAGTGACAGTGTTGGATGACATCTTACATTTTGGATTATGAGCTGATGAGCTATGACTCCTCAGTTTATCTCACTAATTATGATTTCATTTCTACCTTCTGCTTCCCCAGCTGTTGTATTTGCTGCTTACCTTGGACTGTAAGCTCTTTGGGGCATGAAGTACCTTCCAGGAATTGCTGTATTGTGTCAGAACAATCTGCGTCACAAGCTACCCTCTCTGCTAATGTAGCAGAAAATAAGTGGTCATACTAGCACTTAACATTGCATGCTAGCTGTCCTCAAAACCTACATTTATTTTTATTATTTACTGAGGGACCTTTTCCCTGAAAGCATGTTTTAGTATCACGTTGGATCTTGCAGAGAGTAAGACCCTGATCTTACAAAGTCCCTCAGAAGTTCTAAACCGCACTTGTAACAGGTTGAAGTGGAAGGACCGAAAAGCTGAACACACCTCACAACAATGTTAAAGAAGGGAGGATCTCAAGAAACTCAGAGGATCCCAAATCAATTCATTTTAATGAGGTGCAACACTGCATAACAGGAAAGATCTCAAGTGCATTTTCGCAAGGACCAGTTTCAAAAGTCAGATTTCAAAGTCAGGATTTCAAAACAGCACAAGAATTTCTATAATACATCCTCAAGTGCACTTTCCCAAATAGATGGGTTACATTTTCATTTTCGTCTCATCCTTCCTGGACCTCAGACTTCTTTCCCTCTCCACTTCCTCTTCCTTATCCAGATATACTTAAAATTCTTTAAAATTTTGTGGGGATTTCTTTGGTCCGTACTTCAGAAAATTTACGTGTCATTTTTTTCTAAAATTTTATTTTCTCTGTCTGATTTACAGCTCCTTTGCTACTGTTATATCTTGTAAGTATCCATAAGGTACAATAACTTTCTATGGCTCAAGGCTTTTAAGACTTCTATTTAAATAACTTTCTAGTAATTGACTTGGTTACTACAAGCTTGGGAATTTAAAAAATGCACTTTCCTGTCAGAACAGCAAAATTGAGTATAACCACCTCAAGCTCTTAGTGGTCTAAAACTGGTCTCATTAACTGATGACCCAATATACAATCAAACTTTCCAGAGTAGGTTTCAATTCAAATTTCAGACACAATAAAGGTTCATTTTAGGCTTATCAAACTGAAGCATACCCTACTAGGATCATATTCTGCATACAAGGAAATTGCCTACTGAAGTTCTCATCAGCCCATGTTGCACATATCAACAAGGTCATCAGTAATATGAAAAAAAAGGGATTATGTATCATATGCTCAATGGCTGCAAACATCCATATTCCTGTAATATTTTGCTGTTTATGAAAATAGTCACAGTGGCATTAGAGAGATTTAACCTAGAAAACTGATATACACTAAATTTAAGTCACTAACTAACTGGTGAGAATTAGGATTAAATTTGGTTAATAGTTTATTCCATGTTTGCAGATTATATATTGCCGATACTTTTAATGTCTAGTATCAGCTATGAAAACATCTGATACTAGCTAATACTGCAGAAAAAAATTTGCCTTAAACAGATTAATGGTCTGATCCATTGTATTTAATCTCATATCCCCATGTCCTCTGATATAAATTGTGGCACTCTTCTGAGCCTTGTTAAAAGTAGACAATAATGCCTAGTCTAATAATGGCAGGGTTATAGTGATATGTTTGTAATGGGCAAAATCTCGTTGCTATCTAGCATTTTACAGAACATTGTGGAAGAGTAAAAGTATTGCAGGAATTGCTGGGGGGTTTTTTTGCTTAAAAATTGTAACACCATCGTAGAATGACAATCTGCCTTCCCAAGTTCCATCTGGAGTTTCCCTTGAATAAATATTCTTTTCTTCTCAAATTTGTGAACTAAATTATTCAATGATATTGCTTTGTGATGTTAAACAGCTGTTGTGTTTCACCCCTAAAAGCACACTTCACTGACGGCCGAAGCAATTCTTTCATTTAAGCTTTATTTTAAAAATGTCCTCTGTACCTTGAGCTAAATGCAATATATGCATACTAGAAAATTCTATTTATTTTATCACCTGTGATGAAAGCAAGATCTTTGCAAATGACAGATTTTATTAATCCCACAGATGCCACTGAAAAGGTTTTTAATATAACAGTGTTCCGGAAAAGCATAAACCAATTCAACAGACATTGTGCGGACATTTCATGGACATTTTCCAGAGGTAGTCCACAGACTAAGGGAACAATATCTGTGCGTTAAGAAAAGAATGGGAATGGGAATGATGGTTAATGAAGTTGTATTGAATAGTGTGGGACCTGGGCATGATGTACATTGTATGGAGTAAGAGGTGGAATGTGTTGGGCTTGGCTGGGCTAGGGCTAATTTTCTTCTAGCGACTGGCATGGGGCTATATTTTGGGTTAGTGCTGAACACAGAGTTGATAGTACAGAGATGTTTTTGTTGTCTCTGAGCAGGGCTTGCACAGAGCCAAGGCCTTTGCCATTTTATGTACTGCCATGCTGGTGAGGGGGCTGTGGGTGCATGGCAGGTTGGGAGGAGACACAGCCAGGATGGATGACCCAAACTGACCAAAGCGATATTCCACACCGTATGAAATCATTCTCAGTGTATAAAGTGAGAGGAAGAAGGAGGAAGGAGGGATGTTTGGAGTGATGGTGCTTGTCTTCCCAAGTCACCATTACCTGTGATGGGGCCCTGCTCTCCTGGAGATGGCTGGGCACCTGCTCGCCCATGGGAAGCAGTGAATTAATTCCTTGTTTTGCTTTGCTTATGTGCACAGCTTTTGCTTTCCCTCCTATCAAACTGTCTTTATGAACCCATGAGTTCTCCAGCTTTTACCCTTCTAATTTTCTTCCCAGTCCTGCTGGTGAGGGAGTCAGTGAGCAGCTGAGTTGGACTTGGTGACTGGCTGGGGTTAAACTGCAACACCCGTGTAGAAGATGAGGGAAAGGCTGTGGATGTTGTCTATCTGGACTTTAGTAAAGCCCCTGACACCATTCTCACAGCATTCTCACAGAAAATCTGGTTGCTCAGGGCTCAGATGGGTGCACTCCTCACTGGGTAAAAAAATAACTGGATGGCTGGGCCCTGAGAATAGCGGTGAATGGAGCTGAATCCAGTTAAAAGCTGGTCCCTAGTGGGGTTCCCCAGGGCTCAGTATTTGGTCCAGTGATGTTTAACATCTTTGTCAGTGATCTGGATGAGGGAAATGAAGTCACCCTCAGTCAGTTTGCAGATGACACCAAGTTGGGTGGGAGTGTTGATCTGCTGGATGGCAGGAGGGCTCTGCAGAGGTATCTGGACAGGCTGGATTGATGGGCCAAGGCCAATTGTGTGAGGTTCAATATGTGTGAGTGCTGGGTCCTGCACTTGGGTCACAACAACCCTAGGTAGTGTTACAGGCTGGGGGTCCAGTGGCTGGAAAGGTGCCTGGTGAAAACAGACTCAGGAGTGCTCTTCGAAAACTGCTGAACATGAGCCAGCAGTGTGCCCAGGCAGCCTAGAAGGCCGATGACTTATATCAGAAATATTAGAAGAGGCTGCCCAGGGAAGTAGTGGAGTCACCATCCCTGGACATATTCAAAAGATGTGTAGATTGGCACGGTTTACTGGTGGGCTTGGCGGTTAGCGATTGGACCTGATGATCTCAGAGGTCTTTTCCAAAATAAGTGATTCTATGATTCTATGATCACAGAGAAATAAAGTTGTTTTCCTGGGAAAACCTACTTTTATATATTGATGAGAAATTTCACAGGGGAGTATTCTGCCTTCAGAGAGTCATACATAAATTGATTAATTTCAATATAAATTGGTTGCTTTTACTGGAGCAGCAGTATTGCAGACACTTCTATAGAGATTCCAGCTAGATTTGCCTTTAACTCTAAAATCCCCATTTTACACTTGAATCAGCAATTTTAGCTTCCAGATCTGACAAAGTCATCCAGAGAGAAATAAAATCTCCCATGAAGAGCTGGAGCCTGGCAGAGTGTCCTAGAAAGAGTATCAGCTTGCTTTCCTATACCCTTCCTCCGGCATCTGCTCCAGGCCACTCTCAGAGCCAGGATGCTGAGAAGCAGGGACCTTTTTGCTAACCTGATAGAAGCATTCCTAATTTGGTATGCAATGAAGATTTTTCAAATTAGAATTAGTGTGGGTCAGAGAACAATGAAAGGAACCATCACAATTTTCTAATTTTTCTTCTGTTTATTATTCCTTATAAGATACCATCACTAAAGTCCTAGTATTTGATCTGGCTCCTTCTAAATACAGTAACTTCATTTACAAGAAGGACAAGGTCAGCATTAAGATCCGTCCATATAAAACTTTCAGTCAGTGATCATACCAGATGATCTAGCCTCCAAGTGATCCACTAAATCAGATACCTGATGACTTCTGGTTAGGAAAAACAAGCTAGGGTAAGGCATGAATAATATGTTCTTCTGCTCACTGTGACCTGTTGTTTTGCTTGAATTGCTTGAACTTTAGGACTCAAAATATCCTTTCCTACTTCTTCCTAACTTTTACAGCAGCATTATTTTATGCCTGTAGCTAGCTGCCATCTTTGGAGCTAAGCATCACCAATGTGAGCAGGACCCCAAAATTGCTCAAGACAGGAAATGAAACTCCCTGTTATATCAAAATGGAAAGGGAAGGAAATGAAATGGTCTACAGTTTTGCATCTAGACACCATTACATTCCATTCAGGAAGTTCCACACAGTGGATATAATGTGCTATCTAGCAGGTGAGTAAAAGGAATGGAAATCAGCTTTACTATGTTCTCTGATGTTTCCAATAGCACTGATGTAGAAGATACTGATAGGAACTTTGTTAAGACTCTCTGTGCAGTGGTCTATCCATTTGTATAATAATACTAGTGTTTGCAAACATCTCTGAAAAGATCATATTTAAGCCCCAGAATTGTAACCTGCCTTATATTATTAACTCTGTTACTTAGACACATCACTGTGGTGCCCAAGCAGCTCCAAGCTGAATTCCCCTTCACATCCTAGAGAGTCTTTCTTTTCAACTTCTAATGACTCTGAAAGAGCCATGCATAATAAATACGTGGTTCACAGACAGCTATTTAGCCTGCTGTCTAACAAATCTCTAATTTGTTATCTAGTAAATATAGTAACACTTAAAATACAGAGACTCAATCAATGAATCTCTCTGTCTCATGTATCTGGAATACACAAAACGCAATTCACTGCTGCTATTCATGGGCCAGCCACTCAATATGTATATATATTACAGTATATATACATGAACCACCTTTTAAAAAATGTACAAAGAGCACTAAAATGCTGAAGGAAAACATATTATTTGCTCTTCTCTCCTTGTCTCCTCTCCTGTGATGTCCTATGGCTGCCCCTCAAAAGAGAAAACAAGAGAGTCAATTATCTGCAGCATATGCCTGAGTCTACGTTTGATTTCAGTGTGTTATCCGTTCTTTTATTACACCAGGACCAGGTAAACCTACTTCATGCTGGCAGGACAAAATTCCATGCCATGTTGGTAAATACTGTAATTCTTTGTGACAGACGCTGTGAGTTACGAGGCAACGGGAGGAAGCTACAAAAGCTAATAATCACAAATGGGGTTATTTAAAGGTTATCCCGTCTCTGTGTGGAATTCAACCAAAATACTTGTTTATATTCCTGAAAGAGTATTACCCCAAATATGTTTCATTTCAAGGACTGGACAAAGCAATCTCTAGTGGTCCCCATCAACCTCAACCCTTCTGTGATCTGTGTGGTAGCATCTCCCGCGAGTTTCCAGCTACAGGATGAGACTCTGTGAGTCTAGAGTAAATTTTTATGTAATTGGAATACTGCAATCAAGATATCTATATCTGTAGGTGCTGACTACCCTACCAATGAATTTATTTAGTAGGAATTGTATAATTCTTTGCTCGTGGTAATGAAGACATTGTAAAGTACCTGACAAAACACATTAAAGTTAGAAAATCCTGCCTTAAGAGCATAGTAAAGACTTTTTTAGGGTTGATAATTTTATCTCACTATTTAGTTTCATTACATGGAATCAATCATCTCCAGGGGGTTGGTTTTAGACAGCTGAGAAATTTCTGATGTGAGGAGTACACTGAATATTTTTCAGGGTTTTAATCTGCATGGGTGGGTGATCCTTCCCCTCTGCTTTGTTTTAGTTTTGAAATAGAAAATAAGAAAGCTTGTCAAAGCCTTTGTTTTGTCTGGCTTCATGTCAAATGCATGTAGAATTCTGCATTCTGGGTGTATTTTCATAAGGTGACCTGGATTTCATGAGATTAAAAAGATTTGTCAGCTTTCAGAAGATGTGCAACTGAGATACCAGTTTTTAATTATATCTGAAGTGTGGTCATCAGTTGAGCTTATGTTTCATTGAAACCATTATTCTCAGCATTGTGTCTTTAAAACAGGATGTTTTGCCAAAGAATGCTTGCAAATGATCTGTTTGAGACTAAAAAGCAAACCAAAACACATTAAACGAAAAAATCAACATAACTACTCAGTCTGATCAAACTCTTTCCTCTATTTTTGCTGTGACTCTCAATGACACCAACCACCTCTTCAGCAGTCAGTTCTTCACCAAATCTCCCAAAAAAGCCTGACAATTGGGAGGGAAAATGCAAGTCAGAATAGTATTTAAAGGCACCCAACAAACAAGGCATGCTTTGCCAGTTTTGGGGTTTTGGAATAAAGAATGAATACAGAAATGATAAGCAACTAAGAAACACTATGAGCACTTGATATGAAATCTCAGAGAGGTTTCTTTTTTCAAAAGGACATAAATACTACTGACAATGAATAAAGTTCAGTTCCAAAATCCTTTAAGTGTTTTTATTTACTCTTATTTATGTTTGGGTTTTGCTAGTCTCTTTAGAGAAGATAAAGATAGAAATCTCTGATGATTTTGAGATAAATTAATAAATAAATGATAAAAACCTGATTTGATAGAAGTAGTTATGATAACAATGAGATACAGAGAGCTGATGGTGACTAAAATATTTCTAAAATTCTAAAGAGAGACCACAAAATTTTGAAGTGGTAAGTAGAGGGGTTTTGTGTTTATTGTATGCTACCAAAGGACAAAGGACTTCACTCAGCTGCAGCAGTTTTTCCAGGGTTTACATAACTGTGTTTGAGCCAAATCCAGGTCCTCCTCTAATTGATACAAACCAGAATTTCCATATTTGGAGAAGTTTATCAGTTACATTTAACAGGAAGTGAAGCTAAATAAAGACTGTTGATTACATGGGCACAGCTATTAACAACGGAGTGTTTTAATGTTGATGTGGTGAGATTAGAGAGCTGTTAGTGAAACCCCCATTTAAAAGTATTTTGTCCATGAATTGTGTGTGGTGGGAATGTCTATACCCTAGTGAAAATTAGTCAGCATTGAGTTAAACACACACATATATATTTAAAATAGAAACACTCACATATATATATATAAAAATACATATATTTATATGTATGTATGTATGTATGTATGTATTTTCTGATAGACAAGAGGAAGCCAAACTAGAATGCAAATATAACTTTTGGCACAAAGATCATGTCAACCCAAACAGACTAAAATTAGTTGATGATTTTACAAGTATACATTTACATATAAAAAGAACAAAGCAGTTCAATTCTACATTTGCTGACTAGAGGCCAATCTATCCCAGAGGAAAGGGAAATTCTTGAGTATGGCTATTGTCCAAAGTATTTTAATTAGGAGAAACTAAATGAGATTTTACTTCGGTTATGCAAAAGGGTCTATTTTTCCTTTTGCCTTTTACCTGGTAAGTAGGTTGAAAATTCTGTATCCAATCAACTTAAAATATTGAGGATCCATTAACAGGATTTAGAGTGGGAAAACAATGGTGTTTCTTATTAGGAAACTTCTGTGGGGTTGATTTAATTTCTGGTCTAGGCATTAAGGTTCTGCTGGCTAGTAATTTTGATAGCAAGTTGTGTTTGACATCCTATCTTGTAGTTACATGCTGCCACTAAAGACGCCTTTCTTCATCACTGGATGTGTGATGCAAACTGAATGTTGTGTGCTTTGGTCAGGTATAGAGCAAGGTATGGTGTTTTCAGTGTTCAGCCTTTTTCCCTCTTGTGAAAAATAGTTTACAGAAAAAAACCCAAAACCACAACCCAAATCCAAACAAAATGTATTTCCTCTGCTTCAGACAAAAGCAAAATTAAGAGTGCAAGAAAGGGTCATATTCATTTTTCTTTGAAACAGCTTCATACAGTTTCAGGCAAGTCCCTCCCACAGTAGAAATGGATTATGAAATTCTAAGTCAGGATTGATTTCTGAGGACCAGCCTGCATTCTTCAGCACCCTTGAATCAAAAGGTTAAAACAGCAAATGACTTGTAACAAGAAGGAGTAATTATGGATGTCCTACTTTATCCGCACTAGACATTAATTGTAAATCCTCTCATTGATAACAAGTGCCTGATCCGACTGAAGTCTACTAAAGAGCTGCCAAGGACTTCAGAAGTTATTAAATGAGAATATAGTTGTAGCACATGGCAAGGAAAGAGTATACTTCAGATACCAGATTTTTATTAATTTGGGGAGATAATTAGCCTTCTTTCTCCCAATCCTGCAATGATAAAAATCAAAGGATTTGAATGGATCTTCCCCTGCCAGAAATGACATTTCTTCCATTCCTAATTAAAATTAGGAGAGGAAACATGCTCCATTATCCCCATCTTCCATCTCTGACTTGCTACATTTTCTTGCGTTTAGTGTGTTTCACCTTGGTTTATTTGTTATTTAAGAAATGAGGCACCATACGCTTACACATGTTACTTTTAGGTGTCATAAAGTCTTTGGCTGAAAATCCTACTTAAATGTAAAACAAGAAAACAAGCCTCCTTGGAACTGTCCCAGAAATCTGTCAAAAGCAGAGGAGAGTTGAGGAGAAGGGTGTTGTGTATGTGAAACTACAGTTTTGGCTTTTTTCCTCTCTGTTACTTACGCACACAAAAACACACGCACAGACACTGGGGAGTGCATCACAGAGGAAGTGGGAGAATTTACGTTTGCTATACCTCAGCAAAATCTAGTGCTGGTTGGCCAAGTTGAAGTAATTTAAGAAGGAAAAAAAAATTAATGACATACTCAATAAGCCATTTTGTAAGTCCATTCTAGAGCATAGGTAAAGTCTAGTCAAGGGAAAAATTGTTAGGCGGTAAACACTTGAATGCAAAGTGGCTGACACTGAGTTACTTAAATAGATATTTTAAAGTATTTCTTCTTCCTCTTTAATAAAAAGTTCACTCAGAAGGACTGTACATATAGAGAATTCTTCCTGACCTCAGTGTTACAAATAAACCAAATTATTTTACCACAGACAGTAATTAGACAGAGAATCTTTAGTAAAATCATTCTGTAAACTGTATGCTTGCAGAAGGAATAATCAAGGAGTCTCAACAGTGCTTTGCAGAATTGCTATTTCCTGTCCCTTTTGAATAAGCATTACCCATTTTCTTCATCCATCTATCAGAAAGGTTCCCATGCACATACTGAATGGATGTTTACTATAATCTGTCAAACCTCCATGCTCAGCTTGTGGGAAGTGCACATCTGCTTGCTGGATCTAAAGATGCTCAAGTGATTATGGGGTTCTCGACAAAGGGAAATAAAATAGTGATCTGCTTTGTCAAAACATCCCATATATACAATGCTACAAGCAAGCAAGCACTGTCTTAATAATAGAATTAAGAAATGACCATACAAAATGTTTCCCTTATTCCAGACTTTGAGTGCAAGTATGTAATTTTGGCTGTGTCACACAATAAAAATACATCGATTTATGCAAACTTTTGCTTCACAAGCCCCAAAACACTTTATGAGCTGTGCAACATATACAGGAACATTTTCACTTAAGACTAAATGCAGCAATTTCTGTGGTGGAGCTCTGCATCTGTTAATTAAGGTACATGTGTAGCCCAAATTTCATTTTACAATACCCTTGTGTGCCATCTCCATACCTCAGGCTGGGAACTAAAGCAGTGAGGTTGCCATTTATCTCTCCAGGCTCAAGAATTCTCCCAGAGAGATTATGAAACTAGATTAAATCTATAGAGAGCTCATGGGAATGCAAATAGTAGACGCAGGTCAAAATCCTGTATTGAGGGAACTCGCTTTCCCTATCATAGAGCCATAGAATGGTTTGAGTTGGAAGGGACCCTTAAAGACCATCTAGTGCCAGCCCCCTTGCCATGGGCAGGGTCACCTTCCACTAGATCAGGTTGCTCAAAGCCCCATCCAACCTGGCTTTGAACACTGCCAGGGATGGGGCATCCACAGCTTCTCTGGGGAACCTGTGCCAGTGCCTTACCATGCTCACAGTAAAGATTTTCTTCCTAATATCTAATCTAAACCTGCCCTCTTTCAGTTTGAAGACATTACCCTTTGTCCTATCATTTCCCCCTTGTCCTATCAGGATACCAAAAAAGGTGAGTTGTATTAAACTTGCAAACTACAACAACGATTTTCTTTATCCTTCTAGGACATAAGAGTGGCATTTGGCCTCTGAAATGTTCATTGAGTAGGAGGTAGGGCTTTTCAAGCATCATAATTGATAGATTTGTAATTAGCAAGCTTTGCAGCAGGAAGAAAATCATTGCATGATGACTAGATTACAAACCCTGCTCTTTCATCCTGCTGCTTGTGATTTTGCAATGGCTCTGATTGTAGCTTCTCTGACATTTGCATATCTTCCTAAGCATTTGAGGTGCATGCTGATTTCATGTTTTATCTCCTTTTGATGTGTTGCAGGTGCTTGTCAGTGACTACCAGAATTTCTATTAGTGTCAGCTTTTACTTTATTGAAATATTTGTGCAGAGTAATATATCATCAAAGCATAACATGAGTCCATCTTAATCCAACTGTGTGGAAAGACTTACAGAAGCTGCTGAATGCACTATAGAAGAGAGTTGTTTTGGTCTGATCATTACAAGTAGATGGGTAAGGAACTTTTTTTACTGCATACAGTGCGTGGGGGAAAATTTAAGAGTGGTTTTGCATCCATTTGAATTCAGCAAGTGATCTATGCATATGATTGATGTGGCCTCCCCTTTTCCCTCAGTTGCTGCCTTTTCCTCATGATTAACACCAATCTAGTATCTTGTCACGACTGAGGCAGGAGCGGGACTTCAGAGTGACAGATGCCCTCATGGCAAATACACTCAACAGCGACTGGAGCAAAAGACGAGTCTGCAAAAATGGGACGTGTTGACAGCTGTGGAAAGGTATCATCACAGTGTACCATGTGCTATTAGGTTATTTGATCTTGTGCTTTGAGGTAAGATTTTGGGCCGGTGACTTAGGACCATTACTCTAACTCATTATTTGTCGGCTTTCTTCACTTCTGGAACCTGTGTTTCTTCACCAACACTGATGATAAGATCAAAAATATCGAACCATTTGATGTACGAAGCTTTATTAATTCAGGTGTTTGTAGAAATTTAGGATCTTTCCATGATGATACTTGTAGAAAATGACTAGCAGATGTGTAAGATTATTTTGACATAACTGTAAGTACAACAGGCATCACATACCATTTTTTAATGTAACTTTCAGACTGTATTCCATTTGCTCATTTTTATTTGTTATTTTAGGGCTCAGTTCTGCAATAACAAATAGATAGGCAAATCACTAAGACAAAATTCCTGCAGAATGACCCTTTTTGGGACAGGGAAACTTGGTTCAGAGTGGTGGTAAGTGGGCATTTACATAATATAAAAAAATCTGTGTGAAAGAAATGCTTCACTATGATTGGAAAAAAAAAAGATTAAAGAAAAGTGTGCTCAAAAATTTGACTGTCCAGCTTAGATCATGATAATAAGAAGTGTTGCTGGCATAATGTTTAGTTTAGAGGAGTCATGAAAGCACTCAAATTCCATTTTTTCTAGCCTTTGACTAATAACATGGAACAAAATATTAATTACCAACCCTCAGCACTGTATTTTGTTGTTTTCCTCAGTCTTAAAAGGGTTTTAGGAGATCAACAGGGCCATGCCTTCCAAAAGGAATGAGATTAAAGTCACCTTAAGCCACCTCAAACTCTAGTATGTGCGTATGGGGGGACCATAACAATAAATTATACATGGATTTTGATAGTGTATTCAGTAGCCAATGATACATGATACCATTGTATTTTTACTCTTTCAGTATTTTTTGAAGTTGGGAGAGGGTTGCCTTTATTTTTCTATGTGAGATGGCTAGCTACAAAGACACTGGTTTCACAAGCAGGTATAGCTTGAAATTTGACGTGCCTTTTTTATTTATTTTTAATAGCAATTCATTTCAGCGACCACAGTGAGGACACATGCTTTATAAAGCCTACCGTTATCTGATTATTATTTTTTAGATAAAAAAAGGTCATTCAGGATTTTGAAAGATTTTTCTTGGACTTCAATACCAAGTTACATTCAAATCAGCAGTTCAAATCAGCAATCACTTTTAAGAATATTAGTTGGTTATTTTTTTTTATTGTGTTTCCTGGGACAATGGAGAGAGTATTTACTTATAATTATGTCATTTTTATTACTAACCAAGTAGATGACACTGAATATTCATATTTCCAATGTAAAACCAACCTCCGGAAATTATAAGTAATACTTAAATCTTTTTTATTTCGGTAGTGATAAAAGATATATTAGAAATATGGCTTCTTTATAAGAAATGGCTAAATTTGCAAGAACAGGTTTATGTGTTTTTCCTGAAGAAACTCTCTGCAATATAAAAATAAACCCTTGCTTTTTTTATGCTCTGCATTAATAACTGCACCTAGAAATAATACAGACAGTTGTGGTAGAATATACATCACGCAAACTCATTTATAAACAAATCTAACTTTATATATGAGAATAATGACAAAAGGGAGGTCTTTTGCAAGATAACTCATTTTTATAGAGGAAATGGCTCAGCTACACTTGACAGCTTTTTTGAAAACAAAAGAATTAGACTTTGACCAGCAGCTCAACAGGGATTTTTGGCAAGGTTGGTTTTATCATTTGCAAGGGCCAACTACTCCCTCTGCGTCACATGCTGCACAAGGAACAGTAAATGAGTTGGGGAGGGCTTTTATTTGCAGGAAGAAATGACAGTGCCAGGACCACTGAATTTTTAAAAAGATGAAGATAAAAAGTGTGCTTCTTTGCCCCTGCTTTAACATGCTGACGTGCCAACGTCACTTTAACAGATTAACAAAGTAGTGTTTGCAGAGATTGAACCTGCCTTTTACATGCTTAGTGGTGCATTTGCAATCACCCACTCCTAGCATTTCCCTTCACTTCCTTGTAGAATTTAATCTTGCTCAGATACAGTAAATTTGATGGACAACTTATGCTGGATTCTCTCCCTAACAGGGTATCGCATCTGCCAGCAAGATTCAGAGTATTATGATCTGTTGTCCTGCATCTCACAGGGAGTTTTTATGCCACAGAGACACTTTCCCAGGCTGTGCTACTCATAATGTCTTGAAGTAACTTTTCGGTCCTTCCTCCTCATTTGATTGACCCATGCTCATCACTTCCTTGCCATTTTCCTTCTGACATTTCCTCTTCCATTTTGTTTCCCTGTAGGTAGTTTCCTTTGGAGACAACGACCTTTTATAAATTTTGCTGTCTTTATATTTTGATTCTAAAATGACTTGTATGGAGGGGTTCACAGCTTTATTCAAAAGCAGATTCGTAGCCTGCCTTATTATTGACAACCACAATACAGTATTTCTCCAATAAAGTTTAAATTAGAGATGTTGATACTCATTTCAACGGTTTGGACTCAGTTCTCTGAGGCACAAAATCATCATAGTACCATTTAATGATGAATTTTGGGAACCAGGTTTGAGTGTCTTGCTGAATACCACAGAAATGTTCCTTGCAAAAACATGTTTAATATTCAGAGATGTGTGACCTTTGGTTTTGCAGTCAGATGAAACTTAGCTTCTTTTTTTCCTGTCTAAGATTACAAAGGTAAGGAAATAAGAAGATAAGGTAAATTGCTTATTTATGCCTATTTCCATCTACCACAAGGAATCTCAGAAGTACTTAGAATGCAATTATTTGGTTCAGATATTCCATCCAGGAAAATGTTTCCATAAGCATTTACAGACTTACTGTAAATAATACAATCACACGCTTCAATCATAAATAAGCAAGGAGGAGCAGGAGAGAGAGAACTGAGGCATAAACAGAGATTTGAAGCCTGCTGCTGAATCTACAAGACAGCAGAATGCAGAGTGGTTGCTCCAGGTGACAGAGGAGAAACCAGGTCTACCAAGGATGACAAGGCTGGGTGAAAGAGGGAGTGGAGGACCTGGAAGTGTGAGACAGAAAAAAAGTGTGAACTCCTGTGGATGGAGCTTCTGGCAGCTCTATTTGGAGCAATTTGTTCGATGGGGGAATTTTTGCAGGTTGTATTCTACTTTTTAACCAAATCTTAAAGGAATATTCAAGAACACAATGTCTTTTTTTTTGGTAGTTGATTGTGAAGGTGGGTCATTTAATAGCAAAAAAAGAAAAACGTATTTTGAGTACGCGCTAGTACCATGAACATGTTTCTTGTTATAAAGCAAGAAAACAAGGATCAGCAGACTGTATCTGGACAAACAGAAAGAAATATGTTCATCACTTTGTTAAGTCAAAGGATACTGAATGGTGGTCTCCAGGGAGATGTCTCTTACTGTGTTTCTAGTGATGGAAATGGGAAAAGAACCTTTGGAGAACAAGATGCAAAAAATGTGTGGCTGTTCTCAGGGGTTCCCTTTAAGGGAAGCAGAAAGACTTGTTTAGGAAAAGAATAGATGTGCATAAATACACAACAATAGCTCCTGATGAAACTGGGTACTTTCAAGAAGAGACAAAAGCTGTTCTATTATTATAGTGTATATTTATATATATATATACACAGATATAAAATTTGTATTGTAGTGTTCAGTAAACCCTAATGGTCATTGCATCGCCCCGGTTGGACATCAAAAGTCGTCAGTGTCTGTCCAAGAGTGATCCTTGGTTCAGATCCCAACAGGAAATCCCAACTGGAACACAGCAGCCCATGTTTGTGAAGAGAATAGCTGCATGCAACCTGCTTGTGGTCCCAGATATATAATAAGTCCTGAACCAGAAAGAGTTTGAGGAACAAGAGTTTAGTTAGACCCTAGTCTAACTGTTGTATCTTAGGATGGATGAAATCCAGTGCCTGGGAATATTTCTCTGTTATAGGTTTGTTGGTATACATGTGGCTATCATGATCAGCCCCTGTGTAAGACAACAGATGACTTTTGAAAGCATGTCCTCTATTAGTTCAGAACCCACTACCTACATGGATTTCCACATCCTTATAGGATTTCCTATGGCATGAGCTAGGTGTCATCTACTGATCTCAGACCAAGACACTGAGAATTACAGACTTCAATCTTCTACACCACACAGATACTTTTCTAACCTCTGAGCAGTCTCTGACTCAGTTTCTCTCTTTAGGGGTGTTTTTAAAGATTAAATCATTTCAGCAAAGCTTTTTGAAGATAAAAATCCTTTGTAATGGTTGTGTACAATTAGCCTTTCTTATTTTGAGCAGAATGACTCTCTGTCTATAAGTCTCCTAAATGAACCTGGTTATAGCAAGGAATGTCTTGGCCCATTGTCAACCTTTTGCCTAATTTTAAAATATGCAAAATAAAAATGTGTCAAAGCAAATTTGCATTACTATTACATGTAATGATTTTGAGATTCTTGTCATAATTAAGCCTTCATAAAAAAGTGAAATATTAAGATTTAAGTTTGGTATTTAAATGAACTCTTGAAAAGGCTCCAGATCCTGCAAATTTCATGAAAATACCTTATAGGCTTCTCGCCACTGTTGGCTTATATAAGCCATCATTTTTCCTTAGATGACAGCCTTTTCTATGTCTCGTTTGACTTTTTTATCCTTTAGTTTCCCATTTATCTGCCTGTCTTAGCTCTGTCATCTCTTGGCTACACCATAACTTTTTCCTACTGAATCCTTCAAAGCCTGAAGGCACAATATGGAATAAGAGTTACTGCTTTCTCGTGTCTCTAGCTCTGTGATTGTCATTCTTCACTTTGCTTTCAGGGATGGAAATTCCAAGATTTGCCCTTGACTCTGAGGTTATTTTTTTTCCTCTCACAGCTTTTCAGCCTGTTTCCATGCATAGAGCTTTCCCTGGAGTGCTGCCAGAAGTTATCTTTATCCCATCACCCCCCTGCTGTTGCCAAAACCCTTACTCACATGCCAGTTACAATTCAGTCATTTATAATCTCTCATAATTTCTCGTACGTGCATTTTACAGAGTAATGCCAAGCTACTGTCAAAGAACATCCATTTCCAATCCATAAGCACCATCACTGCTATCCCCATGATCTTAGAGCCACCCTCTTGCTGTCATTTAATAACTAGACTCTGCACTGGCTAGAACGGAAGAATCAGACACAAGGGTTAAACAGGGGTAATGAAAGGAACATTTTGATCAAATGCTAAACTAGCGGACTTTATGCTTTCATAATTATAAATTTCTTACCATATCCATAAGTCAGTTGTCACAGTCACCAGGTCATAACAAGCTTGGGTCAATACCTCCTTCTAGAAACCATTTTCAGTTTGAATCTATATATCTCGGTTTAAAACCAAAACAAAAATCTTCTTCAAGCTGAAAATGTGTTAAAAATAACAATGCGTGATGCTGAGATCATCCCAGTGTTTGACACTACCTGCCACCTGGTGGAAAGGTTTCTTAGTTGCACTTTTGTCCTGACTGAGTTGGTGAAAGGTTTCTGGGAGAATCCCTGGTTTCTTAATGTGCAGTGCAACCCAGAAAGGGTAGATCATAGCTAGCTGAGAAAGGCTGGAACTAACCTGCTGAGTTACCTTCCAGACATAACAGTTGGGACCCCATGACAACACAGACTGGGAAATCTGCTCAAGATAACTCCCATGGTTACTCACAGCAGGCTTCATGGTGCCACTGCTACCCTGAAGCCTAGATTGTCTTAAAGCTGGCTTGAGCCTCTTTCCCTAAGTCAGTCATTGCATTTTTTACTTACTATAAATCTGTCTTGTGCTAATTTAAAACAGATTGTCCTGTGGCTGCTTGAATTTTGACAACAGTGCGTGTTGTCCTTATTGATTTGAGCACTGTTGTTCACACTGTTTGTGCTCTATTCCATAAAGTGGGAAGGATGGCAATGTGAGTGAAGGCCCTTTTCTGTGTGTGGGGTGTATTCTCTTCTGTACTTCCTCCACAGTAAATACCATGCTGAACAATTGCCACTGCTATGAAAGATGCTGCGTAAAGATGAAGGTCTATTGAGAATGAAGGTCATGCTCCATCTTGAAAAGTTGACTTCAGGCCTTCAGGCAGATGAGGGGCTTAGAGATTTCAGGCTCCAGTTACTATGTTCCATTATGTCTAAAAAAAGATTTTGTAGCTGATTGTGAGGCATACAGATATGAGAGAGATACAGCTTGAGGCAAGGGCATTTTTAGTTTCTGGATTGTAGTAAGGACTTTTTTAGCAACATGCTAGATATACATATTCTGCATTTCATCCAGTAACTCCTGAAGGTAAAACATATAAGCTATTCTGAGAGCAGATTCAAAACCTCAGGATGGATGTTTCTCAGGTAAGTATTGCCTATCTTTGGAATGCAAAGCTGTGCTTCTTCTTGTCTTCTTTTATTTGACCTATTGCATTCCTGATTGCACTGTGGTACAGATTAAACAACACAGATAGAAGGTGTCCCTCCTTCCACATCAGTCCAAACTCAGTTTTACCTCTAACCTACCTAAAATTAATGCTCCCTTTTGGACTGGAAGGTCCCGAGATTTATTTTGCAGAGGAAATCCCTAAGACATGATGAAATTTTGACAAACACCTCTTCTTGATCTCACCCTACTACTACTACTGGCACTAATGATAATGACAGTTATGACTGCTACTAATAAAAATTTCTTGGTTTTGTGTCTGAATCACTGGAAAACTTGGTGCTTTCAGCTTGCAGTGGCTGAAGAACACTGTTATACTGCCTGAACTTCAGATGTTTAGACAAATAGGTGAATGAAGAACTGCTTACAGAATAACTCCTGGTAGCTCCTAAATTTCATTGAATTCCAGAATTTCACTTCAGATGACTACAGCAACACTTCAAATCATCTTGCCAGAGGCAATAGTCAAGTTTGTAAGTATTAAAACGATAGATCTAGGAAACTTTTAAAAAATCTGTTTCCATTGAGACTTATGAATCCATATTAAAATTATGCAGCTAAATCCCATGGAAGATCTAACCTGAAAGTGGTGGGAATGATATGCTGAAGAGCAGAACTGGATCTTGACTTGAGGTCAGAGGCATAACAAGCTACCTCCCTCCCCAGATACTTTCTGAGGTGAAGACATACAAAGTCTGTCACAACACTGCAACCCATAAGATAAAAGCAAGGCTTTTTTTATATTGCACCCACTCAAACGTCAGTCAGGAGCCTCTTGTGAAACAGCTCTATCATCCTACACTGAAAATAGGCGTCAGGTAGCAGTACCTTGCTACAAAGTGTTGTTCATTTTTTTCAGCAAGTTTCCTTGTTTGTGAACTAACAGAAAACCTTCTTAACTTCCTGATTTGTCGCAGCAATACTACAAGTAAAATAAAAATTTTCTTCTTCAGTGTGTGAATGTTGAAATATTTGTAAGATTATTCGTGTGACAAAGTGGAGCTCTCTACCTTGAATGTTCCTCAGCTGAGATCTATGTAATCTATGCTTCCTTTGTATTTTAATTTTTTGGGGGAAAAAAAGGAGAAAAGAAGTTTATATGAAAAAAAATTCTACAACCAATTTACAGTTTTTCTTAGGACTGCCCAGTCTTGGCTATCATTATAAATATCTATCAGCTAAAGACATTTATTTTTTATCAGCACAAAGGGATAAATGTTATATGGGTAATCAGATTCACTGTGAGAAGTAAAATTTGCTTCCCAATTTCAGCTGAGTTCACTTAGTTTGGGCTTCACCCTAAATGTCCCTACAACTTAAATTATACTTTTTTGGATGTTTAAAACTCTTATCAGAAAAAACAAGGAAGAAGCAACACTCAAATAAATGATAGAAGTTCCATGAAGATTTTTTTTAATTTGGTAAATCTGACTCTCTCTTTGCTTGCCTCTTTACTTAGTCTTACTTAGGAGATGTCCTAAATTACTCGTCTTAATTTGTAGATGGTTTAAATCTATCATTTCCATGCTACATTTAAGGGTAAGCACCCTACTTCCTTCTGTCCTCTTGAAATCAGGTTCTTCAAAAGCTGGGATAATTTAGTGTTATTTTTTCATGTTAATTAGGTATTGAGGAAAGTACCTAAGAGAGTAACATGGGCATTTTTCTGCCATGAATGCAAACTGAGGTCTTGGGAGTGCAAGTTTACACCTTTAGTCTTTCTGGAAGGACAGTTTGTTTCCCTGCTGAAAGAGTTGTGTGCATCATCACTGAAAAAATCAAAAGCTCCAAGTAAACACAGACAGATTTTCCCTTGTCTTTATCATGCTTGTGCAGGTACAAATTTACAGCAAGATTTTCATAGCAGTGTACCTTCAGTACACAAATGAAATACTCTCCAGAAAATGAAATGAGGGAGATGCCTAGTGAAAATGGAAGTTTTCAGAGGTGTGTGTTAGCTTCCATTGAGTTTTCAAAGTAGTTAACCTCTGCAGAAAGATTGGATTGCTGCTTCATCTGCCTTAAGAATTATCTAAAATTCACCTGAACTCTGAAACTTTACATAATAAAGGAAAAGAGGAGCGATGCAAGAAGCAGAAATGCAGAGAACGTGTCTTGCAACTATGATAAACAGGAAAAAGAAGTAAATAAATTTTAAAATTTCTCGGCAAGTGGCTTCTCTACTTATTGAGGAAGCCAATAGCTGTAGAACCAGGCAGATTATTGAGCTGTATTTAGGGCTGAAAAGAAGAAATCAAAACAAAGCTGAGTGTGACTTAAGTCTTTGTGTATGGGATGACAGAAATAAAGAAGCAAAAGATCACAGAAGAAAGAAGTGCTTGATCTTCGGGAATGATGAATAACAACAAAACAGAAAGAAGGACTTAAACATTGAAGTCAATAGAACTACCTGCACCTTGAAAAATAAAGCCGAGGAAGAGAGAAGCTGTTGGGGAAATTTGCAGATGTTGACCTCCTAAAGAAGAAGAAAGCAGAAGAGGCAAGAACAGAGAAAATTAAAACAGAGGAGAATGCAGAATTGAAGGCAAGTTCAAAGTTAATTTTATTAGAACTGCCTTGGCATTTCATTTTCATGTCTATGAATGTTGACCATGTTTGCTAGTGCTGAATTTCACCTACGGCCATGAAGCCGCTCCTTTTGTGGGAGACAACTATTCGGAGAAAACACCGTGTTTGCTGCATTGTGTAAATGCTAGCTCAGCAAGGTAACAACAGTAGGGGCTACTAGAGGTGACTGCAGTATAGATAATGAGTGTTAATACATTTATACTTTTGAGGGTACCACATGATCCTTTCCATCTCAAGACAGACTAGTGCCATACGTTAATACTTTTCTCTCGTTCCATTCCTTATATCACCTGGCCTATGAAATGGATCCAGCATGAATGAGACAGAAGAATCCTTCACTTCACAACCATTCATTTTGTTTTATTTCACGTAGATGATTTCTAATCCACTGCAAGACTATGCTCCTTACCCCTGTGGAGATTTATTCTCTCTGATAGTTCCTTATGAAGAAGTATCAAAGTAAGTTATGTTCACTAAGTCACCTTTATGTACTGTTTTATTAACTTTTTCAAGGAATCTGAACAGGTCAGAGGTGCACTATTATTTTTTTAAGAACTTATGATCTTATTCTCGAAATACTGTTCTACTCTTCCTTAATTAAGACTCTACCATTTCCTCGTTTCTGATTTGCACCTTAGCTGAGGTAGTTTATGTTCCAATATATTCACAGGTAGGATTTCCAAATATTTAAACCAAGCTTTGTGATTTGCTTTCATTTCCTCACCCAAAGATATGACATAATTTATATGCATTAAAAATGTAAAGGATCTAATTTCACAGCAGGAAAATCCCATCTTAACAGGAATTACTGGCTTGACCAATTTTCCCTCTGAAAATCATTGTATTCACTGGAGAAATGTGACCTCAGATTCATACACCAACAGACTCATAGAAAGTTTATCTGGAGGAGACTTCTGAGCTCAAATTCCTGCTTGAAATAGTGACAGTGTCCCTATGACTAGGTGTGGCAGACCTTGTGACTTTGTTTAGTAGAGTTCTAAAGCCCTCCAAGCATGGACATTCCACAGCCTCTGTGGGTAACTTGTTTCAGTTCTGTACTACTGTCCGAGTGATTTTTTTTAAACTAATGTCTGATCTGAACCTGTTAAGCCACAGTGTGTGGCTGTTATTCCATTATACTTTGTTTTGCCATCTTTCACTTACAGGAAGAGTCTGGGTTGATCTTCTCCGAAACTCCCCTCCATGCAGTTCTTGGCCAGTGTTAGATTCACCTGTTTGACTCTATTTTCTAGACTAAACAGGACCAGGTATTGTTGCCTGTGGACCAGCCATGTGCCTTTGGCTGTTGTCAAAGCATCCTTCGGCTGTCTGGGTGCTTAGGATTACTCTGCCATATGTGTAGAACTTTCCACTTTTTCCTGCTGAATCTAATAATGTCTTTGTTATATTATTTATTCCTCAGGTTTGTCTAGGTCACTCTGGCTGGAAGCTCTGACATTCACTTTCAGCCTCTCTCCAAGTTTATAGTTACCTGAAAATTTGCTAAGGTGTATTAGATAGTTGTCAAGGTCTTTGATGAAGGTGTTGAACAGTATGGGATGTAGTACTGAACTGTGGGATGCTCTGTGCATTGCTCTCAGCCAAGTGCAAAGTGATCTCCATTCTTTGACTCTGGTGATCCAGTCAATTTTTTTTCTCACCTTAGAGTCTATTCATCTACCCTACATTTCCTTAGCTTCCAAACGGAAATGCAGTGGGAAACGATATCAGAGAAAGCTTTTGATTTGCATGTGTGAAATAAAAACGAGATTAGAACAAGATAGTTCCCTTGTATCATTCCTATAAGCTTTAATATCTGACATTTCTTTTTGTTATGCTATATTAAGAAACAGTTAACTACATTCCCCAGTTTAATACTTTGAATATTGTCAAGATAAATCTCTTTTTTTTTTCTTTTGAGAATCAGATCCTGGCCACCACAGATTTTGGGCTCTTCTCAAATGCTAACTCCTTTGGGATGATTTACTCAAGTGTCTCAGTGAACTCCACCATTAATGCAGCATGTATTCCTACGAATGTGTGCCCAGCAACTCTCAAGTACTGCAGGATACAGAGTTTCAGTTCCTCATAGAGTACTTGGTTTCATCTCACCCTGATCAAAACTCCCTTCCCCTTCCACTGCTGGGGCAGGAAGCAGATGCTGTTTGTAGATGGGTGTCGACACTGGACACGTAACAAACATTCACTGAAGTCATCCCAGAGCTTTTCTTTAATAATGATCTTCTTAAGTTTCCTTTCTCTACTCAGCCACTTAAACTTGAGACTCAATATCTATTTCTCTCTTCCTGTAGATCCAGTCTAGCTTGATCACTGGGTTTGGAATCAGCCTGGTGAAGTTGAGGGTGATGGGCAGAATGAGCATGGGCATACAATAAAACTTATTCTTCTAAGTAACCACATTAAAATGCTTTTAAGCTGCATAAAAATGAAATCAGCGATTGACTAAATTGTCTCTACTTTGGGTTTGTTTGTTTGTTTCTTTCTTCAAATACAAACCATTTAAACTTCTACTTAAACATAGTAGCCACATCCACTAATCTAGACAAAAAATATTTACATCATCCTTTGCTTGCTCTCTTGGTCATATCTCTGACCTTGAAAATGTAAGCTCAATATGTGAGGCAGGCAGACACCATTTCTGATTTTCTGCAATATGGCACAAAGTACTACTTATGCTGAACAGTGAATCCTCCCTTCAAATGTTAGGCCACATTGCTCCTTGTGTTATCTTTGTTCAGGATATTGTGCAGTATTCTCAGTCTAAATGCAGTTTTACAGGAAAAAGATACCAAGACCAAATATTTGAGACTAAACAAGATTTTTCCAGGAACTTCTATCCATGTACAAATGTTGGCGGATCTCACATCCATTTTAATAAGCTGCCTAGCAGGTAGCTGCTGACAAACTATGACCATCACTCATCCCCCACCAAAATACAAGCATGATAATATGAAGTAAAGAGAAGTAAAGAGATTATTATAGGCATGAAACACCTCTCCTGTGAGGAAAGTCTGAGTCAGAGTTGCTCAGCCTGGAGAAGAGAAGTCTCTGGGAACACCGTATAGGAACTTACGGTACCTAAAGAGTCTACAAGAGTGCTGGACTTTTGAGCAGGATGTCATGAAAGGAAAAGTGGAAATTAGTTTAAACTAAAAAAGGTTATGTAGGTTGCATTAGGAAGAAATTCTTCACTGTGAAGGTAGTGAGACACTGGCAAAAGCTGCCCAGACAAGTTGTCAATGCCCCATTCCTGGGAGTGTTCGAGGACGGGTTGGATACAGCTTAGAAAAACCTGGTCTAGCAGAAGGTGTCCCTGCCCATGGCAGGGGGTGTTTGAACTAGATGATCTTTAAGGTCACTTCCAACACAAAACCTTCTATGATTCTATAAAGCAGTAGAAAAGGCAGGCAATGTAAAGGTCAAAAGGCTCTTGCCTCCGTACGAACTTGAATAAGAATTTGGTGGGGTAAGATTATCTTGCTCCTGGTATATACATTCCTCAAAACCTAGTGTTCAAAGCTTGTTTCAGTTCCTAAAAATATATTTTGCTCACATTCTTCACACTTACGGCACATATATCCACAGAAACAGAGTCCAGACCAATGTCAGCATTATCTCTGAGAGCTGGAGCACATCTTAGTATTCCAGCATTTGTGAGTGAGAAGTAGTGAGTGTAATTAATTGGAACAATTCTTAACAAATGCTCTGTGCATTCATAATCCTATGCAAACACTGAGATGACTGCATCCGCACAGTACCTCTGATGACTTTAGTATACTTAAAATGGATTTAGCTCATCAAGAGAAATGCTAGACATGTCTCACTCTTTAAATATATTCATTTCCCTTTGAAATTGATTTAATGAGGAGGCTGATTTAGCTTATACAATCAACAGAATCAGACTTTAAAATTGCATACTATATTACATTATATATATGTATATATATGCATGTACCAGCACATGCACATCTATATTTGTGTATAAACATATATATAGATAGACACCGGTTCTGCTCTTTTGTTAAGTCTGGTCATCTTTCCACAGAAGACAGTTAAGAAAAACAACTTAGGAATCCTGTGCTTCTTTAAAAAAAGTCTGTAATATGGCTGTCCTATCAAAGGTCTATAACACCTGAGGCCCTGAGTGTCAGTAGGGATTTCTGTAGAAAAAAAGAAGAGGATAGTTACAAAGGGCAGCGGTAGGTATTGTATTCTTATCAGTTATTATATTATCATGTCATATCATATATTGTATTACATTCTATTCTATTCTATTCTATTCTATTCTATTCTATTCTATTCTATTTTCACCCTCACTAAACAAGCAAAATGAATACTCTCCTGTTGATTACAATGATACATTGCATTCTGTATTTGAAAGAAAAGCAGGTTAGGATTTACTGCAATGTGTGTGCAGAGTATTTAGAAACTGCTTGCATTTTAGGGAAAACTGTAGTAGCTTGTTTTTTCTACTTGCTTAATTTTTGAATTTTATGTACTAAGACTGAATGCTTTTAATTTCTTTCCAGGGGAATAAGAAATTTGCGTCAACAGTAGATTCTGAAGCAAAGCAATTTAAATGTTATAATTACTAGGCAGTAAGAAAAGGGGTAAAAGTTCAGGAAGTCTTCATTTGAGGCCGTGTGTGCTGATTAAGCCAGGACACAATTGCTGAAAGGCATTAGCTGCTTTTGATGGGGTGCGTGCAAATTTTACGCAGAAGATGTGCAAAATGCAATTTTTCATATTGTTACTGTATAAATCACCTTTGTAAGCAATTCATTATCTCTATTCTCACTTTTTGCATAAGCTATATCTTATTTATAACACTAGTTTACACACAGTAACCTAAAAAAATAATCTAATACAAGAGATCTATAGTCACTGAATGTCTCTTTTCCATTTGTGTTCTATTCACTGTTTTTTAAGAATAACAACATGCCTAGAGATGTGGAGAGGAAAATGATAGCTGCCTGAAGCCATTTGAAAGGTTTTAGTTTAAAAAAAAAAAGGTAAGAATTAATTTAGTGTAATACTGGATATAGCTATGAGTTATTGGATAAAACTGAGAAATGGAAAATAATGGCTGAGTATTGAGAGGAGAAGTGGGAAAAGAAGACAAAGAAAGAGACTGAGACCTATTAATCTGTAGAATAATCTCCAAAGGGGAACAATATAAACCCTGTTTCTTGACATTTAAAAGTAGGCTGAACAAAAGGTGAATAACTGTACATTAGGGAACAATACCACATTATCAAAGAGATTAATGAGTGATCTAACAGATCTTTGCTGCTTGAGTGACTGTCCACCAGTACAAACTAATAAACTCTTATGGAAAGGTCTCTTTCAGTGCAAACATAAGACAGTTAGGACTTTTCTTAACTTTGAGCAGAGGTTTTTAATGAAAAACTATTATAACCTTCCCCCAGTTCTTTTCTCTAACTCCTCCCTTTCCTATATCTGTTGTGTCAGGAGCTCTTATCACAATGTATCAGCAGTGGGAAAGGAAGCTTACAACTCCGTGGAGTCAATTATCCTTCTGATGAATCCCAAAATCATAGCCACAGCTCAAAACTGTGGAGACAGTAAAGCAATGCTGATGAGTAAATGTACTCCTAAAATTTTTGTAAATATTTTTATCTCACAAGAATTATTGTATGAGTTTAGTGAATGGTCCATTCATGCTATATTCCTTAGATCAACTGACAGGACATCTTACAAGAAGGATACCAAAATCTTCAGGGAACTGCTGGAAGTAATATTATCTTCAGTGAAGGATTTGATCAATTCTCCTCAAAAGCATAAGAAATGGGACTGGATTACCTTTCTTTTTTTCCTGCTCTATCAGGCTGCTTTATAATTCCTTTTGTAAATTGCTCAAACTTCTCAGATAGAACAGTTCATGATATCATAGAATCATAGGATGGTATTGTTGGAAGGGACATCTAAAGATCATCAAAGCCCTCCTGCAATAAGGTGGGAAACCTTCCAC
Organism: Rhagologus leucostigma; assembly: GCA_013397725.1. NCBI lineage: Eukaryota > Metazoa > Chordata > Aves > Passeriformes > Rhagologus > Rhagologus leucostigma. Next base: position 1,007,745 of record VZTD01001756.1, read on the forward strand.
TTTTTGAGATTGCTCAGAGCCCAGTCCATGCTGACCTGGAATGTTTCCAAGAATGTTTTCCCCATCTTCAGAATGATCCCATTTACCCTGTACGATATTCTGCCTGCTGACTGGTCTTGCAATCAATTTATTCATGAAATGAAAACATCCCCCTAACTACCTCCTCCATGAATTTCTTTCCTCTCAGTTATAGCTCCTTTTCCAACACACCTTTTATAACTCTGCCATCAACCTGTTCCTTACCCACCTTAGTACTCACACAAAGTACTTACACTTAAGTAATGGTTTCCATCCAGTCCTTCACAAAAATCTTGATAAATTAAATCCTACCGTGAATCACAAAGGCTTTTAAACTCAGTCCACATTGTTTAAATATTAGTAATTTTTCATTTATTTTTAGCAAGAAAAAGTCCTTTGATTTACATTCTGAATAGTTTATCTGATGTACCCCAACCAAAGTAATCTCAGATCCAAACTGAAACACAACTTGTTTCATTATCTCCGCTTGCAATGTCTACGATCATGGTAATCGCCAGCCTTTGAATTCTTTTTATAGATCCTGCATTCTCTCGGGTGTTGAATACATTGTCTCCAAAGCAAGACACTAATGTTTAAATATGTGTAGTGGCTTCCAGGATTTTCCACGCCAAATCACATATTCATATCCTAGGTCGTAAAATTCAAACTCTTAGCTTCCAGCATTGAGGCACTGCCATTACATAGGGGATCACTTCTATAGGTTGGTAGGGAGGAATACTTGAGGTTATTGGCTTCCATTTCCAGGATAAGGGAATTGGGGGTCGCCTACATCAATTTATGAAAGTGAAATCCTACTTGACCAGATTGATATTTTTTCATACCATGATGATTGGCTCAGTGGATGAGAACACTGGTTGGTGCTTCTCTTAATTGTAATAAGTTTTCTGGCAGTATATCCCATTAAAAACCTCATGGAAAAGTTAATGAAGCATTGTCTAAGTAAGTGGACATTGAGAGGAATCAAAAATGGGCTGAATCTTCAGGCTCAGAGGGTTGAAGTCAGAGTCTGATGGGAGCCCAGTCACTACTGGTTTATTCCAGGTGTAGATGTGGGTACCAGCAGTATTCAACATCCTTATTAATGACCTGGATGAGGCAGAGCTCACCCTTAACAAGCTTCCAGGTGACAAGCTTCCAGGTGATACAAAACTCCAAAGAGTTTCTGTTACATCAGAGGGTTGTCCTGCCATCCAGAGGGACCTGGACAGGCTGAGGGAAATGGCTGACGGGAATCTTGTGAAGTTCATCAGAGAGAAATGCCTAATCAGGGTCCTGAATATGACTATTCCTATTCACCAGAGCAGTCTGGGACCAACGATCTGGAAAGCAGGTCTGCAGAAATGTATCTGGGTAGTCAGAACGGACACTAAGCCTGAAGAGAGCTAGTGATATGCCCTTCCCTTCAATACAGCAGACGTGTCACCAGCAGATTGAGGCAAGTCATCCTTCCTCTCTGCTCAGCACTGCTGAAGTCACATCTTGAGTGCCCATCAGGTCTGGGTCCCACAGTACAAGAGAGACAAGGACATATTGGAGCAAGTCCAGCAAAGGACTTGAGACAGAGCACAGTCTGATGTATGAGGAGAGGCTGAGTGAAGTGGGACTTTTCAGCCTAGAGAAAGGGGCTCAGAGGATTCTTAGAAATCTGTATAAATACCAGATTGGCATGACGAGAAAAGTAAAGAATGTGAAGCCAGGATCTTCTCATAAGCTCCTACACACAGGAGGAGAGGCAGAACCTGAAATACACACAAATCCATTAAAAAATTAGAAAACACTATTGCGACAACAGTTGAACACAAGTTGCAGAGAGAAGTTGTGGGGTGTCCAAACTTGGGTATATTCCAACCTGGACTGGACAGCCCCTGAACAACCTGCTCTAAGCAGAGAGGTTGAATTATGCTCTCTCCAGAGGTTCCTCACAATAACATCAAAAACAACATCACTTCTGTGATTTATTATTTTGTGGTTTGAATAATGCACATTTGAGTTGTTGAGAAAGGAAGTTTCCTGTCAGAGTGTTATTCACCAGAGTAACCGAGAAGTTCTCCCTTTCACTTTGCCCTGCAAGTAGCTCTAACTTCTTAGCTATAAGACTTACAGAGTGTTGCCATTTTGAGCTACTCTTTGTGGAGGTCTGAAATTTGTATGAGGTTTGTATGTAAAATATGACTTCTTTTCCCTCTGCAGTCCTCTCTCTCAGAGAAATGCAGATGGATAAATTCAGTATGCTAGGCATGTTTTATTCTACAGAAAGAGCAAAGCAGCCTTTCTGCCCTACTTTTGGTAGAATCTAAGTCAGTTTGAACAATAACAAAAGGTAGTAAAATAGAGATTTCTTGGCAACAGCCTTTGTTTAAATAGATAAGATTTTGTGTGCAGCTTTTGCAGATGCTGTAGCTTTGGTTTGACCCTTACCCCTTTCTAAGGCAACATCCAAATATGTATAGTTTCATATCAAAGGGTGGCTGTTCAAGGAAACACCCACACTGAATAGCCTTGCCACATTTTTTTCATTGTTACTATTATTTAAGAAATATTTTCTTGAACTGTTGATATTTTAAAAATTTTTTCCTTATTGCATCCATGATCTGAAATAATCGAAATGTACAACAAATGGTCATATAATTCTGATTTAATCACAAGGTTTTGGTGGAATTTATTCCATGTCTAGGACTGGTTTGGTTGGTTTAGAGACCCGAATTTCCAACTACATTTTGAGAAAGAAAAGTGGGCACAGAGAGGGATAAACAGGTGTTCAAGCGTGTGAGTATACATGCACACAAATTAGTCAAAAGACAAAACAACTCCTTTTTTTGTTTTCTCAGATAATTATAGCTATGTATATTTTCATAATGAGATAGGCCTCTTAAATAGAGGTCTGCAACAGGATAATGACTTTACAAAATGTGACTGACAGTTACTGCACAACCTCTTTAGTCACGCTTTTACTTCTATCAAGAATGCCTTATACTTTCGTCATGTTTCAAACACGTTATAGCTGAATGTGCTACTGAAGCTTCAAAAAAAAGAATAAACAGAGAGTTTATATGAGCTAAATAAGCTGATATGTTCAGTGAACACGTGAGAAAGAGGACAATGCTGTATCATGCAGTCACACCACCTTCTGGATAAAGATAAACAGGCTGGATTATAAGTGACATTTTAGGTTGAATTTATTGCTAGTGGGTGTCTCTGCTGAATATCTGTTGTAATTATATACCCAGTCGTATTTGACAATTTTCAAGAGAATCATAGAATCGCAGGATGTCTTGCTTGGAAGGAACCTTACAGATCATCCAGTTCCAACTCTGCTACCATGGGCAGAGATGTCTTCCACTAGACCAAGATGCTCAGAGCCCCGTCCAGCCTGGCCTTGAACATTTCCAGGGAGGGGGCACCCACAACTTCTCTGTTCAACCTGTGCCAGTGCTTCAGCACAACCACAGTAAAGAATTTCTTCCTGATATATAATCTAAATCTACCCTCTTTCAGCTTAAAGCCATTCCCCCTTGTCCCGTCACTGCTTGCCACTGCCAGAAGTCCCTCTCCAGCCTTCCTTATATGCCACTTTTAGGTACTGGAAGGCTTTTCTTGCCATACCGATTCTTTTCTCAACTGATGTGGTATGTTTTCCTTTTCAGTTTCACACCCCAAGACATCTTTCTATCATGCTCAAGAAAATAAGATATGAATAAATCATGGCTAAGACTGATGGGAACCTGAGACTATTACTATATGTGGATGTCATAGGTTTGGTAGCAAACTCTGAACTTCTTCAAGATTTGGTGTCATCCAGTTCCAGTCCTCAGGAAACGATCATCTCATTGTGTTTCTATTTCATTGATATTTGTTGCAGAAATATGAAGCGGAGGTACATCAGGCAGATGTGCATTAGTAGCTCCTTAACTGCCCAGTCCAACTTCTATAAAGGATAGACGACTTTTAAGCTTTATTAACTCTAATTTCCTACGATGGAAATACTTTCAGCCTATACCAATTCTGTCACTTGTACATGATCTACTACCCAAGATTTTTTTCTTGCACTGAAGGGATTACAGAGCCCTCTCTGGAACTAAGCTTTCAAGTACTTCAGTTGGAACTGGGAGCATAATTATATTTGAGGGTTTGGCTTAATAAAAGTTCTGTATTTTGGCATCAAAAAATAAAGCAAAACTAAATCCCACTATTTTAGAGGCATAGAAATGTACATATAAATCCTCCGAGAAACTGCTTGTTCCTGCTTTAAAGTCTGAGTATGTGAAAACTTAAACTGATATGAGAAGTGATGCCTCTTCACAACAATACAGTAATCATTATGTGTTAATGATTCCCTAATGACAGATTTAACTGAACATTCAGCAGGAGTTTGCAAGAGATTAGAACTTGCCAAAATTTGCTTTGATGATCCCAGCAAAATGAGAACAGTCCAAGCTGGAAGATTGCATTGAATTTTCTGAGTTTCACATTTTTAGAAAAATCATTTTAACTGAGCAGTGGCCATCTTGAAGGTGGGCTCCTGTGTTCAGTTACGTTGGCTTCATCTACAATATCATTTTTGGTCCTGGTGCCTATGCCTTCCAGTCTGCAGATCACACTTAAATTTATTCCCTAGGTGTACCCTCACTTCTTTCTCAAAAGAAGGTAGGAATGTGGAAAGTTTACGTATCCAGGTCCCATCCCCATAGGGAGTTAAATTATGAACAGCAACATGCCCATTAAAGATAAGAAAAAATAGCAGAAACTCTGAAGAGGTTGTTCATCACTAAATTCTCTTTAACATTGTTATTCATCATCCTCTGTCAGAGGACCTAGAATAATGGCAAAAAACCACTATCAACCTTAAAACAATTTATTCAAATGCAATCACTGCACAAAGTAGTGTATTTTAGCTACATGGGAAATTGAAAAGGCCCACATTATTACAATGATAGAAGACAAAATATAAAACATGGATGTGTTTTGTAAAGATTAATTTGCAGGCTTTCTGGAGGTTTATTGTATATATGAATTTTGTGGTATATCTCCAGTCTGCAACTAAGCGCCACACAGCCATTTGTTCACTTCTCACTGCAGCAGGACGAGGGGAAGAGGATTCAAAGGGCAAAAGTGAGAAAAGTCATGGGTTGATATAAGAACAGTTTAATAACTGAACAATAATAATAATAACAATAATAATAATAATAATAGTAGTGATGAAAAGAAAAATAGCAAACAACCTTCAGATCCATTATATACCTGGACCAAAACCCTACCAGCTGACCTTCAGTCTCTCCAGGCATTTTCACTGCCAGAGGCTCCAGGTGGGTCTGTTATCCTTGGCTGAGGTGCAAAGCACATTTTTCACACTTTTGCTTTTCTGGACTGTCCCAAGTACTATTGCACAACTATCTCCCATTTGATTTTTTTAACAGCTTGCTGTTGCTCAGGGGCCCATTCAAAGTCATACTTCTTGTAGGTCACTCCATAGAGAAGGCTTATGATCAGACTGTAATTTGGAATGTGCATTCTCCAAAAACCCACAACACTTAAGAAACCTTGTGTTTATCTTCTGTTAATTGGTGAAGATGGCTGTTATTTTGTCTTTGTCAATGGCTTTATCCATATCAAGTGATCCCAGCTGCCAGATTTCCTTATGCTCTAATTCCTGGCTAGTGGTCTCAATATTCCATCGTAAATAACTAACATCTCACATATCTCACAGCTCACTTAGAGAAAGAGATGAGGTGGTTTCTGTTACATTTCTGATTTCAGTCTTTTCCTCCTGTTCCTGCTTTTCTGCAGAAATGTCAGTGTCTTTTGGTTCTTTCTCCTTCTTCCTCTTAAGAAAACCTTCTTCTTATCTTACTAAATGAGTTGACTTCGTCTTCTGCCTCACAGGAGATCTTCCAGAACCATCCAGAAAGCAATCTTGTGCAATGTGCTCTAGGTGCTTTGCTTGAGCAGGGAGGTTGGTCCAGATGACTCCACTGTGATCCCCCCTAACCTGATCCATTTAGTGATTCCATTTTTCCCTTTTAGTTATAGAGATGACTGATCTGGTGTCTGGTTTAGCTCAACTGTTTGTTGGTTTGTTTTCCCTCTCTTCTCACTGAGGGTGATGCATAATATTGAGCAGTGTTGTGCCTCTTTGGAACAGCCATGGCATTTTTTCTGCAAATATGCTATCACTTTATCTGGATCCTGTAGCTTTTGGGAGTGAAGTTTCAGAACATTTGAGGTCACCTTTGAGACTCCTGACCATATTCTACCAGATGTTGTGCCACCCATGACCATACTCCTATAAGGACTGGGTGATATTCCTAAATTGCTTGTTATCTTTAGGCAAAACCAAAGCAATATTCTTAAGAAACACCAATAGAAGTATTCTAACTATTCTCAGTTGCTCAAAATGCTGAGAAGTTATTGTGGCATTCATAGAAGGTAGCAAAGGTGTCATTCTGTATTACCTCCACAAAAACAAACAAACAAACAAACAAAAACAACCCCCAAAAAACCCAACAAATGACGAAAAGGGATAATTGTTAATTGTCTCCATGAAATGGTACAGAGCCCAAATACCAGATTAAGGTCAAGGTCAATGTTTTAATAACAAATCTCCCGAGCAAAAACATCACTAATCACTACAGAGCACAGCAAACTGTAGAAGCCAACACCAACTTTTAAGATATACAGCAAGAAAAAGGGCAGGGTACAGATCAGATAAAACAATATCAAGAACAGAAGAATCAATATTGTGACCCAAAACTGTTAACAGGTATAAATCCCTTCTAATACACTCTGGTCAATCTGTTGTTAAATCAAACCCTTTGAGACTCACATTGGGTGTCAAAAAGAACTGTCATGGATTAAACCCAGCCAGCAACTAAGCATCACACAGCCACTTGCTCACTCCCCACCCCAGTAGAATGGGGGAAAGAGAACTCAAAGGGTAAAGGTAAGAAAACTCACGCCTTGAGATAAGAACAGATTAATAACTGAATTAAAACAAAATACTACTTCTATTACTATTAGTGCTGCTGCTATTAGCACTACTGCTGCTTCCACTACCATTGTTCTAATGAAAATGAAAACAACAGAGAAAAAAAAGTGATACAAATGAAAACCCTTGCTCACCACCACTTGACCAATTTCCAAGTAGTCCCTAAACAACAGCGCCTTGGCCAATCTCCCCCTAATTTATTGCTGAGCATGACAATTTATAGTCTGGAATATCCCTCTGGAAAGTCAGGGTCAGCTGTCCTGCTTGTGTCCCCTCCCAACTCCTTGTACACCTCCAGCCCTCTGACTGGCAGGGTGGGGTGAGGAGCAGCAAAGGCCTTGGCTCTGTGTGAGCACTGTTCAGAAATAACAAAATCATCCCTGTGTTATCAAAACTGTTTCCTGCACAAATTCAGAACTTAGTCCCATACCAGCTACTCTGAAGAAAATTAACTCTACTCCCGTAAAAAACAGCAGGATAAAGTAACGTTTGGGAACATACACTATATTTTTCATGTCTAGCATACAGTTTGCATTTCAAAGCCTAAAACTCAAAACAAATCTAGTTATAGAATTCTGACCTATGCTTATGGCATAAAATAATTCTCTCTCTGAAATTTATTTACAAAAAGAATGTTTTGGAGAATGTGATCTTTGCCAATTTCTTTTAATGGCAAAGGAAATGAAGAGAATGGTGAGTGTTTCAAATGGAAGGCAGTATTAATTTCTCCAGTGCCAAATAAGTGTTCATCATACTACAGTTAGAGCAGAGGTAAAAAAAATAGAGCAGATCCACACAATATTTTGAACTCATCCCTCAGTTAACTGCTAATCTCTAGTAATTTGCAGTTCAGGGACTCCTGAGACCTTTCTGCCCCTGCAACATGGTCAAGGTTTTCTCAGAAAAATTAGGACAATCTAGTAGTGTCTTTGGAGGTTATCAAAAGAGAAATGCAATTTTCTCCCTGTGCTCCAAATTTTAGAAGAGAAAAATTTGTGTTACCAGGTTCAGCTCCTAGTAACTTTTTTTTGAATCTTCATTTTTATGCTTCATCCCATAAAACATAAGACATACTAGTGTCAAGCATTGGTACATATTTAATACTTTTCACACTAATGAAGATTGGTTCATATACGGTCTTGAAGGTATCATTTTTTGTCACCAGTTCATTCCTTATTTAACATGTTTATGACTGTAACTAAACTAGCTTGCCAAAAATAATAGTAAGAACTCTCTTTCTTCCTGACAATTACTTTCTTCTTTCCATGTTTGCCTGCCACTACCTTATGGTACTCTTAAATAATTTTCAGCTAATAATATTCACACAAAACTAGAGTTAATTAAACTTGTAATATTATGTTGGCTATAACATTCATTTAGTCAGCAACAGGAACAACGTGTAGCTGCGAACTAATAGGATGTAACTTTCTTATCTGTTTTCCAGACAAATATAATATTTCCTGTTATTCATGAAAATACTGTAGCATACTGGTTTTTTTAAATGTTCACTTTAAATTGGTGCATTATATAGAACTCAATAGCCTTGATTTCATTTTGAGTTTTTTTTCTTATGGTCAGGTAAGCTTTATGAATGGAACAGAGCCACAATGTAAAAAATAGTAGAATCACACATTTGTATGTGTGTATGAAAATTTTTTGTAAACTTTGTTGGTTTAGCATATGCCCAAATCCTCCCCTTTCTCTCCAACCTTGACACAAAATTTTTAAACAAAGCTATTTTGGACATGATTAGAGGCATGCAAAGTTATGTGTAAAATAATGATTCTTTTGTACACAATTCCCACTATCTAACTACACAACTGCAGCCTAGTGTGAAGCAGACTGGTCTTTTCCTATCTGATTTGATTCCTCTTTCAGGCTTGAGTGTTGACTGTAATTTGCAGACATGTAAATGTGTAGAATTTAACCATATATAAATTAGTAAAGCCAGAAAATAACAGGCCTCTTTGGAACTCTTTCTTTCTTACAAACCAGCAATCTGAAATCTCCAGCCTAGGAGACACACACGAGTTCAAGCGGCATATTACTCTGTATAAACACCTTTTTACTACATTCTGACAGCTTTTGACGAATGTAACACAGAGCAAAACCATTTGCAATGGCTGCATCTGCCTCTTTAGAATCCATGATGAGAACTGCAAAGACCAGTTATTTATTTAAAAGTCAAGTCTATATGTGGCAGATTTTGTGAAGTGTGAACAGTGAAAGCACTTCAGTGCCATCTTTTCCTGTGCCTAAGTGCAATGCAAGCAGTTTCTAATTTCCTAACCTGTACCTTTGGTATTTTAGCTTATTACGATGGAACATTTGGCAAATAACCTGTGGAAGCAAACCCTTGTGAATTAATTTACAGCATCACCTCTGAAATGAGGATGTGCTGGCTTGTTTTGCCTGGGAAACATTGTTATAACCTGACTGTATGATCGCTCTCAGGATCACTTGGATGACGGACACTTCAATCCATGGAAGTGTTTCATTATTTATTTTAAACTCATTATTTGATGGAACATTTCTTCCCATGATACATCAGCTTCTTGGGATCTCCTGGTGCTGGAAAATGGTAAAAAAATATTTGCACTGGTTGGCCAGCTCTAGTGTTTAGTGCGGCTTATGATGGTGAAATTAGCAAGAGTCAGTTACAGGGAAAAAACCAATACATTCACACTTCCAAGCTTTGATGTAAAGATAAACCTAGAGATGTCTCTAGTAAGGCAAACGAATCAAGTTCTCATGAACCACCTGATTTTCTCTATATAAGGGCTGAACTGAGTCCTTTCTCTCTTACCAGTAATCATTATTAGCATCTGACAAGTAACTGATTCTAGAAATAAAAAATTCAGGCTCTTTAAATTAGGTTGCTGTGAAAGCAACACAGATTTTATTCAGGCTCCTAGTGTTAGCCTAGTTATTTTGCTTATTTCGCTTTTCTTACCATTTTCAAAATGTACCTTAAATTACAAGAAACAAATCATGTTATCCATCCAATATCCTCATTCAAGTTGCTATTAGAAACACAACAACAGAATTATCTCTATTATCTGCTAATTTAAGCATATTGACCTTCTTTCTCCCTGCTTCCTGCCAAGTACTCTAGCATTTAGGAGTTTGCACGAGTATAGATGCCTGTGTCTCTTATGCAACACTTCCCAGCTATGGGGGCTATACCTAGGTGAGATGATTCCTTATTATCTTTCCCCAGGAGATTATCTCCTTCAGAGCCTTAAGATTGATTTTTTTTTTCTGACACTGAATTCCTGAGTATACTGCAGGCAGCATTCCTCACATTTTATATTATCTGCAAAAAAACTCCAACCCAACATACTCTTCCTCTTAGGCAGAAACACAAACCCTTATTCATTATCTCCAAAGACAACGTGTTTACCTCTGGAGTCTGCTCTTCCATATCTTTCACAGCTCTCAATGCAGTAAATAGTAAGTGTTTCTCCTCTACCTGAGAGCAGAAAGCGGTCTTTGACAGATTTTTCAATTTTTTTTCTTTTCTTTCTGGAAAGGGTGAAAATCTTTCTAATTGCCTGGGCTTTGATCCTGTAGTCAAAATCACACATGTTACAGGACAGATAAGAAAAAGCCTTGAGTTTAATGCAGAGGAAAGAAACTTGGCTAATGGATGGAACAAGGGACTGAAAAGCAGGAGATTTGGGATTTATTCCTATCATTACTATTTGCTTCTACATGATCGTTGTCAAGTCATTTAACCTCTGTGTCTCATGTTCTTCTATATGCAGAATTAAAAAATAACACTTCTCTATTCCAGGCAGATATTGCATAGTGTGAGGCCTAATTAAAGCCAGTAAAATGTTTTGAGATCCTTGGATAAAAGGTGCTATAAAAAGTTCCAGCTATTAATTGCTTCGTGCTCCCTAGAAGATTTTAAGTCACATATCTCTTTGAATCATGGATCTCTATTAACTGAAGATTGCTATCTGTGCAATCATACAGTTGTTGGCTTTTTAATTTCAGAAACAGATGTCTTGTGAGATTGATCCATCCTTACTTATGAACTAACCTAAAATCTGAGCCAATACCGACAGACTTGTGGAATAACACATGAATCCAACACACCGCTAACCCACTTTACTCTCTTTTGTAAGTTTCTGCACATTCTTATGACTTCCTGTATTAAGTCCACCACTTTAGAACATATGTCTTTTCCCAGGAGGATCAAATCTAATCTAAAGTAGGTTTCTGTTATGTTTTGTTTCTTCACCCTTGTTCTAGATAGAGAATCCCCAGAAGGAGATGGAGAAGGCGCATTCATTGACTGAAATCTGCTTCTCAGATTACCAAGCTGTAGACTATGCTCCACAAAATGGTAGTATTTAAACCAACATGGTCTTGCATGAATTCTGAGGAGTCAGTTTCTTCTAAACATTTGCATGGATGTGAACCACTATGTAATATAATCACTTCTCCTTTGGTTAACTTTTCTTCCTGCAGGGTTGAAACAGGCAAAAAAACTTAGCAGACATGCAAAACCTGTGTTATTTCACTTCTCCTTTAAGGAATGCTCCAATTTCTTGCAACTCTGGCAAAAACCGACCATTTTTTTTAAGAGAGCCAAGAAATTTACAGACTATTGCCTTACATGTAACTTCCCAGACTCTCTCGGAAGGTATTTGGTTAATGGCTGTGTTGCTTTCAGCAGAACGAACTATTTCTTTTCAAGAAGACACAAACACAAATTAAAACACACCTTAAAAAAAGCAAGCATTCTGGAATTGTACCATTACACTGACAAGACTAACACGACTAACAAGACCAACAAAAGTTCAGATTTTTTTTAATAGATAACACACATCCAAGAACAGTTAGTTTCACTATTACTTGGCAAAAAAAATTCCATCAAAGTATACGAAAGCCCAGTTTTCTCTAAGTTGAATGAAAACTCTTTCATTATCTGGATTTTTGCCATTAACCATGAAGCCGATAAAAGGCAGAAGGTACAAGAAACGTTTCTTTGGAAAAAAAAGTGAAACTATATTACTGAACCATCTTACTGCTCAGTTTTGAACCCAGCAGTGATACTGTCAACACACTTTATCTACCTGAACACAATTTAGAATCATAGAACCATAAAATGGTCTGTGTTGGAAAGGACCTTCAAAGATCATCTTGTTCCGACTCCCTTGCCATGGGCAGGGACACCTTCCACTAGACCGGGTTGCTCAGACATCGATCCAGCCTGGCCTTGAAAGCTTCCAGGGTGGGTCATCCACAGCTTCTCTGGGCAACCTGTGCCTGTGCCTCACTACACTCAGAGGAAAGAATTTCTTCCCAATATCTAATCTAAACCTATCCTCTTTCAGTTTGAATCCATTCCCCCTAGTCCTGTCACTACATGGTCTTGCAAAAAGTCCCTTTCCATCTTTCTTGTAGGCTCCCTTTGGGTACTGAAAAGCCAGAATTAGGTCACCTTGGAGCCTTTTCCTTTCCAGGCTGAAAAATCCCAGTTCTCTTAGCCTTTCGTCTAAACCACCTTGGTGGCCCTCCTCTGAACTTGCTCCACAGGTCAACATCCTTCCTGTGCTGGGAACCTCAAAAATGGATGCAGTGCTTGCATTGAAATCTCACAAGATCTAAACAAATGCAGTGGTTCTGCAGAGACCTATGAAGAGTCAAATGCCAAACAAATACTCATGTAAAAATTGACTTCTGTAGGTGATTCGGGACTGGAGAAAGAGATTGCTCATCACCAGACAGAAAATTTCCATATATGCCAGAAAAACAGCAATGATGATGAATGCAAATTTTCTAAAGTTAAACTGCATTTTTAAACATTTCCAGAGATAAACTACAAGGTTTTCTCCATCAAAAGCAGTATTAATTACTTCTCCTTGACCTGAGGTCTCCTAGAAAATAGGAACCAGCTTGCAGTATTCAAGTATTGGAGAGAGATCCCAGACTCTACTGTGGGTTGTATTTAACTATTTACTGAAATGCTCCAGTTGCAGCTGGAGTCTCTCTGTTCAATATTTATTATTATTTAACCAGTAAGGAAATGGAAATGATGAAAACATTTTTGATCAATGGATTTAGTCCTGGAATTTTTTGGGTGTGGCTGCCTGTGATTTCTGCAGAGAGAATCTCTTCTTGACTCTACAATAATTTTTGCAACTCAAGAAAAGGTTTTTTGAGTGGATATTAGCAATTTTATGGCCTTTTGCTGTATTACTGCTACAGTTTCCGTCATCAGAGAGTGAAAGACTGGAACATGACACGTGAAATCTTGCAACTGCCTTTACCTAAAGCAATGGCATTATTTTCAAGGTTGCCAGTCCTATTTCTGTGTTTTATTTCAAGCTGTTTCCAATTACATAGTAGAGCACCTGTGCTGGATGAGTATCAAGGGTATTAAGGCCAGAAAATTTTGCAGACAAAAAAACCCATGTTTTTGTCTTAAATTGATTTTTTATTATTCAAACAATCCAGAAGAACAGTCAACACCTAAGTTTATGAGTATGTTAAGGCATGAGAAGCAGAAAATTGAAAGGTGACTGTGTAGCAGCAGCTCTAATTGGTATTATTCAAGCTGGTGAAGTGCAGAAAAAGAGCACAAAATATAAAAAGCTGGAGCGCAGATCTAAAGAGCCCTTTTCAAAAGACTTCAGATTCTACTAATTACACAGAAAAGAACTGTTACAACTACTTATATTTCTATACAGTTGAGATATACAGAGAAGCGTGTCATGTGCCAATTCATACACCTAATTGTAAGGCATATAAACAGCATGATTATTTGCTAAAAGGATTATGATTCCTAGTGTTTGGAAACTGAGCTGTTACTTCTTGTAATTATCTATTGAGTTCATCATCATTTCATTTCCAGCCACAGTACTAATTTCTTGTGCATGCCAAAAGATATTCTGCCCATGCATGTTGTACAGTTGCTGTGTATGTCCATCACAGCTATTTTGTGGTATGTTTAGAAGCCTTCAGATCCCCACCATGGCAATGGTTGCTGCTAAAAGCATCAATCTATAACCTAGATCAGTAGATATGTCAATGTGATATGATAATATATGGAATATAAGGACTGTTGGTTTCAGTTAGGGTATCTAAGCCACACCATTTTAAAGCAAACAGGGCAACCAGACATTTATGTTTTTCAACACACTGAGAATGCAGTTTGAGATGATTGTAAATGAGAGTCTCCTGTCAGGGATTCAGCTTCCCCCAAGCCCAAGCTGATGCTGTTTACTCCTGAGACAGACAATACCGATTTCACCAGGTAAAGGTTGCATTTATTTGCTACTATAATGTACAGCAGAGAGGTAAGTTTCTCCACAGCCTCTCTTCCCTCCTCCACCCTTTCTACACAACTGCTTCCTTGAGTAAGAGCATCTGGTAAATTTTTTGCTCTGGATTCAGGGGTAGTGTACTAGAGACAAGTAGGGCTGGGAAAGACCACAGGACACGGACTTAATCCCTTATCCCAACTAGGATCGGTTATATCTGACTGAAGATTCTTCAACTTATTCTGAAAGCCCTCCAAAATATATCCAAGCAGTGTATTCCAGCACTATATTTTCCCAATCTGTCCAAGCTCTCTGCTGCTACCTGCCCTGAATTGACTTCAGTTTAATTTCCCAACATTTTTCTCTCTCCAATATGAATTTAATGGAGAGAATAAAGCATTTATTTCTTTATTTAAAAGCCTATCATTTATTTGAAGTTCATCACTATAAAGCAGCCCAAGCAATTCCATCTTTCTTTTCATTCTTTCTCATGAACCTCTCATGCTCATCCTTGTTTCTCCTCATAGGTCTATGTCCAGCATGTCCATAGCATTTTTTAAGTGTCCCACAATGGATATTTCTGAGGTTGTACCAATACCAAACAGAGCATAGCAGGTGGTGTATTTCGCATTTTGCAGGCTGTACTTTTATCCACATTGCAAAATGACATTTTTCCTTTTCACAGAAACATAGTATTCTTCACTCATATTCCCCTGTGGTGTTTTATGGCCCCCTGCTAGGGAGACTGGACAGAGTTCCCTCTGTAAAATCAGTCATGATTCCCTAAGTGAGCTTAAGTTTTGCTCAGCATGTGAAAATCTGTGCCCTCCAGTGATCAAAGCAGTCAGTGATCATACAGACTTCTGAGAGCAAGTCATGCCCTAAAACAAAAGCATTTAAAAGAAAATCTTAAAACCACAGGACAAATTATGCGTACATCTATGGTATTAGGTACCTAATTATCTCCCGCAGTTGGATCCTAACCTTACTAAAGAAATCCCACTTCCTTTTTTCTGGCTCCCCAACTTCCCTCAGTATCTTTAGTGTTCAGTTGCTCTCATCCATTGAATACTAAATCATGCAATTTCTCTTGAAGATTAAGTAAAGTACCTTGGTGTGTGTATATCATAAAACATTTTTCTGATCATCATACATCTCACCCAACCACACAGAACCCCAGACCCTTAGAATAAGTTAGGTTGGAAGGGACCTCTGGATGTCTAGTCCACCCTTATTTCAAAAGCAAGTGTAACTGGATGAGGTTGCTTTGGACTTAGTCCAGTTGAGTTTTGAATACTATCTGTAGAAATAATCCCCCTTCTGCAAGGACAGATTTTGATTCCCTCCTCCTGGTTCATATCCAGGTAATATGTGAAAATACAACACTAATACTTTTCCCAGATACTTTCTTTCTTCCTGATAAAGGCTTAACAGAGGAGACCTATTTGTTTTCAACTCGAGACATTTCAAAATGTCAAGTATTCCAGTCACTGTGGCTAACAACAAATAAAATTTCCTTTGTGTTTCATCAGTCTCTAGAAAGTGTATCTTTATACAGCAACCTAGCAACTCAAACCTGTTGATTTCACCTTTGGTCTCTTTTCTACATTTTTAATACAAAATCCCAGCACTAACAGCATTTCAAGTGCAGATTTTACACCCAGTGGATGGAAGCAGCAATCAGCATTGCAGACAGTATTGAAAAGGCAAGAGTTAAAGCAACTCCATTAGAAACAAAAAGTTATATTTTATATTATTCATTTTTGGTAATATTTTAAGATGAAATAGGTTTTATCAGGCCTGATGGAGTTTAGTCATTCTTAACAGCTACCTAGTGAGCTCTCCAATTATGTAAAGAAGAGTAATTCAGTTCATAAACTACTGTACATGCATTACTGTAGCTCCACACAGAAACATAGTTCCTGCTCTTCATAAATTACTCACTCAACATCATACAATGAACCAGAGGTACCAGTAGGACTATAGCTTGGGTGATTTTGGCTAGTGACCTTATAACTAATCTTTTAAATGTGTGATTTTCTAGGTACTCTCTATTCAAATACCTTTAGTATTTGACATATATTAATCAGCTACAAATAAAAACTGCACTGATGTTTATAGCCCCACAAACACTCTTTAGCATCAAAACCAAACCAAAAGCACAATATCTACAGTGAATAAAACAAGATCAATCCAAAAATGAAAAAAAATAAGCCCAAAAAAGAAAAAAAAGGTTAAAAAAATAGCAAGAAGTTTTATGACTCTTGCATTAGCCTGTGAAAATGAACTTTGGACATTTCTGAAGAGGGAGTACCTGTAGATAAAACAACCTGCAAAGCCTCTTGATACACAATGGTACAAAGTGGAAACTGAAAATGTTTCTCTAAGGTAGGGAGGAAATAAGATATAGTAATACTGAAGCTAATTGGGAAAGGGAAGGGAACTGCAAATGTTGAAAGTATATTATTTAATTTGTTTTTTTCTTTTTTGTTTGTTTTTTCAGCAAACATCTAATCGAACAGGATATAAACCTTCCTTCACATTGCTGGACCTGAAATGTGGCAAAAGAGAAGAAAGAATACAATGACTTACCAGCAAGGCTGTTTGCTAGGTAAATATTTCATCCAATACTTGTACAATACTCTATCTCCAACAGAATCCATATACTACTGCCAGTGTCCTGTAAAATGATAAAGACAAAACAAACCATAATTCTTTGAGGAATATTGTAAATAAGAAATGCAAGTATTGCATCAGTGAGAAAAACTGTATGCTACTGAAATTTCATATCATATCTACTAGGAGAGTATAGCTATTATTACAAGGCATTTTAACTAAGATTACTACTGGGGAAAATGACATTTGAAAACAATACAGCAAAATACTGACAGGTGGGTACGTTTTACTTCATCAAAAAAGGTTGATTAATCTATATCATAAAAGAGCATATTCATGATACAAAATGAATAAAAACTAAATTGTGTTTATCTACTTGAATGAAGAGATTTTTCTGGTGCTGCTTGAAAATCCAATGTCAGTCTCACTAGAAAAAAAAATTGTTTGAAAGTGTAATTTGTGTTGTTTTGCTTTGCCTCCTTAAAGCTTAGTCTTAAGGTAGTTATTGGACTCCTATCTGAAGCTCGTAGAGAAAGAGAAGCACCTCTGAGAGTAAATCAAGTCACTTATGTGGATGTTCCTCTCTTCATACAGGTTGTTTAGGTGGTCAGTTCAGCCTGCACTGACAGATGGTTAACTTAGAAAACATGAATCCCACCCAGAAAGTGCAGGGGAAACAAGAATTACATTGTCTATTTTGATTTTGACAATGTTTAGCTGTCTCCCACTCCTGCAATCTGCAAAGCTGCAGTGGCTCAGAGGGCAGACTTCTTCATGGTTGTGAAATTTTCTCAGAGGAGATTTCAGGCTTTAATAAAATTACCTCCCCCTGAACAAACCTATGGTGTTAGGGTCAGAAAAGTACTGCAGGTTAGACTTCAGACACCTTTCCCAAGGTGTCCCCTGAGATGATGAGAGAAGTCAATGGACAAACCTTAAGGCTGTTTCAGAGTGAAGGATCAGAGAGTACAAATCCCTGTTCAGGAGCCCTATTTGAATACACTTTTCATCTCCTGAGCATTAGTAAGACACATAAAGCTCAATGTTTACAAAGAAACTGCAGTATATTCAGGCTACAACATAAATATTTTACAAGTGTGCAGAACCTGCTAAAAAAGATCTTTTCTCACTTTTACTAATGCATCCTTCATACCAATAACAACCTTAGTACATGTAACCACTTTATGTAAAAGGAATAGTCTTGCCAAATATGAAATGGTTGCTGAGATACAGACCGATCTGCCCAATGAAAAACAAATATTACATTTCAATCTGCTTTTAGTGAGTCCAGGAGCATCCTCATCTTAAATGCTCTTTAAGAATATTTTCTCTCTTAACATGCACCAATTAGAAGGAGGAAAAGCAGATGGCCAAAATAAATTGGAGACAGCATACCAGCCCTGCCTCAGATCATCACCATTGGCAGATCTGAGCATCACCACCACCCAGTCAGTAGTTAGGAAGAGAAGTATGCATGTTTTTTTCCTCTATCCCTTTCCGGAATAAAATTGGAGAGGCACTGCAGCTGTCAGAGTACTCAGTTAGCAGATCTGAAGAAAGCAGAAATCCGGCCAAGGGTATATAAACCCTTCTGGGGAAGAAATTTTCTTCATATCCGATCGAAACCTCTCCTGGCACAACCTGGGGCCAATTCCTCCTGTCTTATTTCTTGTTACTTGGGAGATCAACCCCCACTTTGCTGCAACCCACTTTCAAGTACTTGAAGAGAGTGACAAGGCCCCTGAGCCTCCTTTTCTCCAGACTGAATACCCCCAGCTCCCTCAGCCACTCTTCATAAGACTCCAGACCCTTCAGCAGCTGTCTTGCCCTTCTCTGGATAAGCAGAATGACGTGTCTAATATGACATCTGTGCTACTCATCAAGATAAGTCTTAAGTTGAGTAATTTTTAGATTGTTTGGTTTGTTTTTTTGGTTTTTTTTTTTATGATGATGGCTTCAGCTGCTCCATGGTGTTGTCATTAATGGACAGTCATCCTAGACTGTAACACAGCATCATGGAGTACACACATGGTGACACTGAGGAACAGGAGTTAGGGCAATAACTGGAGACAGGCCTGATGGCAAAAATGGGACATTAAGGATATACCTCATCTTGTATGTTAGAACACCTGAAGCTTTCTGAGGCAGCTGAGCTGACTGACCTGCTTCTGTGTTTGCAGAAATTAATTACAATAAACACAAGTTTCGACAATCTCAAATGATTATTAAAAATGTTTTGCCTTTCTGGTGAGAAAGTGAGAGTTTGAAGAAAGATCTAAATGCACAGTTTCACTACTGGACCAAAATAACAGATCAACCAACCTTGAAATGCTATTTTTTGCTTTATACGTTTATATAAAAATTACCTAAACAAGCTACGTGAAGAGTATTAAGTAACCTGAATGCTAAGTGAAAAAAGAAAGTGATTGCAGAGCAGTTAAACATGCAAGAATGTCTGAAAGGTTTTGCGTTGTTTTGGTTTTGTTTTTATTCTACTTTTTAAATTGAAGATGAATTGCAGGCCACGCATGTACACAACTTATCAGATGGTCTAATTTTCATGCAGACTATTTTTTGTGGTTTTTTTTTCCCCAGTTGTACTACTAGAAAGTGTAAGTACTATATGTTGTATCTAATTGACACAGCTGCATTTCTAGTTAAAAACTTCAGGCATTTTGCAGTTCAGAATTGAGTATTTAACATGTCATGAGCATTATAAGATACCATTTGTTTCCAATATGAATTGCATAATTGGGTAACCCGGTCCCTGCACAACTAGGGGCTATTGTGCTTTGCCATGTCATTTTGAATGTCTTTTATTTATGATAAATAATGGTTGTTAGTGTTTCCACTGTTGCTGGAGGGTGTTCTACCTCTTTATATTTTACTTTTCTTGCCATTCTGAAAGCTTTTTTCCAAAAGAATTAACTTCTGAATACATTACTTTTGTCCCTTAGACCTTGTATTTATGATATATTTTTTACCTGGGCCAGTCTTATTGTAGATAGGATTTTACTTGGGATGAAGATGTGTCAAAAACGTGTTTGCCAGAGCTTTGGGAAAGCCTTGATTGTGGGAACCTGTGCTACATATCTACAAAAGAATAGACTCACGCAATTCAAACATTTCCAGAAATCCACTTAGTTAGAAATAAGTTTTTATAGCGTTTGAGCTTTTTCAGGCTCAAATCTGGGAATCACAGAACTGTGGAAATATCATATCATGGCATATAACACCATTTGAATTAGAGTCCTGCTGTGTTAGGCATTGAACACAAATTACATCCAGATTGTCCTTTAGCCCTAATTGCTCTCAGTTTTTATTTATAGTTTGAAAAGAAGAGACAATCAGCCATACAAAGTTCTAGTCTTTCTTAATAATTACTTACAGACAAATCCCACTGAGAACAAAACCAGTTGCCATTTTCCATTATCTATGACAATCACTCACAAAAGAATACCAATCCATCCTCCTAAAATAGTACCTCTGACCTTCAGAGAAAGTAGAGATTTGTACCAACAGCCTAAAGTAAAAACTAATGTAGCCAACAGGAATCCGATGGGGCAAAAGTGAATTTTGAGTCATAACTAAGCAATAAAATCCTGTTTTGGCATTAATTTCAATAGTTGCAGCAATACAGCTATAAGAAACCTAAAGACTTGTTTTATGGAACGTGTTTATTGATTATTTTGCACTGAATTCTCAGGATTTATAGAAGACATTTTGACATGCGGACAAGAAAAGAAGGTAGAGCAGGACTGGGAGGAAGGATAGATACATCTGCATCATGATATCATTGCTAAAAGAAACATGGTGGGGATCTGGAACTAGATGCCCTTCAAGGTCCCTTTCAACTCAAACCACTCTGTGATTCTATATGGTTCTATGGTTTGCTATTATAAGTGGCTGCTTGGAAACGTGATTTTGACTGGAAGCCAATTTAGACCCAGGGAATGTAAACTCTTTGGAGATTTTTCTCAACTTAGAAAGTCAACAACATATGACTTCAGAGAGTCTAAAAGGCAGTTCAGTTGACTCAGCTTAGTTGCCACAGAATACTGGCTTCTGCCAGATATGTAACAAGTGGCCTCTGCCACTTATGTAGTAGGGTAATGCATCTCTCCTTCAGATTCCAAAGAGCATGTCAATTCCTAAAGGGCACCTCTCAAGAGGTCTTGCATTATATCACACAACAGCATGTAAACAACCTGGATGTACCCTGCAGTACCTCTGGAATGGCAGAACACTCCCTCGTTCGAAAATGAGTGTATATATATACACACACATAGGATTCTACTGCACCTTCTCAGGCTCCTAATTTGTCCAATCCATTTTGCTATTAGATCACACGTACAGGAGATGGATAAAAGGAAGACAGACTAGGAGCACAGCATGAAAGATGTTATGTGATGAAACGAAAATCTGGCCTTGAATTCCCGTCTTCCACACAACTATCTATTGTCATTCAAGTTACCTCAGGGATGCAGGTCACCCACACTTTGATTCCTCTTCAGATTTCATGGCTGACAAAGGGAATTTTGGAACTCTATGTACTTCAAAACTAATTTATATTTACATCCATTTTCCCTAAGTATTGCTTTAAGTGTGATGTGAAGGAGCAGTCAGTTTAAAGACTGTAATGGGCATTTACATATATTACTTTGATATATCTCACAGAGAGATATTCGCAAAGGCTAACTTAAGTCATGGACAACTTAAGACTAATTTCCCCAGGCTTCCATTATAGTCAGTTCATGGAAGGCATCCTCCAGAGAGTGATCCAGATTAGAAGACTAACTTTTGCTAGCTTTTCTGACTGTCCCCCAAAGAGTATCTTTTTATGACTAATTGTCAGCCAATTCTCTTGCAAATAAACACCTACTTCAAACATACAGACAGCACAAAATTGGTCTCTTGCTGGCTTTTTCACTGATTTTTCAGAGTAGCATCCATTCCTATCTAGTTCTTACAACTGTTTTGCAAAATACAACTTTAACATCAGGGTAGCTGTGTCAAGCAGCACTCAGCACTTGAACCATCACTGCATCACCTTTTTCAGCACCCCTACACTGAAATGTCAAACCATGCTCTACCTACTTGTCTGGTCAGTCCACATTTAGAGACCTCTATATCTGATCAAAGATCAAGTTAAGGATGATCCTCCTTGAGTTAACACTACATGGAAGATAAGTTCTGACAAAAGCTATAGAAAAAAATGGGGACTGGACAACTCTACAGAACAGGCATGTATTTGCATTCACACATCCACATGGATATCCAAAGAAGTGTGATCTTTGGGAGGGTGAAGAGCAACACACTTGTACTCTGTGAAACCCCTTCACTGTGTTGCTATTTCTTTATGTTAAAATAGATTTTCTCATTGGAGTCTCATAGAACCTGGTAAAATGCTCATGAAGCCAGCTCTGTTAAGACAGCTCAAATGCTGTTATTTAGTAAAGTGAAGAATCATGTATTCCTTTCCAGGATTCATCTGTGCTTTAAACAGAAATTCTTGAGCTCCTTGTCAGCAGCTCAGATACTCTTGTGAATGATGTATAGATTTTATGGAAAGAGACTGACAAACTGCATGTGGTGATGTATCTGGTCACTGTAATGATTCATTTATGTATTGCTAACTGGCACTGCTAGAGTCAGTTAACACCAATTCATTCATAAAATGCATTTACTGGCAGCTGGTTTCTGGTTTACAATAGTCAGAAATCCGTCAGCCATGCTGCAAAGGCAAGGAAAGCAAGCTTCTTGTCTGATGTGCTACATACTTACAAAATGAAATTCAAAGTCCTACAGTTCACAATAATATTTTCATTGTTACTTTCTGTATTATATTTTTGTAGATAGATCTCTGGTTTATATTTGTATCGAAACTAGTCCAAGAGGCCAAATTTTAACTTGGAAGAAATGGCAACATGAAAACTTTAATTTTAAGTATTTGAAAATATCAGTAGAAGGAAAAGGACGCCTATGAACGCAGTGGAAACTGAACTGAAGTGATTTGAGAAAAGCTCAGCAATTTTACATCTGTCTCTGGGCATATTTTTGTTTTTTAACAACCCGAGCATTGAGAATGAGAAAAGAAGAAAAGAGTGTTACTACAAAATGAGATTATATTAAAGGCATGAGAAAGAGCTCAGGATACCTGAGTAGGGCAACAGTGCAAAAGTATACAGCAGTGTGGCTTCAGGCTCAAAAGTTCTTTAATCACTGCTCACAAATGCTTAAAATGGCAAAAGTTTTGTAATGATTTAAAACCATGAAGATATTTGGCTTTCTACAAGACTTATTTCCAAAGTTTTCAATCTGAAGAAGGATTATATCTACAGTTAACAAGGAGCGACAAGAGAAACCCTAGAGAGAGATTCATCACACCTAAGTTAGACATCTGCATCTGAGCCAGTCACCCTAGGCTCCCTTTCCAGTCAGGAAGAGTGAACAGCACTGTTACAGTACGAGACATCTGTCTCTTTTAGACCTCTTCTTTAAGATGACATGTTTTTCACCCTAAAACCCATTGTTTCTCATCTTTGATTATAACTGGAGTCTGCTTAACTAGCTCAGATAGTAGATGTTTAAAATCAGATACAGAAATCCTACCTCTGCTACATCCAAACTCTTCCAGAATGAGCACAGGGCATTTCCCAGTATCAGCTGCCATGCTGAACATACAGGAATGTGTCACTGAAGTTGAACTTTCTCACAATATTTAAGAAAAGCAAGGAGCTAGAGTTCACTGCAACTGCATGATTGATAAAAATATATAGCTAAATAAATGAAATTCATTTTTCTTGTCATATTTAATAATGATTCTGATGAATAGACACTTAGGGGACTTGATCTTTGACAGTTTTTTTGAGAGGCCTCATAATGGGCCAGAAAAATTTATATTTTTAAGTAGGAGATATATGTCAAGATTCCTAATATATATTTTCAGTAAGTACTTTCACATCTTTAACTCCCAGTGAGGAGATTTTCCTCTTTGTGTTTTTCATAACTGTGGTGGTTCAACCCTTTTAAACATATGTGAGTTCTTTTTACTCCTTATGCATACTGTTGTTTTGAATTTAGACTGGTCACAATTATAGTTATTTTCAAGAAATGCTGTTTTACATCCAAACCTACATAAGACAAAAAAAGATTGTTTCTTGTGCACATACCTTTGAGAAATAAGAAAAATGGTCTTCGAAGAAGCATTTGGAAAAACGTCTTTCGTGATTTACTAGATAGCAACTAAACTACAGAGATTCAGGAAATCCTCTCACCTGAAGATGGTTAGATGATGGGAAAGTATTAGGTGTAAGCATCAAATTTGGGTGTTCAGTTCATCCTTTTCTCCTGCAGTCTGCTTGCAGCCACTGATGGAGTAGAGCAACTGGTAAATGTTCCCAGGTTCTCCATCTCAACCTCTTTTAACATAAATTGAAAAGCTGAGGATGTACAATGTGAAATGGTGGCCAAATAACAGAGAACACTTGTCAGCTCTAATCCAGCTCATTTACGTAGCTGGAAAACATTAGTGTTATTCATTGCTCTCTAACATTTAATCAGATGTTCTTCAGATGCATACTTAAATAGCAATGAAATAAAAATATTGAAAGTTCTATACATTTCCACATAACCCACTTCAGGTCTGGCCTTTTTAAGAGTGTTTGCAACTCATTAAGTGGAATCAATACTCTTAATTAGCATTCAATTGTTAAGAAAGCCTAAGTCCTTTAAAATTTTGTATAGCACGTGTAAAAACTGAGTTAGATGTATCAGTTCCTTTATCAACAGAATGAGCCTAAAGATTGCTTTTTTATTATGTGCTGACAAGTATCTAAACTCTCTCTATTTTCTGAGAGCAATCAAGAGTTAGCAAATTAAATGGGCAGAATTTTAATGTATAAGTTGAGCTAAAATAAAAAAAATGTTGTACTGTATCGTTAAACAGAAAGGTTAGATTGGATTCTGATGAATATTCCCATAGGAAGAAAAGACCTAAAATATTTTTTTATTTTTTCACCCAAACACTGAAAATAAGGAAATCTTCTGATTTCTGATGCTATTGATTCAGTCTTTAGTTTGAGACAGTATATTCCTCCAGCATTTCCAACACTAACCTCATGAGTATTTTAATTCTTATTTTTTTAAGTTTGGCTGGATTAGGGAAAAAAAAAAACAACCCCTAGTTACTGATCCTGGCTTTGTAACAAGAACCTCAATCACTGCTTTCTGTGTCAAATCTAGAGTTTCCAGTTGCAACATTTTTGCCTCAGTTGGAAAAAGGAAACATGGCAATCTAAGACATTGCGCCAGTGTCCAGGACTAAACTCAGCAATAAACAGATTGAGGATGGAAAATAAATGTTGATTATTGGCACCGTTCATCCTCTGTATTGTGAAGATTCATATATCTCTGTTACAGTTTGGAGAGTCATTGCAAGTTCAGACTTCATTCTTGTGTTCCAGATAAACATCATGAAACCTGCTTTGGAAAGCAAGCTCAGGAGGGTAGAAACGTGCCCCCTCTTTTGTCTGGTACATTTTGTATTACACTGGTGTACTTACACAAAACTGTTGTTTCAAACCCATTATGTGCAAACATCTGTAGAGTTTCTGAATAGCATAAAAAAAATTATTCGACATTTGCCTAGTCGTTGTGGATTTAAGGTCAGAACAGATCAGTAAAATACCTGTCTGATTTCTGGACAAGCACATAACAAAGAACTTCACACACTAATTCCTGTATCAAGATTATGGCTTCTGCTTGAACTATCACAAACTCCAGTAAAGGATATCCAGCCTCAAGTTTTAGACTTCAGGTGGTGAGAAATCCATCATGCATCCAAGAAGGCTTTCCCAATGCATAATTAGCTTTACTTAGTGTATGTACCTTGGTTCTAGCTTGGGTTTATCTAGCATCAGCTTCTACCTACTGAAACTCATTATGAGTTTCCAGTAAATTAAAAAGTCATTACCATCAGATGGCTTTCCTCACTTAAGTGCTTGTAGACCTTGATGAAACCACCTCTTAAACTCCATTATAAAATAAATTGATTGAGAATTTTTACTATATCTCCTCATAAGACATTAACTGCTTGTTGAAGTCATTAGGTAGCAAATATACCGGTATGTTCTCTAAAGACTTTCACAACCTTCTCCAGTGCATCATAAACCCAATATTCAAGACTGGTAGTTCTTTCTTTAAACACACCTTGTCCGTGTACACAGGGAATTTCTCAGCCTGCAGTATGTTTCAGAAAAGAGAGGCATGGTTTTACATTCTTCAGCTATGGAATTCTTCCCCTTTCTAATAGTTTGTTTTCCAAATGTTCCAAAATGCACCAGTTCTTGTCTTTTGAGAACAGAAGCAGTTAGGCTCTCCCAAAAACTTTTAAAAATCCTGCTCATAAAATCCATTCTGTGGCTCCCTTCCAGCTAGTCATGTTCAATCTTCAGTTAATAAGGGATTTTCCACTTCTAGTTTTATATATAGGAAACATATTGTTTAAATATGAAAGGTTTGACACATCTATATATGAAAAGAATCCAACCCCTCTAATCTCTAAATTATCCTCTCTTGTTATCCAAAGCAAGTCATATATGTAAAACTAAGCTATGTAAACCTGTTTTATCTCACAAATTTAGCCAGAAGCTCAATGTTAAACAATTAGCTAAGAGCTGCAGTTAACTTCAATAAGCCCTATAGACTCCACTTCTCTCTCAATCCATAAATTGTTGTAGAACTTGTTATTCTGGAATGTCTCCTCCAGCAACAATGTGTTATAAGAATGAAAAAGTAGTTGTCACCAGTTTTGAGATCAATTCATGGCAGCAACAACATATTCCTCTTTGAATGGTGTTCAGCTGCCCCTTGTTTTCAATACCTGCTACTAAAAGTGTTTGCTATACACCTGATTTGGATCGATCTGACTTGGACTGTAAAACTCTTGCGTGTGTGTACATATATCCATATATATCTATATCAGTATTTCGTGCCACTTTCTGTAAAAAATGAGGGGATCAATATATCTTTTTCCTTTGTGATAGCATAGCACAATAACAGCAGTCATGGTTTGACTCCTGTTAGCTGTTGCTGAAGATAGGAAACCTATCACTCTGCTATTAAAGTTGCACATCTGGGCGAGAAACCTTATTCTGAACAGTCCTGGTTAACTTTTATGGCTGGGGTTGAAAAGTTTCAGGTCTGAAAAAAAGAGAAAACTTCCATAATCTGGAAGGTATTTTCGTTTTAGCACTTTATTATCCTTCAGTAAGTTTTAAGATGGCTCTGAAATATGAAGGTAGAGCTGCACCAGCTCTTGCCTTGGTTCCAGAGTGGAGGTGATACAGTGCAGATTACAGACTGGTGCAGTCACTTCAGGGTATAAGGTTTCCAGGTCCACAGGTAGAAGACACTGGCTTTTCAATGCATAGTGCTGTCTTGGCATTTTGGTATCCATGTAGTTCCTAGTCCATAGGTTTGGAGAGGCAGCAGTTTCAATCTTTAATTTAAACTTGATGGAAATTTCAAAAGTTGTGTTATGACATCATGTGTTGACAATATCCCACAGCTGAATAGAATGAATTACATTTGTATAAGGTTACACAAATATTCTGTATTTTTGCCTTGTTCCTCATCCTTTGCTTAGATTGTTTGCTAGGTTTTTATGCGAGTAATACATCTATTCATTCAGACATGAAAAGGGTAGCACAAATAGTTGCTTGTGCTGATTTGACTTGACAATCTCTCTTGCTTCCTTTTTCTCCTATTTTTTTTAACTATTTCTCTTGACACAACTCCAGCTACTTCTCTCAGCTTCTGAGTCCCAAAGCTACCATCTGGCCTGCAGCTTGGAAAAGCTGTTCTCAGTGTAGAATCTTCCTTATTTGACACTCCAGATAAGACTTTTTATAATCTCTACTCCCACTATCCTAGGCATGCTAATAAAAAACAACAACAAATATTACTAAAAGAAACTGAAGCAAAACTTTTATGGCAGGAAAATAATTCATGCCAATAATGCTGAGCACATTTGAATTTACTTCAATACTAGCAATCTTCTTACTTGGGAAAAAAAAACAAAACAAAAAAACCCCACAACCAACCCCCAAATACCAAAAATCCCACCTGACATGACTGTGCAGCAGATACTAAAGGAAGAAACACCCGCTCCATCATGGCACTAGAATACTTGAGCTGATGTTCCACTTGCTGCTGTTATATTATTAGACAGAGTCACAAAATGGCCAACCAGGCTTTTTATTTCTTACATGAAACAAGTGAGTCCATTAATTTTTCTTTGAAAGGTTTGTATTTTTCTGGTAGCATATCAAAATACTGCCCTTAGTTTCATTGGTTGTCATGTTGAGAGAAGTGAGTGAATCATTGCTTAGAATGTAATATACTATACTAACTGTACAAATTTCCCTGAAGTAAACACTTTCCAAATCTGATTTGCAGTACTTATACCCTGGTCTTTGATTTGTCAAGAGCTAACTGCACAGCAGTACAATAGCAAGCAGAGACAGAGCAGCAAATCACACTAACTTAATTGTGACAGGGACTGGTTGCAGTATTTTGAATAAAAAGAGAAGAAAAAAGACTCTCAGAAATTGAATCTTCCTGGTGAAAATAAGTTTCACAGAATTCTGCAAGAAGAAACCAAATCTAAACACCAACTGGAACTTGAGATAAACAAAGGAGACCAGAATATTTTTTACTCTACCATTTAATTTGATTCGTTATAATAGTTCTGCACATTCTATGAATGGGAAATATTTATTTCCAAAGATCAAAGTCTCTTGAATAGTTCACTAAAACTAAAGACCAACAGAGAAGTATTTCTTAGAAGGTCATATTGGGTCACTGGTTAATGCTCTTGTGTTCAGAGACTTCTGAACCAGCACCGGATGCAACAGAAGGGTATGTAAACCTCTCACAATAATGAGTGTTGTAGGGTCAAGGAGTTATGATCAACAGAATGAAGTCCAAAAGACTGCTGATTGCCAGTGGTGTTTCTCAGGAAACACTCCTTGTGGACACGGAAAAGCTTCAGCAGAGAAATGTTCCAGTTTTCTGCAACATTCTGTGAGAGCGCTGTGTTTCTCATGAAAGCTATGAAAACACTGTTATGAGTTTTTGTAAATAATTCCTTTATCTTGCAGCTGTACAATGTTTTGCAATATTGTGATGTCTAGTTGCAGAATCGTTTTGAAATGGGTGTTGTAGGATTTAGCCAATCATCCTGAGAGGTGGATGGTCAAGGCACCAATCACCTGATGCCATCGGTCTGTAAATAAATAATTAATCCCGCTTTCCCTGGATCCTGCCTGCCTCGTTTCTTTCCAACCCCGGTACAACAGAGACAGCTCCTGAAGATAATTTGGCTTAAAGTCGGTGGTAATGGTCTAGGCAGTGGACAGAGTGCACCTCAGTAAGGTTTTGGGTGAAGCCAAATTGGTGTGGGGAGCACTCAACAAGCTCAGGTTTGGGTCTGCCATTAAGAAGATACTTGAAAAGCCAGAGATATGGACTCAAAAGAACTTTACCACAAAGAAAATGCACAGTCCTGGAACTGAGATGGTCCCATGTAATAACACAGGCTGGGATCTGGTTGTGAGAGACTGTAAGAAATGGATTTCCTCAATCTGGAGAACAGAAAGGTAAAGGGAGACCTTACTGTTTATAATTGTCTAGTCAGAGAGCATAATGTGGATGAAAATAGACACAGAAATACAGAGCAGAACAAAAAATGGCAATGGCCGAGCTGCAGGATGAGAAATTCTGATTATACATTAGGAGAAACATTCACAAGAAAGATAATAAAACATTGGGTAAGGTGGCACAAAGAGGTTGTGCAAACTCTATCTCTTAATTAAAAATCCAACTGGAAAAGATTCTAAGAAATCTGTCTTAGGTTGGCCCTACTTTGAGGAGCAGATTGGACAAAATTGGCTCCAGAGATCTCTTCCATTTTAAACTACTCTATAAAATCATATTTTAGTTTTTAAAGCCTGAAAAATGCTGTAATTTTGTTTTCTCACAAAATCTATCTTCTGCTCTAGGTGTTATTTCTGGATATTCTGGTAGGCAATAAATGCAGCTCAATTCTTGTCTCTAATCTCTTGATAACAGAATTCTGCTTATCTCACGAACAAGTTTTCACTTGGATGTCCAATCTGATTGATCTGGTTTCCCATTAAAAATTCAAATGGCTATTAGTTTTGTTTGATTTTACTGCTCAGTGGTATTTTTTCTACAGTGGAAATTCTACTTTTTTTGTTGAGTTTTTCCACGTTGCTTATCTTTTCTAAATCTCAGTTTTTGCAATATTCAGTGTGAGATTAGTGGTCTACTCAACACTTAAGCAGGGACATCACTGGCATGCGGGATGGCATAATCTATGCTGTTGTTCTTTCCTTTCCTTGTTTATTAAAAAATATTTTGCTTCCTAACAGCAGCTGCACTTTAAGAAAAAGGTGCTGTATGTGAACATGCCATGCATAAATAAAATATATTAAGGCTGGATTTCTAAGAGTAGAAACTTTCATTAGGATTAACAGGCAATAAAGGGGGTGGTGGAGGAGCAGGAAAGAGATCTCAATTGCAAGGTCCATCTGCTACCTACAGGAAAAATCACTATTCTGTGGAAATAATTCCTGGCTGAGGAACACTGTGCAAAACACATCACAGTCTCTGCTAGCTGAGGATTCATTCCGCATTCGTATGAAGATGTATGAATATATATCTCTTTGACTGCTTGGGCTTTAGTTGTGTTCTCGTTTCCAGCCTAGATGGGAAGCATTATTCTCCTCTCCAGTATGTTAATTTCTCCTAGACTCCAATTCTTATATTTCTATTAATCCTATTAGGAATGCATTTCACGAAGAAAGGACAAGGTATAAATCTTAATAATTTAGACACTGATATGGATTTTCAAGAGACTTTGAGTTCTGATCAACAGCTAAAATACATTTTCTTTTTATGAGCTTGGGGCTCGTCACACCTCCACCTAGAGCAAGGTGGCTGATATTGCCAGCCCAACAACTCCATCAGTTGTCTCAAATTACATTTATCTTAATAGTTTGAGCTCTGCGGTTTAGACATGCATGAAAGAATTTTTGTGAGACTGTCAAGTAAAATGTTCACATTTGCTTGACCATGGGCTTGGTAACTACAGCTACCTTTGCTGTCTTAATATCCAGAAGTCCTGTATTCCTGTTGGGCTACCTCTGGGATCTTCACAGAGTGTGAGGCTCACCGAATTGAGGAATGCAATGCAAATATCCTCAAACTAGAGCCACCTGAGAGGCCGTGCCCATGTGGCATGATGTAATGTAAAGAGGGTCTAGCCTGAGTTTTGAAAGTGGCATTACCATACTCAACCCACTGCTATAGCAGGGGAAACACTGTCTATTGAAAACAGAATGCATGAAGCCCTGTTATCTTGCTGCCCTTTGAAATTGCTTGTGTGTTAGAAAAATAAACCTAAAATTGTTCAGCTGACCTTTTTCAAAGGCAGATCAGAGGCTCTTACTGGGAATTTTATACATTTATGTGTATATGAACATATGGAAAACATTTGAGTTTCTTAAATTCTTGTTTTTCTATACGTTACACAAAACAGTACACAATTGTTCTGCATGAGGGCAAAATACTACATAGGCTGCAATTTAGGAGAAAGAGGCTATTAGTACGATGTCATATTTCTTCGACAAACACATGCTTTTGTACTGTATTAAAGCAAGGTCAACTCAAATTTTACGTTGTTTTTCCTGGAAAATGCCAAGAGGCTAGAAAGTGCAATGTAACATCTCTGTTGATTTTATATCTAGGTTCTCATAGAACGAAAGGGAATTAAGCACTCAGTGAAAAAATTTTCCATAAATATGTATGTAGAATTTCTATTCATTGAGAACTGTCTAAGGAAGACTTGATTCCCAAGTTGTAAACTTTCATTTGCCTTTATAATTAGGTGATCTTGTCCACATAGTAATAAACCAGAACATAGTATTTTACTAAAAATGCACCTGAAATTATTTAGGGAAGAACATATTCTTTTGTCTCATTGAAACTCACATAAATAAAAGATAGTCAAAGCTACGAAAAACAGTCCTCCCTTCTACCTCTCCTTTTTTGTAATATTATTTTATCATTTGGGTCAAAATGTGGTTAGCTACGCCAGACCAGTATCTTTATTAATTTCATATGTCTACTGTGACTATCCTGGTGCATTAAATTACCAAGTAGAGAAAAAAATTGAACTTCGCAGATGACAAGAAGGAAAAGAAAAAAACCAAGAAAAAGTTAAGAAGGAAAAAGGAAGAACTCAGCAACACGAAAAAAAATATTAACTAACCATTGGTCAAGTGAATCAGTATTTCAGTGAGGGGGGAATTAAAACTGAACAGCATAATGAAGAGAACTAACAACTCAGTGACGATGAATCATAGTAAGGAGTCTGAACGCATTGCAATTAAACACTGAGTATAAAAAGTGGGATTCAGAGGAGAAGCTTTTGCCCCAAATAATAGTTCACATGTGCATTCATAGAGGAAACAGTTTTTAATGAGGAATTCCTTCAACTCCTTTCATTAGGAAGTGACAAGTTTCATTAGAGGAATATTTGGTGATATTTTTTCTTCTCCTCCTCCCTTTGGTAATTCATTCCTACTTATGTCACATTCCATTTTTGTCTTTGGTGAATTTTCCAATTTATCATAAAAGGAGCAAGTCATCAGGTCCATATTTTACTAATATGGAGCAAGGAAGTGTTAATGAAACTTCACTCAAAAGAGAAGAAAGCCCAGTAGCCTCCAAGAGCTACTAAGCAAGAATTCTACTCAGTTTGGGGGAATGTTCCATTTTGGTTTGGGTTCTTTGCAAAGTTTCTGTTTGCAGAGGACACATATGCTAAAATATATTTTTTAAAGGGTCATGATTTGATATTTTTCCAGACAAAATGGAAAAGACAGGAAAATATAATTTTTAAGCTGGAAAGGGCCACTGAGGTCAGTGATCAGAGAGCGAACACATGATAATAAAGCAAATAAGCAAAGCAGTCAGAGCTAGACTATTGTTTCTACATTAAAGACTCAGACTTCTGGCAGGCAACATTTATATCAAAACAGTATATTGAAATACAATCCAGGCTGCTGTACACAAACAAATCCTGGGGAGCTTTGAGGGGGTTTTGGGGAGGGGTTATTTCTTTCTTTCCACAGGCTTTATCTTACACATTTCCAGCTACAATAGAGAAAGCTAACCCACAGAGAGCCCCATGAACAAACCAGCTGATATTGGCATGGGCACAATGACTTTAATCTAAGTGAAGATTGCAACTCAGCAACAAATGTAATGGTTAGGAGAGTAAGGTGGCAGCACTAGTGAAAGGGGTGATAGGGCTTGAATAAAATTAAAATCAACATATTCATGGTATTTTGAATTAATCTTTATTAGCTGAGTACAGAATGATAAATCCAGGCTGAAAGAAAAATGAAAACTCTTCAAGCTTTAGATAAAAGAGATACTAAGAGTGATTTATGGCTGTATTAATTTGTTTATGACTTTTAACTGAAATATTATTTATAAGGCAACAGTAGCTAATAGATATATTTTTTTCTGTGAGATGTGTTGAACTACTCAAGCCAAAAAGAGTGCCTGCCTTGTGAATTAGATGAAAATTTGGATGATTTATTTGTTCCTGATCTAATCCTGATCAAAAATAGCTCACTGAATTCCTACAGCACCTTCAATGGAGAAAGCAAAAATATAAGGACTTCCACCGTGTCTTATGAGGAAAAAACTGTGGATGAACAATCATTGCAACTGTTTCTTTTATCTTGTTTAATCAATTACAAATCCTGTGTCTTGTCTTTTACAAGAAGTTGAGTTAAAAATATAAAAGTCACAATACTTAAGTGAATATCCAAGAATAATTTTAAAAAGCATTATCAGAACTTTCTCACAAGTCTTCATCTATCCTATTTTTCTGCCCTATTCACCTACCTTCATCTACCCAAATTCACAATTCTTCACCTCTTGCAAGAGCCCTAACTGGCTAAGTGGCATAGTTTTCAATAAAATAGCATCATTTGAACAGTATTTCAAAAAAGGCTACACAGCGTTTTTGGGGGAAACAAATGAATTATGCATCTTAAATATCAACAAATATTTATACAGCTAACAATCTGCAGCTTAAGTGGTCTCTAGAAATTTAAAGAAAGGGCATACTGTAGTACTCCATGATAAACTCAGTAATAATTAGAATTCCTACCAGGCTGTTAACTAATGCAGACATATTAACATGTATTTTTAGCTGAGCTTATTTTGTTCTAATAAAATTTAAAGAAGCATAGCTGAAGCATAGCATCTGCTCTGCTACCAGCTCTGCATTCTGTTGTGCCATTTACGCACTGCCAGTGTGGATGCTTTTGAAATGCTGAAATGAAGTCCTAGATTGATCCACTATTACTGCTTTAAAATTGTCTGTGTATAAGCCTTCACTTTTAAATTCTGTGATACAGGATTTCTGGAGCAATGCAATCCCAAAAGCTGCAGCCTAAATTAGAGACTTAGCTCAACAGAAGTGATGGCACTTGATCCTCATGGCAGTCTCTCAGAAAACAGTTCCACTACATGTATCCCTAAACATATATGTGTGTTTCTCTTTGATGTCCAGGCTCATTAAAAGCAGACTTCTTAGGTTTTTTTAATTTTTCAAAATATTTTTGTACATTCTAACTACTGCAAGGCTGGTGTCTGTTTCATGACTTGGAATCATGCTACAGCGAGATGGCACAAATGTTAAATGGAAAGTGATTTGTTTTGTAGTACTGATATTTCTTAAGTGATAGATTTTTCTGAAGGACAATGAATTTCAAGGTAAAGAAGAGTCTGGGCCTTTACCTATGATTTGGGGGAGTTAATGTTGAATGAAAAGGTAGTTCTTGAAGTCTTTGCAAAGAGTTTGCTGCGTGCTTTCACCCCTCTCTTCACATCTACTTGGAGGCTGGTACAGTCAGAGTCCTGTCAATGGCACTTCCAAGTTATGATGGGTTAGTTCTCATCTCTCTGGGCATCACTGGTGCTTGACAAGGTGTGAGACCTGAGGACACATAGGCAGTGTGGAACATGTTGAGTGCCTTGGACAGTGTAATTCAGACACCTCAAGAAATGTCTCCCCTAGGATGTCTCACAGAAATGAAGTTATAATTTGAGAAGTTGTTCCACTAGATTTGCTTTCCTTTAGGAATCGTGAAGAAATATAATTTAGTTGACTTCAGGCAACAGGACAAATCTCTTCAGAGTTCTCACGTCTGACAGGCAGAAAGAAACAGCAGATCTAGTCCTGCTCACTGAGTATAGCTTGATTTACGTGATCAAGGTAACATTAGAAGGAGTGTAGTCACTTTTGGGAAGACACATGTACAAGAATTAATTTAATAATTTGTGAAGTATTAAAAATAAATATTTTACATTTTTTAAAAAAGTGTAAATTATATTTAATCTGTGGTGTATCTCTGCAAATGTAGTCCTCCTTCCTGAAATGTACTCTGGGGATCTTAGTATACGATCACAGTTCATTACAATGTAATTTGCATACTATAGCAAAAAGGGAAGGGAAGGGAAGGGAAGGGAAGGGAAGGGAAGGGAAGGGAGCCACTGCAACAATTATCAAGTTACAACCAGGGATTGTACCTCTGAAGCAAAGCTGGGAATCCTGTTAGTAATGCCCTTTACAGATTGCTCATGGGGACATAAAGCACATACTTGAATGTGGATTAGTAAAGGAGTCATTTGTCAAAGCAGGGTCAGGATGAAACTTCTTTAGCTTCCTTCATCAGTCTGTTTTGAATGCCTGACCAAGAAAAGCATCCTAAGCCATCATTAATAAAAATAAATAAGAACCTAGCAGGAATATGATCCATATCATAATGCAACTAACTGGTGTCTAGAGAGTAAGAAAGTGTTTAAGTAAGAAAATAAATGGGAAGGTTATTGATGACTCCCCCTCCTCCAGAGATATGATCTCCCACATCTTTCAGTTTTCAGCACCTTGCTCATTTTTCCAGCAGGGATATGGGTCACCATACAGTAAAGCTAAGTCTAGTGCCAATAGGTTTGCTTTTTAATTGCCTTTCACAGGGGCTTTAGTAGGAATGCAGAGATCCCAGGAGACACCCAAGAGCACAGAATGAAGAGCACGGAGGTAGCGCTGTCTGCCCACAGACCACAGTAAGAGAGTAAATATCCTGTATAAGATATACAAGAAAGATTGCTGTGCACTTAGAGTTTTTTAATATCAATACGCTGCTACTCAATGCAAGAAAGGAATTCCATAACTCTTAGCTCTTAGGTGAGAGTACCTCTCTCAAGGAGCTCTAATTTCCCTTCACTCTTCCTCCTCCTGTTGCTGCTTTCTCACTGTGCCTACCACCCATTTCTAGTGGTACATCCTTTCTCAGCACCTAATAACTGCATAAAACAAGAAATTACTATTTTTCAATTTTTTTATGTCTAAATATTAGTGCAGAAAATTATTATAGTTGTCTTTTTTTTTTTAGTTAAATGGGAAATTTGAACTCAGTTTCTGTGTGGCTACACAAAGTGACAAGCAGTATATACGTGTAATAAATTATTTTGCATTGCTCAAGAAAAAGCTTATGTAGTTTTTTTAGAGATTACTCTGTACTTTATAAACAACTTTACTGTTTATACTAATTTTTTGTCTATTTTATGTACTTACACAATTACTGTAATACCTTGGAGCCTCAAAACCCTTTGAAATGCAGATGTTGGTGAGACTGGAGAAGAAAACAAGTACTATTATTAAAGAAACTAACAAAGGAGGGTCAGAAACCCATGACCTTTTTGACATAGACATCTACATCTCAGTTGCAATTCTATGTATCTACAGCTGCAAGGATCTAGAAGAGCAAGTGGAGGCTGATGTTCTCAGGGTATATGAACAGCTAACTATACATATCTGAGTTTGAAGGAATTTTCAGAAACTACTGTGCTGTTTTACACTGGTGATGACCATCGATGACAGAGACCAGAGATATTTAAAAAATATCCACCAAAGTTCTCTCTGTAGCTCTGATTTCCTAACAACTTTAGAAAAATTGAGCCCTTTTGGCTTTTTTTTTTTTTAAGATTGTTGCATAAAACTTAGGTAACACAGTTAACCCTGGCTTTCAACTTTCTAGATTGCTGGACTACCTCCTAGAACAATATTCACTATTGTTTGAATGTACTTATTTTTTTGTCTGTGGCAATTTTAACCAGTCTCAAAACTTCAGAGATTCAGGCAGCATAATTTTTCCCTGAATGCTAATTAGCTTGATAACTTTGTTTATTTACAGATTATTAAGTAACCTGTTAAATTAATATGTAGCATCATAATACATCTTTCAGGTTGCTTGCAGCTGATTGCTTGGAAGGTTGTTTAACAGAGAGCCCTGGCTGATGCAAGGATGGTCTCACAGGATTTGCAACTTACTGAAGGAGCAGGTTTTTTTGCACAAGTTGTATCTGTGGCTCATTGAATTGTCTTGGAAGTCAGATGTTAATTGTATCAATAAACATAGCAACAGTGCCTTTCACAGGTCCCATGATAGCCACTTTTGCTTCAGCTGGGGTTCTTAAAATGTTCTTTGACTGTATTTTTCCACAGTTGTACCACACAGCTAGTGTTTCTCTCTGAGTCATCTACCAAGAAAATTGGAACTGCTGGTGAAATATCCGCAGGCCCCGCTCTGCACCAGGCATATCAGGAATTTGAAAAGAAAATCAATAAATTATTCCCACAGACCACCAATCAGTAATAAAAAGAGATTTTCATCAGTAATGAAATGAGATTTTCATCACTAATAGTAGAACATTTTTGCATTCGTGCAAACTCCACCATTATAGCAAATTCAATTAGTTCTGCTATTCCTTGTTAAAATATTTTAAAAACTGTAAAAGTGGATTCCAAGTTCTGCAGCCTCAGTTTTATGATTGGAAGGAAAAGGCAAAGGGATACAGGCAGTTCTGCACATATGTAAGGTTTTATGAGGAGTTCCTCTCAAAATGAACTCTGAAATACTCTATGTTCACATTATGCTCTTTAGCACTCCATTACAGTTTCAACCACTTCTAAGATCTCCCATTATTAGTTGCATTGAATCAAGCACGTATCTCAGAAGAGCTTAACTTTATGTCTTAGATTTTAGGGAAAGCACTCTAATAAGTGGGATCTGAAAGAAAATACTGTTGGTTATTGCCCAGAACATTCTAAATCGTTTAAAATAGCATATTTCAGTTGCTTATTACACAGTAATTAACACAAAATTGGAGTAGATTCTATGCAGTACACCTCATCATTTCATAGCTGGATAGGTGACACTGACTTAAAATACCTACATAGCAATAAAGTTTATAAACCATTACACAGGAAAAATATATAATCATTACTAATGGATTGCTGAATGGGAGCTAAATTCTTTTCAGTCCCCAGCATAATGCAGAGATTAGTAAAACAGATGAGTTGAATATCTATTACCTGGAAGTCCTAAAAATTCAGTAGTTCTCTCATTTTTTCTTTTTTTTTTTTTTTTTTTTTTTTTTATATTTATGAAAACTTTTTTTGAGAATCATAGAAAAGTTATGTTTGGAAGTGACCATTGGGGAGGGTTTTTTTCTTTTTTCTTCTTCCCCAACTTTAAAAAAAATGCATTGGTGCTTAGTACAACCTGGTAACCAGAGTAAAGAAGGCAGTGTTACCATCCTGGAGCTCAGAATATTTGCCCATGTCTGAATCTGGCCTAAAGTACATGCTTATACAAAGCCCTGGTTGCCCTGCCCCAGTGCTGGCCCTGGTCCGCTCTGAGCTTGGAGGTGGCTTCCACAGTCCCTTGCAACTGTCCGTTCTATGACCCTCTGATGTTTTGACAGCAGTGGGATTAACCCACATTTAAAATCTTGGGTTTTATGCAACGGGTTTTGCATTGATTTATCCTTTTTATTTATTTTATAATGCTCCTTTGTCTGTTTGCTGATATTGCCCATCAGTTATCACCAGAGAACCCTGTGTCAATCCGCCCAGCATGCAAACTCAATAGCTTTTCGACGTGATTTTTCCCATAGCAGAACAAAAAAGAATTAATCTGTTAAAAACACAGCCAATTGAAAAACAGATTGGCTATTCTGAGTTCACTATTTTTTTTTCTTAATATTACAAAAGTCAGGGTAGAAGTCATGCTTTAATTCTTTCTGGATTACAGTCCAATCAGGACTTGTTAAAATTGCTCCCATGTGGAACAATAATCCATAAACAAAGAAAGAGAGGAGTTGAGCCTGCATTTCAAGGACAACCCCCCACTACTTTGAAAAGAAAGGTAAAAAATTACTCTGTTTTTCTTGCCATCAGTAGGAAAGCTTGAAACACACGTAAGTGATGCACAACTTGGAGGAAGTCTGTTCGAATGGCATTATGAACAAAATGTATGTTGAATGACAAGAGAACTGTGGAGGTTTTTTTCCTCCCCCCACTCTCCCTTTGTCCATAAGGAAGGCTAGAATTATATGCTATAATGAAGGACTTTGAAAAAGTCTGTTCAAATGTTATTATGAATGTCATGCTAATAGAGGAGCTACTTTCCATACCTACATGAAAATAAACCAGCTGCCTTCACTAAAATGGATGGGGCTTATTGTTATTCTGCCTTGATTCAGAGATTTACCTTCCAGAAGAATTTCAAAAATATACATATATATATACACACATATATATACTGAAAAAAAAGAACTATAAAAGAAGAAAAAAATTTCCCCCCCCAAAAAAAACTTAGGTAAAGAACATAAGAAATACCTTTGCTTTTTTTTTTTCAAAAACCTGTTCCTCACAGATGGTTTTAAAACTATTTAGTGCAGCTCTGGACACCTGATGATTTTTAATATAACAGAAAACATTTCTGTTCTTTTCAAAAAGAGAAACCATCTCCATGTGGGCTTGAAGACAAATACCAATCAACATGACAGGCAGAAACAAACACATGCTCTGCTGTATGTTAATGTGTCCTAATTCCCTCTTCATCCAAAATGGTAGATATTCAAAAAGTCACAGAAATTTATACTGTTCTTTTAATTATGAACATAGGTCTCAGGTTATCCCAGAAGTGTACACTTCAGCACCTGGTGCATTCAGTAGATGGACAAAAGATTAAATGATGAATTTTAATTTGCTTATATTAAATGCAGTAAATTCCATTTTATGTAATGCTGTAAGTATACTGATTGCAATAACCAGTGTATACTGCTCAGTAACTCCTATTTTTCCTTTCAACTGAGTTTCTGTGATATTACCAATTTCTATGTATTCACGTTCCAGCACCCTCTCCAGGTATCAGCATACAACATTAGCTCAAAAATATAAAATAATCCATCCATAAACTCTATGCACTCTGTAAAAACTCACAGAGGCTGAGAAACTGGATATTATACAGTATTTAGGTATAGCACAATAGAGACTAACACTGTAATTCTGCTCCTAATGAACACCATGGCCTTCTGTCAATGCCTTCTGTAAGAATAGGACTTTGCATAAGAAAGACATCATTGTATGGTCACCCAATATAATCTGCATAAATACGCCAGAGAAATCAATCTAGTAACATCTTCATTGAGTCACTTCTCATTATACTGGAGTATAACCTTTAAATCCAATTTGGGCATAGAATTGTTAGAATTATAAATTCAATTCCATATTAAATATACCTTATTTCTTTCTACTTTGAATTTGTCTACTTTTAACTTCCAGGCACTTGATCCACCTGTAATGCTTTTCTGCTATGAGAAACCTTCCACAGTCTTACAACACAATTACTGTCTTTTAATATTCTTTAGGATATATTTGCCACATGGAGATGGTTTCATCTAAATCAGCTGTGTTTCTGTCTTAAGGCTGATTTCTATTTGCATTACATCTCCTTTCAACAGCTGAGGAACACAAAGGGGTTTTAAAGACAATAAATATCCTCATGGTCTCCCCCACCAAACGAATATATTTATGATATAGGCACA
Source organism: Rhagologus leucostigma (assembly GCA_013397725.1). Taxonomy (NCBI): domain Eukaryota; kingdom Metazoa; phylum Chordata; class Aves; order Passeriformes; genus Rhagologus; species Rhagologus leucostigma. Next base: position 1,048,725 of record VZTD01001756.1, read on the forward strand.
CTTGGAGAAAATCAACAAGAAACACTGGTTTCCCATGTTAATTAAACTGTTAGTGGATTTATGTAGGTAAGCTTGCCCTTTCTTCTCCCACAGGCCAGAGAGACCTTCTCATGCTCAGGAGATCCAGAAAAATAGCACTACATGTAGCCGCAGGCATCAGCTACAACACCTTCCCTAATGTGAGATATGTGCAGTGGACAAAGCTCCATTTGAGCCAGTAATCCCAGACAGCCTTTCCCATCAGCGAGAAAAGCAGACCCTGCTTGAGTGCAATTTGTCTCTCCTAAAGCAGCCATCTAAACTCAGCCAGATGACTTGTACCCTGAAAGGACCTCCAGCAACTAGAAATGGGAGCCAGGGCAATGATCAGAGATGAAGGCATACTTAGAGGGGTTACATGCAGTTGCGTTTAGTTAATTCCACCCTCACTGTAATGCTTTTGAAGAGAAACACTGGTTTAGAGAAAAAGTGCCAAAATTAAACTCTTAGTGGATTTAAAATTCTAAACTCATTTCTTGTGTGGGGAACAGGGGTGTTTAATCAAGAGTCCCTGCTTCCTGAGGGAACAAATACAATTCCTGGTTTCCGAATAGATCTTGTTGCAAAGAATAGGACATCTCAGTGTTTGGACAGGGAATTCATAATGAGATAAAGGCTCAAAATGTTAGCATGACTGGATGTTCTAAAAAATATATTTTTTTTGGTGAAACTGTATAGAAATTTCAGATTTGTTAAAAATGTTATCAATTCTCTAATAAGTATTTTTCTCTTTATTTGATACTCTTTTACCATTAACAATAGTTGGATTCAGCTAATGGTGTATGAATATGGATGAAATGTTTGGGTATTTAGGATTCTGAGGATAATCACTATTTTCATGCAGAAAATATGTTTTCAAAGGAACAAATTTTTTGCTACATACAAACATCTCATATCAAAATCTTACATAATTTAGAATTTGTTTTTCTTCGGTTTTCCATTCTATCGATGCTTCATTTTTATTTTAGGAGTAATTTTTCAGAGTTAATTTATGCAACTAGGTTTTGAGTTATTTTTTCCAAGAGAAAACAATGAAAAAGCAGAAAGCAACACTTTTTCCTCATAGGATTGGTAGAATACCTGGGTTGAGTACATTTAGAGTTATTGTAAGAATTATTTTAAAACAGTAGTGATTTTATCTAATTGATAAATTTATTTGGAAATTAGGTAAAAAAAGAAGTGAAATATCACTTGAAATGGGAGAATTTTTTTAATTACAGCCCTTTCCTTGTAAAGGGGAAGATATAAATCCAAACCAGAAAAAAATACTCTATGGCAGTTACCTATACAAAGAAACTGAATAGCAGATGCAGAACTGAAGTAATAAATAATTTATTAAAAACCTGCAACTCCAAACAAGCAACAAGTCAGCGTGTGTTGTAGTAAAAGGATTTTGTCATTATACTTAGATGTTGATTTTGATGAGTTTAAATGATAGAGAAATATTATTGATGTAATGTACTACATTTCTGCAAAACATTTGAACTGGTGTCATGACAGATCCTGTTTCATGAATTTAAATGTCAAAAGCTATAAAAACAATTAAAAATATGCACGTTATTTTAAAAACTGCTTTATGTATAATTATGAAAACATCATTACTAATATGGAACTGTTTCTGAGTACCTGTGTTTCCCCTCAGTTTGTCAGAGAACTCTCTTTTTCTATGTTATTTACACATTTTAAGGATGACTGGGATAATTATATTAGTGCTGAAAAAAATGTCTCGGTGACAGAAGAGGGGTGGGAGCAGTTAATGAAAAATTTTAGAGAGTTTGGTTTCAGTGAAACAGTATCTATTTCAATATGGCTAAGGACCATGTATGTAGGAAAAGAGAATGCAAACTACAATAATGATATGGGTTTGCTAACCTGGGAAATAGTGACACTGAAAAGTACTTAGGGCCATGGTGGATAATCAACCAGTAATGAGATCCCAGGTGACACTGCAGTAAAAAGAAATAATGGATAGAAACATGGGATGGTGAGTAGGAGTTGTGAGATTATAATACATCTGCATTTGACAATAATGAGACCATTCATGGAATAAATCATCCATTTCTGCTATTAGTGCATTGAGAGATGCTAAAAAGCTGCAAAGAATTCAGAGCAGAGTAGGTGGAGTAGCTAAAACCTGTGTGTAGCAGTGTGGTGTCCTGGCAGACAGAAGGTACTCCATCGTTCCAAGGAGAAAGCTACAGAGTCATTTGATGGTCTCTAGGTATGCATGTGGACCAAGGAAATTCAACAGAAGTCTTTTCAGTGTAGAATATTATAGCAAAACAATACCAATATTGGAAAGCCTAGATGACTGGCATGTAGGCATGAAACAAGTGGTAATTATTAAGGAAACTTCCCGGTCTGACCATTCACTGATGGTGGCAGTCGCCCTCCCAGCGCCAGAGACTGTCACTGCGGGAACTGAAGCCCCTTCACAGTGGCAGCTCCAGTGCCCCGATGGGTCCCTGCTTGACTACCCCCACACCTCACACTCACGCTCACACTGGTTTCCTGACTGGCTTGACCCCGGATTTCCCATGGCAGAGTGTCTGATGTCTTGTTCCATAAAGCTATTTGTTCATGGTCCAGTAACAGAGAAACAGCTCAAGCTGGTTCCTCCAAGGAGGGACGCCAAGCAAAGAAGCCCCCTGGTTTTTACCCCCTCACATGTCCCAGTCACCTGGATGGACCACAAGTGCCTTCTGTTATGCAAAGGGGCGGCTGTTCATGGCCTCTTCTCTCAGGCTCCCGCCCCCTGGAGCTCAAACCTGCAGCTCCGACTGAGCTGCTCACGGAGAAATCTGCACTGAATGTGTTCCTCAACAGCAGTGTCTTTAAACTGACAGAGGGAAAGTTTAGATTTGCTATTAGGAAGAAATTCTTTACTGTGAGGGTGGTGAGGCACTGGCGCAGGTTGCCCAGAGAAGCTGTGGATGCTCCACCCCTGGAAGTGTTCAGTGCTAGACTGGATGTGGCTTTGAGCAAATTGGTCTAGTAGATGGCATCTCTGCCCATGGCAGGGGGTTGGAATGAGGTGATTTTTAAGGACCCTTCCAACTCAAATCATTCTATGATTCTATGATTTAAATTCAGCAGGAAGAAAAAAGAAAATTAGATGGAAATGCTTAATCTGTGGAATCACTTAAAAAATTTCGTGGTGAAGTTTTTGTTATTAGAAACTGTAAAGCCAGAACAGGATATTTGTTCCACAAGACACCACACACTTTTCTTCAGCTCTGACTATTGCACTTTGGGTAGGAATTGATGCATGGTGCTCCTATGGTTTGAACTTGTAATAAAATTGGAGTGTTCCCTAAAGCCCACCAAAATCTATGAATGGTGTTTATTGATATGGAGAAATAGCTGGCTATTTCTTGAGAAAATCCAGATGTGATTTGGAATATTGCCTCTCATTGTGAACAAAAATCGTTTGAACTTTTATTAAAGACTCCAGTTTAGAGCTTATCTACGCTTAAGATATTACGACTGCCTGGAGGTTGAGGTCTCTCAGCCACAGGCAGTAGATCACAGGCATGACTTGATCTTACAGATGCTGCACACATGAAAGCACACATCAAACTGAGAGCATGGTTGATCTGCATGATAGATGCTCTCAGCTTGAAGGGTGCAAAATTTGAGCACCTCTGGTCCTGATGTCCTGTGCTTACACTGAGACAAAACTCTGCCTAGGCCAAGAACTTTTAAAAGGAGAATATTAAAGTGTCAAGTGCTGTGTGGTTTAGCCAATTGGTAGTTTGTGGTGCAGACCTCAGCACCGAAGAAGGAAGACGCTGAAGCTGGTGACTTTACATGTAACACTCTCATCTGGTTCTTCTTACTGTACAGAAACATTGACTCTGATATCTTCTGCTCTTGCCACCTGGGGTGCAGATCCTGGCCCCTTTGTAGGAATCCACAGTCTACAATAAAGGAAATTATAGCAAAAAGAGCTTTGAGGTAGAACACCGCTACCTTCAGCCTTGATTATTCAGAAAGACCAGTCTGATTTCACAAGTTATTATTTTCCTTCTTGTTTGCTACACCAGTGGTTTGTTCCAATGCCTTTCCCCAGGAGGCTGAGCCTGAATTGTATTCCAGGGGCAATTCAGAAACTAGAAGGCAAGCTGGGTCTCATTTTTGAAAATTAACATTTAACTTTAATTGTTCCTTCCCACGCTACTTTGGAAATTATTCCTCTGTGCAAACTGAACAAGGAAAGAAAAGGTCACGTTCAAATGTAGATTTTAAAAAAACCTGAACTTCAGCTCTAGTTTACCACCTTGTCTTCATCTTAAATATAGCAATAAAAACAAAACAAACCTTTTCTGCGTGCCTGCTTTACATTAGAGCCTTACAAGGAAAGTTATATGTTGTCTTTTTCTTTGCTGAAAAGAAAAATAACCAATTTGATCTTGTGTGGTTCAGGGAAAATAGCCTTGAGAAAATGTTATTGATGTAGTGTAGTTATGTAGGGTTGCAAGACAAATTATGCCATCAGCAAATAAGGTCAGAGTAGCAGAGTGAATTACTGGCAAAAATAGGTTCTTTGCAAAGGACAAAGGTTGTTTTAAATGCATATAAACCTTGAAGCCATATGAGAAGAAATAATACAGATTCATTGTGGAATGCAGTATTTTAAAGCTCCCCAAAACTCCATATGATTTTTTTGTGGATGACTATTACCTTTTTAGGAAGGATGAAGAGGCTTACATGGTAGAATATCTGCCTGTCATTACTGGGAGGCAGTTTAAGGGTTCCCTTGAAGTGTGGTGTAGCTGCTTCAGTTAGACTTTGGATCCTGCCTTCAGAGGGAAAACACTGCATTTAGGGATGAGTTCCTACTGCTTCTCATGGAGTCCTAAAGAAGTTAATGTAGTTTTTTACAGTGGGGAAGAAGGAACACGTCAATAGACGCCAAACAACCTGCTTAACCACAGGTATGCACAGGAGTACACTGCAGAGAAGAACACACTTTAGTTTTTAACAAAAAAGAATTCTGTTCTACAGTTATGGATATTTCATGTGATTCCTCATCTGTCTGAAAAATGTTTAACACAGATGCTGCTAAATTATTCCTAGTGCACTTCAAGCTTTTCTGCCAGTCATAAGAAAGAACTTTGAAGGTTTATTTCTGGACAAGTTCTGGGCTGGTCAGATTATAGCACCAGTTATTCAAGAAAAAAAATCATAGTCATATTAATTTGATAACTAATCTGTAAATAAAGCAGCATATTAAGCATGTCAACACTGCTTTGCAGTTGCAATTGGCAACAGCATTTTTTAAAAGAGCAAAATGATACACCAGCAATACACCAGGGCCCTCAAGCTACATGTTTCACACTAGTCATTCATGACAATGCAAATTTTGGAGAAGGTATCGGAAAGAAGATCTTCCCCTTTTTAGAAACACCCTAACTTTTGGGATAGAGCAACACACAGGATGAGTTCACAGGTACAGCCAAAACCAGGACTGTATTTGCTGCACTGATGCAACCTCAAGACCATCTGCCCGTGGTGACCACCAGCTTGACAGAACTGATACCGGAGAGGTTGAATTTGAGCGGCCCAGAGCTGAGCCTATGAAAAAGCTGACACCATCCCTGCAGGTGGTGAAGGTCCCCAAGGCAGTCTCTATCCTAATCCCACGCCTGACTGGCAGCAAACACCATGGTTGCATGTGTACAGCTGTTCCACCACATCCACGCTTGAACCCTGACATGCAATGATCTCTTCTGTTCTCAGCACATTTCTCATCTCAGGCAACAACTAGACATTGCTGATAGGATCGCAGAGTATCCTGAGTTGGAAGGAACCCACCAGGATGACTGTGTCTGACTCCTGGCCCTGCAAAGAACAGCCCCAAGATGGTGAAGTACAGTCCAAGATCTGTCCCTGATAGTTTGGGTATCAACAACTTATTTTCAGGGCTTAGGAGTCTTGCTGGGACATCACTGGGCTGCATCTGTGACTGGCTGAGGTTATTGGGATGAGCCCTGGCTCATGAGACACTGCTCTTCTCTGAGTAGATGCCTCTGTCTTCTCCCAGCACAGGAGCCACCAACTCTCCAGCCCTCAACTCCTACTGTGGATAACAGTGGGCAGTTTGGAAACAAGCATTTAACAACTGTTCTTTCCAAATAAGAACTTTCTCCTTTCAAACCTTTAAATATCACTGCTGAACTAATCTATCATGATAGTAAATCATACAATATGGTCACTGATGTTAAACTGACAGTTAAAACTGCTTTTTTATTCTTCACACTGCTCATTTTTAGCTTTCCAAAACTTTGTAACATCACGTCTTACTTCCTGGGCATGTAGCATTGTCACTGTGCTTCTGCTTTCCCAAATGTTACTTGCTGCATAAGACTAAAGAACGTTTCTGTCCTTTGATTGTGGTTTAGAAACAAAAGTCTGTGAAACAGGTTTACTCAACAAGACAGTAGAAGGGGACTTTAAACAGTGTGATTGAGAAGGAATTATCTTCTTTACACAGGAGGCAGGTGCTTAGATATATATATTTCATAATTATAGGATAAGAAATAGACCTAAAGAGTTCTGTTGTGGATCATCTGTTAAAGTAATAACTTCTGAGACTGGTTCGATTGCAATCCTGATTTATCATCAACTTCTAATTTAACGGCAAGTAAGATCTTTCTGAGCCCAAATCCAACATCTTTTGAAGGTGGTTTATGCTGATGTAACTCAATTGATTCTAACGGAGTCACTTTCACTTTATGTCAATGATAGTGAAATCGGGATATCGTTACAGTATCAGTTAACTCATCTACCAAGTAGATTCATTTTATCGATCAGAGCTAGAGGACAGTTTAGAGCTGGAATTTTTATTTTATTCTTAAAAAACCCACAGCTTTTTGTAATTAAAAAATTGGTAGGAGACATGACATTGTTCTTACTTAAAGACTGTGACTAGAAAAAGAATGTCTTGGACTCTTGCACTGAAAAAAATGCATGATTTTTATAGAATTGTAGAATCATTAAGGTTAGAAAAGACCTCTAAGTTCATGGAGCCCAACCACTTTCTTCTGAAAGCAGGTAAGGCAATGAGAAAGGAAATCACACATTTACAAACTGTGATTTTTTTTAAACTTTTAGTTCCTTGACAATAATATTTTTATTTCAGCTCACATTTCAAGATGTGAAAAAATACTGAAATACCAAATTTTCCTCAAGGCAGTTTTAAAAATATTATTCGCATGAAAAGCTGAATGTGAGTCAGCACTGCCCTGGCAGCCAGGAGGGCCAACCATGTCCTGGGGTGCATCAGGCACAGCATCGCCAGCTGGGCAAGGGAAGGGATTGTCCCGCTCTGCTCTGCACTGGGGCGGCCTCACCTCGAGTGCTGTGTGCAGTTTTGAGAACCACAAGATAAGAAAGACATTAGGTCATTAGAGAGCATCCAAAGGAGGGTCATGAGGATGGTGAAGGGTCTGGAGAGAAAGCTTTATAAGGTGCAGCTGAGGGCACTTGGTCTGTTCAGCCTGGAGAAGAGGAGACTGAGGGGGGACCTCATTGCGGTCTGCAGCTTCCTCATGAGGGGAAGCAGAGGGGCAGGCACAGATCTCTTCTCTTGGTGACCAGGGGCAGGACCCAAGGGAATGGCCTGAAGTTGTCAGAAAAAGTTTAGGTTGGATATTAGAAAATGGTTCTTCACTCAGAGGGTAGCTGGGCACTGGAATAGGCTCCCCAGAGAAGCGGTCAGAGCAGCAAACCTGTCTGACTTCAAGAAGTGTTTGGCCAATATTCTCAGACACATGGTGCGACTCTTGGGGATGGTCCTGTGCAGGGCCAGGAGCTGGACTCGATGGTCTTGATGGGTCCCTTCCTACTCAGAAGATCCTATAATTCTATGATTCTATGATCTCTAGCTCTTATTTAAAGGGGTGTTTGGAGGCTTAAGTTAAGTCTCAAAAAAAAAAAAAAAAAAAAA